>JAJJMC010028291.1:0-7500 GCA_023531435.1 Papaver californicum
ATTATGGAAATGTACACGCGGTAGAAAAATTACGTCAATCCATTGAGATATGGTATGCTACAAGTGAATATTTGCGACAAGAAATGAATCCTAATTTCAGGATGACTGACCCTTTAAATCCAGTCCATATAATGTCTTTTTCAGGAGCTAGGGGAAATGCATCTCAAGTACACCAATTAGTAGGTATGAGAGGATTAATGTCGGATCCCCAAGGACAAATGATTGATTTACCCATTCAAAGCAATTTACGCGAAGGGCTCTCTTTAACGGAATATATAATTTCCTGTTACGGAGCCCGCAAGGGGGTTGTGGATACTGCTGTACGAACTTCAGATGCTGGATACCTCACGCGGAGACTTGTTGAAGTAGTTCAACACATTGTTGTACGGAGAACAGATTGTGGCACCATCCGCGGTATTTCTGTGAGTCCTCGAAATGGGATGATGACAGAACGTATTTTTATCCAAACATTAATTGGTCGTGTATTAGCAGACGATATATATATGGGTTCGCGTTGCATTGCCATTCGAAATCAAGATATAGGTATTGGACTTGTCAACCGATTCATAACTTTTCGAGCACAACCAATATATATTAGAACCCCCTTTACTTGCAGGAGTACATCTTGGATCTGCCGATTATGTTATGGTCGGAGTTCCACTCATGGTGATCTGGTCGAATTGGGAGAAGCAGTAGGTATTATTGCGGGTCAATCTATTGGGGAACCGGGGACCCAGCTAACATTAAGAACTTTTCATACCGGTGGAGTCTTCACGGGCGGTACTGCAGAACATGTACGAGCTCCTTCTAACGGAAAAATAAAATTCAATGAAGATTTGGTTCATCCCACACGTACACGTCATGGACATCCTGCTTTTCTATGTTATATAGACCTGTTTGTAACTATTGAGAGTCAGGATATTCGACATAATGTGAATATTCCGCCAAAAAGTTTTATTTTAGTTCAAAACGATCAATATGTAGAATCAGAACAAGTAATTGCCGAGATTCGCGCGGGAACATCCACCTTAAATTTTAAAGAGAGGGTTCGAAAACATATTTATTCTGACTTAGAGGGGGAAATGCATTGGAGTACCGATGTCTATCATGCACCCGAATATACATATGGTAATGTTCATCTTTTACCAAAAACAAGTCATTTATGGATATTGTCGGGGGGGTTGTGCAGATCCAGTATAGTTCCTTTTTCACTCGGCAAGGATCAAGATCAAACGAATGTTCATTCTCTTTTTGCTAAACGAAGATATATGCCTAGCCTCTCAGTGACTAATGATCAAGTGAAACATAAATTTTTGAGTTCGGAGTCTTCTGGTACAAGTGGGCAGCGGGTTCTTGATTATTCCGGGCCTGATCGAATCATATGCAACGGTCATTGTAATTTCATATATCCTCCCATTCTCCACGAGAATTCTTATTTATTGGCAAAGAGGCGAAGAAATAGATTAATCATTCCCTTTCAATCTAATCAAGAACGAGATAAAGAACGAATACCCCGTTCAGGTATCTCAATTGAAATACCCATAAATGGTATTTTCCGTAGAAATAGTATTCTTGCTTATTTCGATGATCCCCGATACAGAAGAAACAGTTCGGGAATTACTAAATATGAGACTCTAGAGATGCATTCTATTGTAAAGAAAGAGGATTTTTTTGAGTATCGAAGAGCAAAAGAATTTAGGCAAAAATACCAAAAGAAAGTAGATCGCTTTTTTTTCATTCCTGAGGAAGTGCATATCTTATCCGGATCTTCTTCCATAATGGTACGGAATAATAGTATTATTGGAATCGATACACGAATCACCTTAAATATAAGAAGCCGTGTAGGGGGATTAGTCCGAGTGGAGAGAAAAAAAAAAAGGATTGAACTGAAAATCTTTTCTGGAGATATCCATTTTCCTGGAGAGACAGATAAGATATCCTGGCATAGCGGCATCTTAATACCACCGGGAACAGGAAAAAAAAATGCCGCGGATTCAAAAAAATGGAAAAATTGGATCTATGTCCAACGGATCACACCTATAAAGAAAAAGTTTTTTGTTTTGGTTCGACCCGTAGTCACATATGAAATAGCGGACGGGATAAATTTAGCAACGCTTTTCCCCCACGACCTGTTGCAGGAAAGAGATAATGTGCAACTTCGAGTTGTCAATTATATTCTTTATGGAAATGGAAAACCAATTCGAGGGATTTATCACACAAGTATTCAATTAGTTCGAACTTGTTTAGTATTGAATTGGAACCAAGATAAAAAAGGTTCGTCTATAGAGGAGGTTCATGCTTCTTTTGTTGAAGTAAGGGTAAACAACCTGATTCGCTATTTCATAAGAATGGACTTAGTGAAGTCCCCTATTTCGTATACCAGAAAAAGAAATGATCGGAGGGGGGCAGGATTAATATGGATCCCGGATAATGGATCAGATCGTACTAACCTCAATCCATTTTCGTTTTATTCCAAGGCAAGGATTCAACAAGCATTTACCCAACATCAAGGAACTATTCGTGCGTTGGTAAATCGAAATAAGGAATCCCAACCTTTGATCATTTTGTCATCATCTAATTGTTCTCGAATGGGTCCATTCAACGGTGTTAAATATAATGACAGTGTGACAACAAAAGAATCAATGAAAAGGGATCCCCTAATTTCCATTCGAAATTCATTGGGTCCTTTAGGGATTGTGCCTAAATTTGTGAATTTTTCTTCTTATCATTTAATAACTCATAATCAGATCTTGGTAAAAAAATATTTGCTACTTGACAATTTAAAACAGACTTTCCAAGGACTTAAATATTATTTAATGGACGAAACTGGGAGAATTTATAATCCCAATCTAGGAAGTCACATCATTTTGAATCCATTAAATTTGAATTGGTTTTTTCTCCAGCACGATTATTGTGAAGAGACAGCGACAATAATTAACCTTGGACAATTTATTTGTGAAAATGTATGTATATCCAAATATGGACCCCGCCTCAAAGCGGGTCAGGTTCTAATTATTCGTGTTGGCTCTTTAGTAATAAGATCGGCCAAACCCTACTTGGCTACGCCAGGAGCAACCGTCCATGGACATTATGGTGAAACCCTTTCTGTAGGAGATACATTAGTTACATTTATCTATGAAAAATCGAGATCAGGTGATATAACGCAGGGTCTTCCAAAAGTGGAACAGGTTTTAGAAGTGCGCTCGCTTGATTCAATATCAATGAACCTAGAAAAAAGGGTTGAAGGTTGGAACGAACGTATAACAAGAATTCTTGGAATTCCTTGGGGGTTTTTGATTGGCGCAGAGTTAACCATAGCACAAAGTCGTATCTCTTTGGTTAATAAGATTCAAAAAGTTTATCGATCCCAGGGGGTGCAAATCCACAATAGGCATATCGAGATTATTGTGCGTCAAATAACATCAAAAGTTTTGGTTTCGGAAGATGGAATGTCTAATGTTTTTTCACCCGGAGAACTTATTGGATTGTTGCGAGCGGAACGAACGGGACGAGCTTTGGAAGAAGCGATCTGTTATAGAGCCGTCTTATTGGGAATAACGAGGGCGTCTCTGAATACTCAAAGTTTCATATCCGAGGCGAGTTTTCAAGAAACTGCTCGAGTTTTAGCAAAAGCCGCTCTACGAGGTCGTATCGATTGGTTGAAAGGTCTGAAAGAGAACGTTGTTCTGGGGGGGATGATACCTGTTGGTACCGGATTCAAAGGATTAGTGTATCATTCAAGGCAACACAGCAATATCCCTTTTGAACTAAAAAAGAATAACCTATTCCGAGGGGGGTTTAGAGATATTTTGTTCCAACACAAAGAATTATTTGATTCTTACATCCCAAAGAATATCCACGATCCATCAGAACAATTATTTACGGGATTTAATGATTCCTAAGAGCGGATTAATCCTTTTAACTTAACTTTAAACTATCTGGTCTAAAGATAATAGTGAATAGAAAGGAATTTATGGCTTGGCCCGTGTATCAACGGCCAATCTCTGGTAAAAGGTTCCATCGGAACAATTCTTTATTTAGTATTTAGGGTATCTCATCTCTTAAAAAAAAGGGAAGCGTGGGGAGAAATGACAAAAAGATATTGGAACATTAATTTGGAAGAGATGATGGAAGCAGGAGTTCATTTTGGTCATGGTACTAGGAAATGGAATCCTAGAATGGCACCTTACATCTCTGCAAAGCGTAAAGGTATTCATATTACAAATCTTACTAGAACTGCTCGCTTTTTATCAGAAGCTTGTGATTTAGTTTTTGATGCAGCAAGTAAAGGAAAGCAATTCTTAATAGTTGGTACTAAAAATAAAGCAGTTGATTCAGTAGCATCGGCTGCAATAAGGGCTCGGTGTCATTATGTTAATAAAAAATGGCTCGGTGGCATGTCAACGAATTGGTCCACTACAGAAACGAGACTTCATAAGTTCAGGGATTTGAGAGCGGAACAAAAGAAGGGAAGACTCAACCGCCTTCCGAAACGAGATGCAGCAATGTTGAAGAGACAATTATATCACTTGCAAACATATCTGGGTGGGATCAAATATATGACGGGGTTACCTGATATTGTAATCATCGTTGATCAGCAAGAAGAATATACGGCTCTTCGAGAATGTGTAACTTTGGGAATTCCAACGATTTGTTTAATCGATACAAATTGTGACCCGGATCTCGCAGATATTTCGATTCCAGCCAATGATGACGCTATAGCTTCAATCCGATTAATCCTTAACAAATTAGTATTCGCCATTTGTGAGGGCCGTTCTAGCTATATCCCAAATCGTTGATTAATAATAAGATAAGTCAATTACTTCGAGAACTCCATAGATTTTTTGAATCGGTTACTATATTCTGAATACCAAAAAAGAGATAAAAAAGCTGGGGATATTATGTGATTACTTGATATCCGAAAAATATGATTCAAGTAGACGAGTTGAGAAAGAGATAGTGGAATCAAAATAATTCCTTTTTTAGTTCTATTTCTGCCAGAGGACAATATGAATGTGCTACCATGTTCCGTCAACACATTAAAAGGGCTATACGATATATCCGGTGTGGAAGTAGGCCAACATTTCTATTGGCAAATAGGTGGTTTCCAAGTCCATGCCCAAGTCCTTATTACGTCATGGGTCGTAATTGCTATCTTATTAGGTTCAGCTGCTATAGCTGTTCGGAACCCACAAACTATTCCGACCAATGGTCAGAATTTCTTCGAATATGTCCTTGAATTCATTCGAGACTTGAGCAAAACTCAGATTGGAGAAGAGTATGGTCCTTGGGTTCCCTTTATTGGAACTATGTTCCTATTTATTTTTGTTTCTAACTGGTCAGGGGCTCTTTTACCTCGGAAAATAATACAGTTACCTCATGGGGAGTTAGCCGCACCTACGAATGATATAAATACTACCGTTGCTTTAGCTTTACTCACGTCCGTGGCATATTTCTATGCGGGTCTTACCAAAAAAGGGTTGGGTTATTTCGGTAAATACATTCAACCAACTCCAATCCTTTTACCAATTAACATCCTAGAAGATTTCACAAAACCCTTATCACTAAGTTTTCGGCTTTTCGGGAATATATTGGCTGATGAATTAGTAGTTGTTGTTCTTGTTTCTTTAGTACCTTCAGTGGTTCCTATACCTGTCATGTTTCTTGGATTATTTACAAGCGGGATTCAAGCTCTTATTTTTGCAACTTTAGCCGCGGCTTATATAGGCGAATCCATGGAGGGTCATCATTAACTAGCTTTTCTGATTGATATTCGGGAATTTAAAATAAAGGAAAGAGATCTAAAAGATCTTTTTCCTAAGATTCTTGGCCGATTGATGTCATACCCCCACTTCTATTTGTTCATTCAATTACAATATTAGAATTATATTAGGGTTCATAATTTGAATCCAAATTGTTATGCTATCTAACTTTGATTGTGATTAAACAAAAAACGATGTTTCTATAGAACGATGGATTGGCATTTAAATTTTTTTAATTCAAGGATTGTCCAAAATTCGAATTAATTCCATGCAATTTCATCAACCAAATCCTGATATTGTATTGATATGTAATGATTCGGGCTAATGATAATGAACCAACCAACCCGCCCATTTGGATTCATACGGGATAATGATAACTAAAGGGCAAAGAGGAAGTGACAAATGGGCTTCATAAAAAATAGGTTAGGGGATCGACTTAGGTATATGTAATGGCTATAAACCTATTGTTGTGTATGTTTTTTCTAGAATTCGAATGCATATAGGATGAGAATTCAATAGTTGGTTTACACTATGGAAGAAACATATGTATATGTGATATTAGATATTGACTAGTTATATATGAACTATCCATAGATCTTATTTCCTTTACGATCCCACTCTGAATTTCGATGAGGATTCCAATAGAAGTCCTTCCATTTCGTCTGTGACGAATGAATAAACACATGAAACCAAGAGCATATAGTATAGAAGAGAAAAATAACGAAGAATTGAAAGAATGCTTTGGAACTAAGAAATGGAAGAGCTTTATGGATTGCTAATTGATAAAGACTCGATGGATGGGAACTAAAAACGAGAAATCGAAGTAGTTCTGACGATTCAATAATATAATTACTTCAATTGGATATATGTTAGTAATGGAATCATAAGGCATTATTTATTGGTTGATTGTATCATTAACCATTTATTTATTTTGGTGCGAGGAGCTTACCATGAATCCACTGATTTCTGCCGCTTCCGTTATTGCTGCTGGATTGGCCGTAGGGCTTGCTTCTATTGGACCTGGAGTTGGTCAAGGTACTGCTGCGGGACAAGCCGTAGAAGGTATTGCGAGACAACCAGAGGCGGAGGGTAAAATACGAGGTACTTTATTGCTGAGTCTGGCTTTTATGGAAGCTTTAACAATTTATGGCTTGGTTGTGGCATTAGCACTTTTATTTGCGAATCCTTTTGTTTAATCCTAAGAATTTGAAAGTTTTTTTCTCCATTTTATTGCCCTGGATTTCCTACCTGCTTTTTTGAATTCTATCAAGATTTTACTCTTACAATCACTTTTTTTTGAGACAATATCCGTGGGAAGGACTGATTTGAGGATGAGGAATTAGCAGACCTACTCGCTTTCTTCCTTCCCGTTCTTAGTCCAACGAAACCCTTTTTTTTTAGAAAGCGTTGCAAAAGATGAGGTATTTCACGACTGACATGAGATCTGGACCTAATTCTAATAAGTGTGTTTTTGAGTGGGAACCTCAAATGAAATAAAAAAAATGCAAAATGGAATAATAAAATCTATGTAAAAAAAAAGGAAATCAAAAATTAATCAAACAATAAAAAAAGGGACGAATTGATACAAACTCTGTTTTATTTTGTTAGTCCTATCTATAAGAGGAGATCATATGAAAAATGTAACCGATTCTTTCGTTTCTTTGGGTCACTGGCCATCCGCCGGGAGTTTCGGGTTTAATACCGATATTTTAGCAACAAATCCAATAAATCTAAGTGT
>JAJJMC010028291.1:12500-14187 GCA_023531435.1 Papaver californicum
AATCCGAAGATAAAAAGAGAAACAAAGAATATCACTACTGTGTAAACAAAGAGTTTGAGAGTAAGCATTACACAATCTCCAAGATCATTTTTGTAAAAAAAGGGAATAGACTATCCTTTTTTATACCACATATCCTCTTTTTACACCAAGAAACGAAGTAGTTTCTCGAAAAGAAAGTAATTTTTCGAAATTCGTTTGTAATAAGATTCTTTCGTTACGGAAACGCTTTTTTATGACACAATTCTATATTATATTGTGGGGGACCCTAAATTGAATAGGGCCCTTGAAGTAGAAGGTCAAGTTGGGGAGGTGATCAAGATTTCTCGCAATTATCCAAGAATTCAAATGTTTGGATCGAGGGTTCAGAATATAAGACTTAGCTGATCTTATTAATTGTTAGACTCTTTTTTTATCAAAAAATCATACATGTTTGTAGGACAGTAGTAAAAAAATATCATCGAAAACTTACAGCAGCTTGCCAAACAAGGGCTAAGAGAAGAAAGAGCACAGGTATTACTGGCATAACATCTACAATTGGATTAAAAAAAGCATAAGCCTCGGGCAATTTGGCGAAGAAAAAACTACTCGAATGAAGGGCAGAATTAAGACAGATACAGATCAAACTAAAGATATTAAGCATAACAAACATTTCCTTCTTGGAGATAATTGTATTTTGATTGAGTCATTGATATTAAGGAAAAAAAGGAAGAAAGTAAGGTAGATTCAAATTCTTCTTTTTTTTTACTTGCTCAATCACAAATCCTTCAATTCTCAACCGAGAACAGAAGGAGTCATACTTTCATACAATATCTTAATTGAATTCTATGTAATGATCAATAAATTAAGTTAAATTCTACAACTATATGCATTAAATCCTAGCAACAATCTACTCTATTCCATAGAGATTTGGGTGGGAATTGACGAATAAACAATACGGATATTAGTGTTTATTGGTGTCAAATATAAATATAAATGGGGCGTGGCCAAGCGGTAAGGCAACGGGTTTTGGTCCCGCGACTCGGAGGTTCGAATCCTTCCGTCCCAGAGCAGTCCAATTAGGTTCAAAGTGTAATGTTGAATAAAATCGAATCTTTTTTTCTGAGTTCTACTGATTCTTTTCTGAATCATATCTTACCCTTTTTCTCGCAAAACAACCCAGGGCAAATGACATGCCGATAGAGCGAGATCTATTTCCTATCCTACCTGGCCAGGAAATAGCTCAATAGTTGAATTCAAAAATGAGATGGGCTCTTCCGCGTCTGCCTGTTCCATCGATATTCCTAGTTGCTTAGAAAGACTTTATGGTCTATATCCATAAAAAAAAAAAGAACGCATTCAAAGTGAAAATGCGAAAAAGCTCTACCTTACCCCCCTATCACTAAAGTAAATAGTGGAGTCCAGTTATTAGTTATTAATTCTCTGTGGATCTTGGAAGTCTAAACTAAACAAGAAGGGGCTCTTGGGACTAATTGAATTTTCATTCCATCACCGAGATAATGATTCATTCAAAATAGATGGGTGATTGAGTCGGAAATGAGATATCTATTAAACCTTTTTAACTACAGGCTATGATCTGATTACTAAATCCTTTAATTGATTTCACGATCAAATAATCAAAATTCTATTGAAATAGAAAATTTGAAAAACGAAACGCTTTTCATGATGTTTTATCAATCTTTGGTTCTCG
>JAJJMC010028291.1:14287-16787 GCA_023531435.1 Papaver californicum
AAGATGCAGATTAAAGAAAAGCGTTTTTTTCTTCATTTTCTTTATTAATTCTTTTGCTCATAGAATAAAAGATAGGGTTAATTAAATTGAATCCTTTGCGGAGACTTCTCCAGAAAAAAGGACCTTTCCATATAGAAAAAGAAAGTATGAAAGTATAGATTACTATGTACCGATTGAACTAATGACTATTCATGATTCCATATTGAATCAATTCCATACCGGCTCCAAACTAGAGGAAAGTTATGGTAAAACTTCGTTTAAAACGATGTGGTAGAAAGCAACGTGCGACTTGAAGGACATGATCGGTTGTGGATTCTTACATCCACCATTTTATATAGGAATGAAGGTGCTCTTGGCTCGACATAGTTTGTTCTGTTCCACTAGAACAATCCCTTTTTGCTGGGTTGTAAAGAGTACATGATGGAGCTCGAGTAGAAAGTATTGATTCATTTCTCAGGGGCAAGGGTCTAGGGTTAGTGTCAATCAATAAGTCGGAACAACTTCGTAAGTATATCTTCAATATAGAAATAGAAAGGATCCAATTCGAGCAAACGTTTCAAAAAAAGGAAATTCTTTTCTTGGAATTGTCAAAAAACGAAACTATTTTGATCAAAACAAAAGTGTATCGCATGGGAATCAATCCTTCATCTGATTCTTCGATAGAAAGAAATCACAAAAGGTATGTTGCTGCCGTTTTGAAAGATTAAATATCACCGAAGTAATGTCTAAACCCAATGATTCAAAGCAACGATAAAGGATCCCGGAACAAGAAAACACCATTTTCTGTTGTCTCAACAATAGGTTCGGTCAGGGCGAGGAATAAAAAATGGACTCTAAACAAGACAAAGCAAGGGGGTTAGAGACAGCTCAATAAATAAAATGCCTAAGCTTAAGGATTTTCCTTTGAGCTCTTTGATAATTATACAACTTGAGTTATGAGTACGAATGTTTTTTCTTTTCTGCGGGAAGGAAGAAAAAAAGGAATTCAAAAAAAGTCTAATGGATTTTATTATTTTCTCAATCTATTTGGAACTATATACATAAATTCAAATCATTCTTTCTCGAGCCGTACGAGGAGAAAACCTCCTATACGTTTCTAGGGGGGGCGTTGTTCATCTACATCTATCCCAATGAGCCATCTATCGAATCGTTGCAATTGATGTTCGATCCCGAAGAGAAGGAAGAGATCTTCGAAAAGTGGGTTTTTACGATCCGATAAAGAATCAAACTTATTCAAACGTTCCCGCTATTCTCTATTTCCTTGAAAAAGGCGCTCAACCCACAGGAACCGTTCATGATATTTCAAAGAAGGCAGAGGTGTTTAAGGAACTTCTTCCCGGTAATCAAACGAACTTTAAATAATGAACAAAGATAAAGAAAGTGAGGGTTCCATAATGTGAACTTCCTGGAATTTCTTCTTTTTTCACTCTTTTTTTTTTGTTCTATTTATACGAATTTACTATTAGATTGCTTTCATATAATCCCATATTATCGATTCTCGAATATTATCGATTCTCGAAATAATGAAATATTTTTTCTTGATATGGTTTGGTTTTTGTTAGGATGACACCAAGAAAAGGGGGTTAAGCTTGCTTATTGTCCCTTTTGTTATATTCGGGTTTTGTCTTTTTTTCTTTATGTTTTCAACGTTCATATTGACAATAGTGTATTGAACAAATATAATTGGATCGTGGATAAATGGATCTATTTATCCACGTCCCATAAGTTTTGTTTTTTACTTCAAAAAAAGTGCTCGTTAGATTTGCTGTAACACAAGAGGACCCTTTTTTATGAAAAAATAGACAAATAAAGGAGAATCTCTCTTTTTTTATCTGGGAATTTCTTCTATTTTCATATGATTTGTTCATTTTTATATTCCGAATCGGTCCTAAAAACCTTTTGTCGATTTGTTGCTAGTTTAATCCTTTGATGTGGCCGTTCAATCTAATCTATTTCTTTTTTTATTTCGATCATATCTACACACCATAATTACATTATTTGGGTTGCTAACTCAACGGTAGAGTACTCGGCTTTTAAGTGCGGCTAGATTCTTTTACACATTTGGATGAAGCAACGGATTCGTCCATACCATTGGTAAAGTTTGTAAGACCACGACTGATCCTGAAAGGGAATGAATGGAAAAAATAGCATGTCGTATCAATGCAAAACTCTGAGAATTCTTCATCCTTACCAGATCGGTACAAAATATTGTTTGAATTCTTGGAGCGTGACAAAAGAAATTCACGGATGGGTCGAGTGAATAAATGGATAGAGCCATACGGCTCCAATTATAGGTAAATAAAAAGCAACGGGCTTTTGTTCTTAATTTGAATGATTACCCGATCTAATTATACGTTAAAAATATATTAGTGCCTAACGCGGTAAAAGGTTCTCCTATAAGTGGATTATCTATTTTTTTATAAATCCTAACTATTCACTATATCTTCATTATAGTATGGAGGGGAGACGAATGTGTAGAAGAAGGGGTATATTGATAAAG
>JAJJMC010028291.1:21787-29287 GCA_023531435.1 Papaver californicum
TATATCTCTTCTCACCATCCCCATAGTGTATGAGACAAATGTATGCATTTCGGTTGGGGTCGTATTCTATGGTTACGATTCTACCAGATATGTCTTTTTCATTCCGTCGAAAATCTATTTTACGGTATAGACGCTTATGACCTCCCCCTCTATGCCTTGCGGTAATGATGCCTCTGGCATTACGACCTTTACCACAATGACGCTGTCCAGAGATCAAATTATTTCGTGAATTGGATTTCACTTGACTGTCTACGGCCCCATTGCGTGTGCTCGGAGTAGAAGTTTTGTATAAATGTATCGCCGTGTTATTAAGTATTTTTTTTTAAGTTCTTTTCTTTCTAAGAGGTGGAATAGAATAACCCGGTTGAAGCGTAATGATCATACGTTTGTAATGCATTGTATGTCCCATAGGTCCCATTCTTCTACCCTTTCCCGGGAGTCGATGACTATTCATAGCTATTACCTTGACACCAAAGAAGAGTTCGACCCAATGCTTTATTTCTGTCCTAGTTGATCCTGATTCGACATTAGAAGTATATTGATTGTTCCCCAATAACCGAATACTTTTGTCTGTAAATACTGCATATTTGATTCCATCCATAAATCCATTTTCTTCCCTATGAGTTCCAGTATTGATAAGAATTCTAGTTCTTACTGTTCATATGTTATGGTATGAATATACCATACCAATTCGTTATGTATGGATGATGAGATTCCATTGATACAGAGCCAATTCCAATAGACTTATTGAACGTTCCCATTGGCGTGCATCCAGCAGGAATTGAACCTACGAATTTGCCAATTATGAGTTGGGCGCTTTAACCATTCAGCCATGGATGCTTAACAGGGATCATCGTACATCGTGAATAACCAAATTCCAATTGAAATGAAATCTTTAGGAGGAATCAATGAAACAGGAATCAATGAAACGACATCAATTCAAATCCTGGATCTTCGAATTGAGAGAGATATTGAGAGAGATCAAGAATTCTCACTATTTCTTAGATTCATGGACCAAATTCGATTCAGTGGGATCTTTCACTCACATTTTTTTCCACCAAGAACGTTTTATGAAACTCTTTGACCCCCGAATTTGGAGTATCCTCCTTTCACGCGATTCACAGGGTTCAACAAGCAATCGATATTTCACGATCAAAGGTGTAGTACTGCTTGTAGTAGCGGTCCTTATATATCGTATTAACAATCGAAATATGGTCGAAAGAAAAAATCTCTATTTGATGGGGCTTCTTCCTATACCTATGAATTCCATTGGACCCAGAAATGATACATCGGAAGAATCTTTTTGGTCTTCCAATATTAATAGGTTGATTGTTTCGCTCCTCTATCTTCCAAAAGGGAAAAAGATCTCTGAGAGTTGTTTCATGGATCCGAAAGAGAGTACTTGGGTTCTCCCAATAACGAAAAAGTGTATCATGCCTGACTCTAACTGGGGTTCGCGGTGGTGGAGGAACCGGATCGGAAAAAGGTGGAATTCTAGTTGTAAGATATCTAAGGAAACCGTAGCTGGAATTGAGATCTCATTTAAAGAGAAAGATATCAAATATCTGGAGTTTCTTTTTGTATCCTATACGGATGATCCGATCCGCAAGGACCATGATTGGGAATTGTTTGATCGTCTTTCTCTGAGGAAGAAGCGAAACATAATCAACTTGAATTCGGGCCAGCTATTCGAAATCTTAGTGAAACACTGGATTTGTTATCTCATGTCTGCTTTTCGTGAAAAAAGACCAATTGAAGTGGAGGGTTTCTTCAAACAACAAGGAGCTGAGTCAACTATTCAATCAAATGAGATTGAACATGTTTCCCATCTCTTCTCGAGAAACAAGTGGGGTATTTCTTTGCAAAATTGTGCTCAATTTCATATGTGGCAATTCCGCCAAGATATCTTCGTTAGTTGGGGGAAGAATCTGCACGAGTCGGATTTTTTGAGGAACGTATCGAGAGAGAGTTGGATTTGGTTAGACAATGTGTGGTTGGTAAGCAAGGATCGGTTTTTTAGCAAGGTACGGAATGTATCGTCAAATATTCAATATGATTCCACAAGATCTATTTTCGTTCAAGTAACGAATTCTAGCCAATTGAAAGGATCTTCTGATCAATCCAGAGACCCTTTCGATTCGATTAGTAATGAGGATTCGGAATATCACACATTGATCAATCAAAGAGAGATTCAACAACTAAAAGAAAGATCGATTCTTTGGGATCCTTCCTTTCTTCAAACGGAACGAACAGAGAGAAAATCAGACCGATTCCCGAAATGCCTTTCTGGATATTCCTCAATGTCCCGGCTATTCACGGAACGTGAGAAGCAGATGAATAATCATCTGCTTCCGGAAGAAATCGAAGCAATTCTTGGGAATTCTACAAAATCAATTCGTTCCTTTTTCTCTGACAGATGGTCAGAACTTCATCTGGGTTCGAATCCTACTGAGAGGTCCACTAGAGATCATAAATTGTTGAAGAAAGAACAAGATGTTTCTTTTGTCCCTTCCAGACGATCGGAAAATAAAGAAATGGTTGATATATTCAAGATAATTACGTATTTACAAAATACCGTCTCAATTCATCCTATTTCATCAGATCCGGGATGTGATATGGTTCCGAAGGATGAACCGGATATGGCCAGTTCCAATAAGATTTCATTCTTGAACCAAAATCCATTTTTTTCTTTCTTTCATCTATTCCATGACCGAAACAGGGGGGGGTACACGTTACACCGCGATTTTGAATCAGAAGAGAGATTTCAAGAAATGGCAGATCTATTCACTCTATCAATAACCGAGCCGGATCTGGTGTATCATAAGGGATTTTCCTTTTCTATTGATTCCTACGGGTTGGATAAAAAAAAATTATTGAATGAGGTATTCAACTCCAGGGATGAATCGAAAAAGAAATCTTTCTTGGTTCTACCTCCTATTTTTTATGAAGAGAATGAATCTTTTTATCGAAGGATCAGAAAAAAATCGGTCCGGATCTCCTGCGGGAATGACTTGGAAGATCCAAAACCAAAAAGAGTGGTATTTGCTAGCAACAACATAATGGAGGCAGTCAATCAATATAGATTGATCCGAAATCTGATTCAAATCCAATATAGCACCTATGGGTACATAAGAAATGTATCGAATCGATTCTTTTATGGAATTCAAAGGGATCAAATAGGAAATGATACTCTGAATCATAGAACTATAATGAAATATACGATCAACCAACATTTATCGAATTTGAAAAAGAGTCAGAAGAAATGGTTCGATCCTCTTATTTCTCGAACCGAGAGATCCATGAATCGGGATCCTAATGCATATAGATACAAATGGCCCAACGGGAGCAATAATTTCCAGGAACATTTGGAACATTTCGTTTCTGAGCAGAAGAGCCGTTTTCAAGTAGTGTTCGGTCGATTACGTATTAATCAATATTCGATTGATTGGTCCGAGGTTATCGACAAACAAGATTTGTCCAAGTCACTTCTCTTTTTGTCCAAGTCACTTCTCTTTTTGTCTAAGTCACTTCCTTTTTTCTTTGTGAGTATCGGGAATATCCCCATTCATAGGTCCGAGATCCACATCTATGAATTGAAAGGGCCGAATGATCAACTCTGCAATCAGTTGTTAGAATCAATAGGTGTTCAAATCGTTCATTTGAATAAATTGAAACCCTTCTTATTGGATAATCGTGATACTTCCCAAAAATCGAAATTCTTGATCAATGGAGGAACAATATCACCGTTTTTATTCAATAAGATACCAAAGTGGATGATTGACTCATTTCATACTAGAAATAATCGCAGGAAAGACTTTGATAACACCGATTCCTATTTCTCAATGATATCCCACGATCGAGACAATTGGCTGAATCCCGTGAAACCATTTCATAGAAGTTCATTGATCTCTTCTTTTTATAAAGCAAATCGACTTCGATTCTTGAATAATCCACATCACTTCTGGTTCGATTGTAACAAAAGATTCCCTTTTTATGTGGAAAAGGCCCGTATCAATAATTATGATCTTACGTATGGACAATTCCTCAATATCTTGTTCATTCGCAACAACATTTTTTCTTTGTGCGTCGGTCCAAAAAAACATGTTTTTTTGGAGAGAGATACTATTTCATCAATCGAGTCACAGGTATCTAACATATTCATACCTAACGATTTTCCACAAAGTGGTGACGAAAGGTATAACTTGTACAAATCTTTCCATTTTCCAATTCGATCCGATCCATTCGTTCGTAGAGCTATTTACTCGATCCCAGACATTTCTGGAACACCTCTAACAGAGGGACAAATAGTCAATTTTGAAAGAACTTATTGTCAACCTCTTTCAGATATGAATCTCTCTGATTCAGAAGGGAAGAACTTGCATCAGTATCTCAATTTCAATTCAAACATGGGTTTGATTCACACTCCATGTTCTGAGAAATATTTACCATCCGAAAAGAGGAAAAAACAGAGTCTTTGTCTAAAGAAATGCGTTGAGAAATGGCAGATGTATAGAACCCTTCAACGAGATAGTGCTTTTTCAAATCTCTCAAAATGGAATCTGTTACAAACATATATGCCATGGTTCCTTACTTCGGCAGGGTGCAAATATCTAAATTTCACCCTTTTAGATACTTTTTCAGACCTATTGCCGATACTAAGTAGCAGTCAAAAATTTGTATCCGTTTTTCATGATATTATGCATGGATCAGATACATCATGGCCAATTCCTCAGAAAAAATTGTGGGCGATTCTTCCACAATGGAATCCGATAAGTGAGATTTCGAGTAAGTGTTTACATAATCTTCTTCTGTCCGAAGAAATGATTCATCGAAATAATGAGTCACCCGTTCCATTGATATGGATACATCTGAGATCACCAAATGCTCGGGAGTTCCTCTATTCAATCCTTTTCCTTCTTCTTGTTGCTGGATATCTCGTTCGTACACATCTTCTCTTTGTTTCCCGGGCCTCTAGTGAGTTACAGACAGAGTTCGAAAAGATCAAATCTTTGATGATTCCATCATACATGATTGAGTTGCGAAAACTTCTGGATAGGTATCCTACATCTGAACTGAACTCTTTCTGGTTAAAGAATCTCTTTCTAGTTGCTCTGGAACAATTAGGAGATTCTCTAGAAGAAATACGGGGTTCTGCTTCTGGTGGCAACATGCTATTGGGTGGTGGTCCCACTTATGGGGTCAAATCAATACGTTCTAAGAAGAAATATTTGAATATCAATCTCATCGATATCATAAGTATCATACCAAATCCCATCAATCGAATCACTTTTTCGAGAAATACGAGATATCTAAGTCGTACAAGTAAAGAGATCTATTCATTGATAAGAAAAAGAAAAAACGTGAACGTTGATTGGATTGATGATAAAATAGAATCCTGGGTCGCGAACAGTGATTCGATTGATGATGAAGAAAGAGAATTCTTGGTTCAGTTCTCCACCTTAACGACAAAAAAAAGGATTGATCAAATTCTATTGAGTCTGACTCATAGTGATCATTTATCAAAGAATGACTCTGGTTATCAAATGGTTGAACAACCGGGATCAATTTACTTACGATACTTAGTTGACATTCATAAAAAAGATCTAATGAATTATGAGTTCAATAGATCCTGTTTAGCAGAAAGACGGATATTCCTTGCTCATTATCAGACAATCACTTATTCACAAACCTCGTGTGGGGCTAATAGTTTTCATTTCCCATCTCATGGAAAACCCTTTTCGCTCCGCTTAGCCCTATCCCCGTCTAGGGGTATTTTAGTGATAGGTTCTATAGGAACTGGACGATCCTATTTGGTCAAATACCTAGCGACAAACTCTTATGTTCCTTTCATTACGGTATTTCCGAACAAGTTCCTGGATGACAAGCCTAAAGGTTATCTTATTGATGATATTGATGGTAGTGACAATATCGAGATTGATGCTAGTGACGATATCGATGATGACCTTGATACAGAGCTGCTAACTATGACGAATGCGCTAACTATGTATATGACGCCGAAAAAAGACCGATTTGATATCACCCTTCAATTCGAATTAGCAAAAGCAATGTCTCCTTGCATAATATGGATTCCAAACATTCATGATCTGTATGTGAATGAGTCGAATTACTTATCCCTCGGTCTATTAGTGAACTATCTCTCCAGGGATTGTGAAAGATGCTCCACTAGAAATCTCCTTGTTATTGCTTCGACTCATATTCCCCAAAAAGTAGATCCCGCTCTAATAGCTCCGAATAAATTAAATACATGCATTAAGATACGGAGGCTTCTTATTCCACAACAACGAAAGCACTTTTTCACTCTTTCATATACTAGGGGATTTCACTTGGAAAAGAAAATGTTCCATACTAATGGATTCGGGGCCATAACCATGGGCTCCAATGCACGAGATCTTGTAGCACTTACCAATGAGGCCCTATCCATTAGTATTACACAGAAGAAATCCATTCTAGACACTAATACAATTAGATCCGCTCTTCATAGACAAACTTGGGATTTGCGATCCCAGGTAAGATCGGTTCAGGATCATGGGATCCTTTTCTATCAGATAGGAAGGGCTGTGGCACAAAATATACTTCTAAGTAATTGCCCCATAGATCCTATATCTATCTATATGAAGAAGAAATCATGTAAGGAAGGGGATTCTTTTTTGTACAAATGGTACTTCGAGCTTGGAACGAGCATGAAGAAATTAACGATACTTCTTTATCTTTTGAGTTGTTCTGCCGGATCGGTCGCTCAAGATCTTTGGTCTCTACCCGGACCCGATGAAAAAAATGGGATCACTTCTTATGGATTCGTTGAGAATGATTCTGATCTAGTTCATGGCCTATTAGAAGTAGAAGGCGCTCTGGTGGGATCCTCACGGACAGAAAAAGATTGCAGTCAGTTTGATAATGATCGAGTGACATTGCTTCTTCGGTCCGAACCAAGAAATCCCTTAGATATGATGCAAAATGGATCTTGTTCTTTTGTTGATCAGAGATTTCTATATGAAAAAAACGAGTCGGAGTTTGAAGAAGGAGCCCTCGACCCGGAACAGATAGAGGAGGATTTATTCAATCACATAGTTTGGGCTCCTAGAATATGGCGCCCTTGTGGCAATCTATTTGATTGTATCGAAAGGTCCAATGAATTGGGATTTCCCTATTGGGCCAGGTCATTTCGGGGCAAGCGTATCATTTATCATAAAGAGGCTGAGCTTCAAGAGAATGATTCGGAGTTCTTGCAGAGTGGAACCATGCAGTACCAGACACGAGATAGATCCTCCAAAGAACAAGGTTTTTTTCGAATAAGCCAATACATTTGGGACCCTGCAGATCCATTCTTTTTCCTATTCAAAGATCAGCCCTTTATCTCTGTGTTTTCACGTCGAGAATTCTTTGCAGATCAAGAGATGTCAAAGGGGCTTCTTACTTCCCAAACAAAGCCTCCTACATCTATATATAAACGCTGGTTCATCAAGAATACGCAAGAAAAGC
>JAJJMC010028296.1:0-10190 GCA_023531435.1 Papaver californicum
AGCCCTATTACGCCAATGGGATTCCTGTTTGTACGTGAGTGGCTAAGTCCAAAATATTGTTGTTTCACCACCTTTCCTTACTTGCCTCAAACTCTCCTTTTCCTACAAGAACTCCTATATTCTCTGCCCCAAATTCACCAAAAGATCCATAAGAAAACTGATCTTTCTTCTTATAACAAGAGTTAGCCACTTTTTAGGAAACTGACTAGGAATAGGAAATATGCTAAGTTTCCTAATTCTAGCCCCACAAGATATGACAACTCCAAAGCTTTCCTAGTCCCATAGAACCTCCACAAGCTAGCCATGAGTCCACCAAGGCTAGCCACCTTCCACTCGGACCACTCTAGCTCAACAACACCTCCACATGACCACTTAGCACAAGCGCACTTTTGCTTCAGCCGATTTAGCGCCTGGGCGCTGGTAGCACCAACTAGTTAGCCACTATGTGGCTTTGCCCATATCTTCCTCATACGAGATCAGAATGACCTCGTTCTTTCGCCGTTGGCTTTGTAATTCAATTTCCTAAACTGTGGAAGGTGAAAGGCCTAAATTCGGCAGAGTTTCACTGGCTCCTCGATAATTCTTCTCATACAGCTCCATTCTGCGGGTTTCTGAACTGTAACCTGAAAAGACAACTAAACTTCGAAAGTAATAATAAAACATAGTAATTCACTCAAATATAGCAAATAAGGGTCAGGAAAAACTACTTAAAATGTATGATTTATGCACCTATCAAATTCCCCCACACTTGCCTTTTGCTAGTCCTCGAGCAAACTACCAATCTGAACTAAACTAAAAAGAACAAATACAACCCCGTTTCGTCGAGTAAACGGTTACACTTAGCATGTACAACAAGCCTTCATATTACATCCCTAACCAATATAGAGTGTTTAGCTCATCATGGGTTTCTCAAAACCCATGGAAAATAATTAAGATACAGATTCTCAAACCCGGAAAGATTGCGAAGAACAATTGCAGCTTCGAAACGCAGCTGCGGAAGTAGCCAGCAGCACCAAGTTAGCGCCTGTAGCCTTCTCTTCTTTCTGATTCTTCTTCTGTATGTTTTGTTCTTTTCTCACCGTCTATATCTGGATTCTCCTGTATACTTTGGTATTTATATGTCCTCCAACCCGAAAATCAGTGCGTGAGACTTTTGGTTTGTGAATTCAGCCAATTCCTAAAATTGTTGCGCCAGTTTTCTTAGCCTATTTTCTAGCTCTTTTACATGAGTAGTCACGTCCTTGTGTACGTCAATTGCTCTTCTTCCTTGAGAGAATATCTCCTCCACTTGGCCTCCAATATTGTGTCCCAACTTCACCCAAAGACTTGCCATGAGAAGAGTTTAGTTCTCCTTATAGAACTAGAGTTAGCCACTTTAGAATCCTAGTTGAATTAGGAAATGTGCTAAGTTCCCTTATTCCAGCCCCACATATATGGCAACTCCAAATTCTTTCCTAATCCCATATGACTTCCCCAAGCTAGCTACTACTCCACCAAGGCTAGCCACTAGTCCACCAAACCACTCTAGCACCTCCAACTAGCCACTTAGCACCTTAGCCCTTGCGGTTCAGCCAACTTAGCGCCTGGGCGCTAGCAGCACAAGCTAGTTTGCCACCATGTGGCTTTGCCCATAACTTCCTCATACGAGATCAGAAATGACCTAGTTCTTTCGCCGTTGGCTTCGTAATTCAATTTCCTACACTGTGGAGGTTGAAAGGCCTAAATTAAGCAGAGTTTTAGTGGCTCCTCGGTAATTCTTCTCATACAGCTCCATTCTGGAGGTTTATGAACTATAACCTGAAAAGACAACTAAACTTCGAAAGTAATAATAAAACATAGTAATTCACTCAAATCTAGCAAATAAGGGTCAGGAAAAACTACTTAAATGTATGATTTATGCACCTATCAAATTCCCCCACACTTGCCTTTTGCTAGTCCTCGAGCAAACTACAAATCTAAAACTAATCTAAAATACAACTCCGTTTCGTCGAGTAAACGGTTACACTTAGCATGTGCAACAAGCCTTTAAACCCCTAGGTGTCCCTAGTGGACGAGTTATAGTCTCGTGAGGTTTTACCAGAGATGTACCCACAAAACCTACTTCACTTCCAAATTTTCCAAAGCACCTGCATACGATAAGCTACGAAGACATAAAGTTTCTACATACCAACAATAAGAACTCAGAAATATCAAAGAACATTATTCTAATGCTTAATCCTTGAGTTTGGAGAAAACCACCAAATAAAAGAGTCCCGGTTCGAGAGTGACCGAATATTTCTGCCTTACCAATATGATTTTATGAAGTTGACACTCAAAAGGCGCACTTTATGGTTCTCACAGATGTGTAGGAAAGAATAAAGATAGAAGGCCTACACATATTGACAGGTAGGAAGGAAAGGTAACCTTCCGAGTCATATTAAGATGTTATCCCATAGAAGGTGGGACAAGAGAGAACCCCTTTTTATTTTTCTAATGATCTCTACGAAAGGAAATCAACCACTATGCGAAGATGGGAATTGTTACTTACCTTCCGGTCGACAATCAGCACCATTCTCCCAACATCCCATAGAAACGTCTTTGGCCTCAACTGTAGGTAATGAACTCTTGCACTTCATAGAACTTGACACTTTGTAACTCTTTTTCTCTTCAGTCTCAACTGTAACTCTTTTCTTTTCACGTTCTCAGCAGCACTTTTTCACGTTTTCAGCCTATTTTTTTACGTTTTCAGCCTTTTTTTTTTTAATTTATGTGAGTATGCTTATTCTCCTGGATACTTTTGCTATTTTTCTCAATTTCTTGATTCGTGAGTTTTTTCTCTTCCCATAAGTTCCGTTTCGTCTCTAAATCTGTATAGAATCCACACCTTTCGATTTCTTTCGCTTCTGTAAGTCTTCAACATGTTTAATTGTATTGTTGCTTTACTCAAATATGAAATTTTCTCTTTGAATTGTCGCTTGCACCTTGACGGTCTTCAACTTTCCTTCAAATTTTTGATGTTCCGCTTGTTGATGATGCTATGTTTCTATGGACGTTGTCGAGAGAACGATGCCAACTGCAAACTAAACTACAAGAATAAGTTAGCAACTCTGATGACACCCTCATGATTGATAAAAAATAGCACTCAAGAGATCAAAAATAGTGCTGAAAATTGGTGCGAGGTTAGGTAGCTCATCATTCTACCCGGAATTAGCGCAGATGAAACACTCTAAACGTATAATTGAAGGTCTGGTGCCTTACTCATTGGTATTGAATGATCACAAGTCTAACCTGTACTCTCCTACCGGAAATTTAGGTCCATTTTGGTCGGCTCTAGCCTCTCAAAAACTAAGAACTCCGAATATAGTTCTCTAATATTTCCAAGTTCAGTTTTTTCGAGTAGAAGTCCGTATGTAAACGTAGCTAGCAGTATGCTAAGTGACTCTAAAATCTCTAGAAGTTGAAGGTTTTCATGCAAATGTGTGTATGCCTAACAATTCTACGTAAAAATCTATATGCCTAAATACTCCCCCACACTTAAACTTTACATTGTCCTCAATGTAAATTGAATCATCCAATGTACCGTCAAGATGATTCTACATGCTCTAAAAATAAAAATCAGAAACAAAAGATAGAAATACAAAACCAATGGGTTGCCTCCCATTTAGCGCTTAGTTTAACGTCTATAGCCCGACTAGCCATTCTGTGCTACTCCTCCAGAGGGAGCGCCTCTTCTAACTGTATGGTGGCCTTTTCAGGCTCGAATGACTCGTAATATGGCTTTAGGCGATGCCCATTCACCTTAAGCTCCTTTCCCGTATTTAAGCTCCGAATCTCCACTGCACCATGAGAAAAAAACGTTAGTTACCAGAAAAGGTCCTACCCATCGCGACTTCAACTTACCAGGAAATAAAGAAAGGCGAGAGTTAAACAAAAGAACTTTCTGTCCGACAATAAATTGTTTTCTAGAAATTCTACTATCATGAAAAGCCTTTGTTTTTTCCTTATAAAATCCGTGAGCTTTCATATGCATCGTTCCGAATTTCTTCTAGCTCACTCAGTTGAAGTTTCCGGTGCATGACAGCCCCGTCCATCTCCATGTTGCACTGTTTAATCGCCCAAAACGCCTTATGCTCGATTTCAACCGGAAGATGGCACGGTTTCCCGTAGACGAGTCTGTATGGGGACATCCCAATAGGCGTCTTGTAGGCTGTCCGATACGCCCACAAAGCATCATTGAGTCGCAAACTCCAATCTTTCCGCGATGGGTTCACTGTTTTCTCCAGAATCGACTTTACCTCTCTATTTGAGACTTCGGCTTGCCCGTTTGTCTGTGGATGATACGCTATGGCAATTTTGTGAGATATGTTGTACTTTGTCAACAAAATCTGAAAGAATTTGTTTCGAAAGTGTGATCCCCCATCGCTGATTATGGCCTCGGAGTGCCAAACCGTGCAAAAATATGTTCTTTCACAAAATCTGTAACTGCTTTAGAATCATTAGTAGAGGTGGCTTTAGCTTCCACCCATTTAGAGACATAATCAACAGCGAGTAAGATGTATAATTTACCGAAAGAATTAACAAAAGGGCCCATAAAATCAATACCCCAAACATCAAAAATTTCTACGTGAAGTATATATTTTTGTGGCATCTGATTTCGGGCACCTAGATTGCCTGTTCTTTGACATCTATCACAAGTTGCGCAAGTTACATACGCGTCTTTGAATAAAGTGGGCCAGTAGAAACCACTTTCGAGAACCTTGAGGGCTGTCCTCTTAGCACCGAAGTGGCCTCCGCACGCATAAGAGTGGCAGAAAGACAAAATAGAAGTGTGTTCAGTTTCGGTTACGCACCTTCGCATAATTTGGTCCGAACAATGTTTCCATAGGTATGGATCATCCCATATATATTGATGTGCTATTTTTTTCAGCTTGTCTCTCTCAGCACGAGACAAATATCTAGGGATTTGTTTAGACACTAAATAATTCACAATATCTGCGTACCATGGTTTCGGAACTGTAACTGCGAAGAGTTGCTCGTCCGGAATCCTCTTCCTTTATAGTTAGACGGCTCAGATGGTATGCTACAGTATTATCTATACCTTTCTTGTCTTTAATTTCGATATTAAACTCCTGTAGGAGTAATATCCATCGAATTAGCCTTGGTTTCGCCTCTTTTTTCGTTAATAGGTACCTGAGTGCTGCATGATCAGAAAATACAACCACTTTCGAACCGAGTAAATAAGAGCGGAATTTTTCTAATGCAAAAACAATTGCTAATAACTCCTTTTTAGTGGTCGTGTAATTTTGCTGAGCTCCGTTCAGTCCTAGACGCATAGTAGATGGCGTGAGGCAGCCTCCCAATGCGTTGGCCTAGCACTGCACCAACTGCGAAATCACTCGCGTCGCACATTAACTCAAATGGTCTAGTCCAATCCGGTGGCCTAATTACCGGGGCTGTGATCAAAAGCTCTTTCAAGCAATTAAACACAGCCAAGCATTTTTCATCAAAGTTGAAAGTGGCGTCTTTTTGGAGTAAAACGCATAGTGGTGCCGTAACTTTTGAGAAATCCTTGATAAACCTGCGATAAAATCCTGCGTGACCAAGAAAAGCACGAATCTCCCTCACCGTGGTGGGAGGGGTAAGAGCACGAATAATATCAATTTTTGATTTTTATCAACTTCCAAGCCTTTAGAAGATATAATATGGCCTAAAACAATGCCATGAGTTACCATAAAATGGCACTTCTCCCAATTAAGCACAAGATTGGTCTCAACACATCGTTTAAGAATTAATGTAAGGTTATCCAAGCACAAGTCAAATGAATCCCCATACACACTAAAATCGTCCATAAACACTTCGATGATGTTTTCGACGTAATCGGAAAAAATACTTACCATACACCTTTGGAACGTGGCTGGCGCATTACAGAGGCCGAAAGGCATTCTTCTGTATGCGAATATTCCGAACGGACATGTAAAGGTGGTCTTCTCTTGGTCCTCCGGTGTTATCGCAATTTGATTGTAACCTGAGTAACCATCCAGAAAACAATAATATGTGTGTCCGGCCAACCTTTCTAACATTTGATCCATAAAAGGTAAAGGAAAGTGATCTTTTCTAGTGGTTGCGTTAAGTTTTCGATAATCAATACAAACCCTCCAACCCGTTTGCACCTGGGTTGGGACTAATTCGTTCTCCGAATTATGCACCACTGTAACGCCCGATTTTTTCGGTACGACCTGTACCGGGCTAACCCACTTGCTATCGGAAATTGGGTAAATAATGCCCACGTCTAATAGCTTGAGTATCTCCTTTTTCACTACTTCCATCATCGGAGGATTCAGTCGACGTTGCGCTTCTCGTGTAGGCTTTGTTCCCTCCTCAAGTAGTATTTTATGCATGCACAGAGAAAGACTTATTCCCTTGATATCGGCAATTGTCCAGCCTATTGCCGCCTTGTACTCTCTCAAAACGCGAATGAGCCTATGTTCCGACAATTCCGTTAGCTCATTCGAAACTATTACCGGCAACTCTTCTTTTTCACCCAAATACAAGTACTTTAGATGATCTGGAAGAGGCTTAAGTTCTAGTTTAGGTGCCTGCAAAACAGAAGGTAATAATTTCTCATTAGTGTACGGGAAAGAAACAACAGAGACATTCGGTGCAAGTGAACAAGAATCTAATGCGCAAACATCCTCATTAATTGCGTTTCCAAGCTGGAATTTTATTCTCGGGTCTGCTGAATTTTCAGCCCCCATGCTACCCGTGAGAACAGCCTCCAATGGATCGGTAGCCTCCAAATCGAACATCTGTTGAGCCAAAGAGTCAATAACATCAATAGAAAAACAAGCTTGCACATCGCTAGGATACCGCATAGCCTCGTAAATGTTAAAACGTATTATTTCTCCATAAAACTCCATGGTTAACGTCCCATTGAACACGTCTATTTTTGTTTTTGCTGTCCGCATAAAAGGCCTGCCCAATAATAAAGGTATGGATGAATCATTCGATCCATCCATCATCTCCAATACGCAAAAATCTGCAAGAAAAACTAGCTGATTAACTCGCACAAAAACATCCTCAATAATACCTCTCGGGTACACATTAGAATGGTCAGCTAGTTGTAAAACAATTCCCGTTTCTTTCAAAGGGCCTAAATTAAGAGATTCATATATAGATGCAGGCATAACATTCACTGATGCTCCTAAATCTAGCATGGCCTTATTAAACGTGGTGTTACCAATAATAATAGAAATATCGAAACTACCGGGGTCTTTACAATTGAGTGGGAGTTTCTTCTGCAAGATAGCCGAAGCGTTTTCCCCCACTCTCATTACCTCATTATCGGTTAATCTCGGTTTATTGGTACACAAGTCCTTCATAATTCTCGCATATTTGGGAACCTGTTTAATTGCGTCAATCAGTGGAATGTTCACATGAATTTTCTTGAAAATTTCTAAGATATCCTTATCTTGTTCCGCCTTTTTCGAATTAGCAAACCTGCGAGGAAAAGGTAGAGGAGGAACGTAAGTAGGTAAAGGAACTTTAGAATTTTCGTGACTTACCTCAGCGTTTTTAGAGGCGTCAACAACCTCATTTCCAGCCAAATCAGAGGCGTCAACAGCCCCATTCTTAGCACATTTAGAGGCGTCAGCTGCCTTCTTTTCCGCGGCTGGCTCCTTCGGAGCTTTGGTGTTTTCGGCTTCTTCTGGCTGTACAGTTCGTGTACCACTTCTCAATGTCACTGCGTTGACATTCTCTCTTGGATTGATGGGTTGAGAAGGGAGTTTCCTACTATTCTGCGTTTCCAGAAGATTCAGTCTGCTGGCCATAGTGCTCTTTTGAGTTTGTAGCTCTTTTATTGCGTTGTCCGTTGTCTGCTGATTTTTGTCTATCTTTGCCGTCATATTTTTCAGCATGGCCATTATCTCCGATGATTCTGAATTTTGAGTTTGTTGTGGAGGTTGTGTTTGTTACATCCCATTCTGGTGATTAAAAACCGGCCTTGAAGCAGCAACTTGCTGATTCGCATAGCTGAAATTCGGGTGATCTCTCCAACCTGGATTATGTGTATTGGAATAGGGATCATACCTTTGCCTCTGCTGGTTCGGAAAAATAGCACTCACCTGTTCGGCCTCATTCTCATAGGATGGAATGATCACGACAGCCATCTGTTGCATCATTTTCTCCATTTGGCTTATTTTGTGCTCTAGCTGCGGTGCGGTGCTAATTTCAGCCACCCTCTTGACCGATGAATCACGGCTTAGAAATTGTTGGGAGTTGGCTGCCATGTCCTCAATTAGCTCTCTAGCTTGCGTTACAGTTTTCTTCGCCAGTGCACCACCACTTGCGGCATCGAGAAGATTTTTGTCGGTTTGTTCGAGCCCGTCGTAGAAGTACTGTACGATCAAAACACCGCTGAATTGATGATGTGGGAAGCTAGCAACTAGTCTTTTATATCGTTCCCAGCTTTCATACAGTGTTTCACCTGGCATCTGTTTAATTCCGGAGATTTCTTTACGGATTCGAGAAGCCTTTGATGCAGGGAAATATCTCTCTAGAAAGAGCTTTTTCAAGCTATTACAAGTTGTAACACTGCCAGGAGGTAAATAGAATAGCCAATCCTTAGCCGATGGAAAAGATCGAAGCATGGCTCCATTAACGTCGGGTTCAGCCCCAACTATGGCCATCATGAGGTTATTGAAGTCCATCAGATGCTTATTCGGGTCCTCATTAGTCATCCCGTGAAACTTAGGAAGCTCACGGATCAGTCCCGGCTTAATCTCGAAAGTAGAAGCCGTCTGTATGCACCATTGTTGCGTATCTAGCTTATGAGACGCTAGATCCTTCATTGTGCGATTGGCGTCAGCCATTGGTACTGGTTCTGATTCTACATCCGAATCTGCAAATTTGCTTGCTGTACTCGGAGGAAGTGGCGTGTTGGCTGCCCGGACTAGTTCGCTCAGTGGAGTACCAGCTCGACGTCGTAAACGCATTCATGTACCTGAAAACTTCAGTAAGAATTAGAAAACTAAAAATAAATAACAATCCGCTATGCCTCCCCGGCAGCGGCGCCAAAATTTGGTCGTGTCGTAATCAACCAAAATAATCGAGTTCTTACTCTCTAAAATAGAATGAAGTATAGGGATAAGAACAAGTTCGTTCCCACAAGGAGGCCGAGACTATCACTAATTTTCAGTCACGTAAATAGCAACAAGGGGGGATTTTTGTTGTTTATTAAGCTAAATTAAACTAAGGCAATACGCAAGTAAATAAGGATGTGACATAAGAAGAAAAAGCATTGGTTAGAGATTTCGTCTTCCGTTATCCAACATGTTGTCAATCAAAGCATACTCAACATTCATGCATTAATAATACTAATAACCCTAAAGCATCCTATCGCAGGGCTACTTCGGCAAAACTCCTAATATCATCGGAGAGGGTATCGCGCCACTCTCCGAATTCTTAACACCGGATAACTCGATGTAAACACCAAGTTTAACCCAACGAAAGCAATGGTCTTTGTGAGTTGAGGTTATTCTAAATAACCCGATGCATCGCGCAACTCGGATTTAATCTAGGTCAAGCTTCTACACATACTTGCATGGCAATTTTAAGTATTGTTAACAAATATGCTATACTACTTGTAACTAGAGTCTTTCGACAATTCCGGATCGAAAACTCTAGTTTAGTTGTAGATATCAATGCATGCTCATTCAATTTGCAACTTAAACAAACACACAATCAATCATACATGGCGTTATAATCAGTAGAACATGAACAATATTAGTAATAGCATGAAATCATGAGATATGCGCCATTCAATTAATAAACATGTCTTCAAACTTCAGATTACATCCCTAACCAATATGAAAGGTTTAGCTCAACATGGGTTTCTCAAAACCCATGGAAATTAATCAAAATATACTGTACTTAAACCCGGAAAGAGTACGAAGAACGGATACAGCTTCGAAGGATGGTTGCAATAGTGGACAGCAGCCTTTTACGCAAGTGCTGTCTGTTTTTACGCCTCTTCTTCTTACCTCCTCTCCTGTCTTGTATGGTATGGTGGATGTCCGTGATATGATAGATATCCAGCAGCAAAAACTCCCTTTTCTTTTATATATCAAGTCCTTCTTTTTAGCTCAGCAGCAGCACCATGTATCCAGCCCTATTACGCCAATGGGATTCCTGTTTGTACGTGAGTGGCTAAG
>JAJJMC010028303.1:20042-25157 GCA_023531435.1 Papaver californicum
TCTACTCCAGCGTCTAGAAATTGGTTAATTGGTAACGAGACATGTATTTGGTGTCCCGCCCAAGAAAGAGATCCAAGTCCTAGTAACCCCGCTAAATGGTGATTCAACATGGATTCTACATCTTGGAACCAAGCCAACTTTGGAGCAGCTTTGTGATAATGGAACCAACCAGCAAAAAGCATTAACGCCGCAAAGACCAATGCACCAATTGCAGTACAATAGAGTTGTAATTCACTAGTTATTCCGGACGCTCTCCAAATCTGAAAAAACCCAGAGGTTATTTGTATTCCTCGGAAACCCCCACCCACATCACCATTCAATATTTCTTGGCCCACGATTGGCCAAACCACCTGAGCGCTGGGTCTAATGTGAGTAGGATCGCTTAGCCATGCTTCATAATTGGAAAAACGGGCACCGTGGAAATACATGCCACTCAGCCAAAGAAATATGATGGAGAGTTGACCGAAATGGGCACTAAATACTTTTCGGGAGATCTCCTCCAAATCACTGGTATGGCTATCGAAATCGTGAGCATCGGCATGTAGGTTCCAGATCCAAGTGGTAGTATCAGGGCCTTTAGCTATTGTTCTTGAGAAATGACCTGGTCTGGCCCATTCCTCGAAAGAAGTTTTTACGGGATCCCTATCCACCAAAATTTTAACTTCTGGTTCCGGCGAACGAATAATCATTGAGTCCTCCTCTTTCCGGACAACACATACAAAGAGACCTGCCAACAGTCAAGTAATTAGTGAACTTCTGAAATCTATTTATAATTAGTTCCTTTCCTTCCTATCTCCCAGCTATTTATTTTGTTTAGTTATTTACTAGAGCAATTATGATCTGGAAGTCGATCCGGGGCAAGTGTTCGGATCTATTATGACATAGCCATGAGGCGCTCAACGGACCTTTATAATATTTGAAAATCCTTTCCCGGCTTTGACTTGACACAAAAACTCTTTTTTGGATTCATATGTAAATTACAGGTGCTTAGATGGAGCTGCTTCGTATCTTACATAGAACGTATGACTATTGCTCGATTCCAAATCACTTCATTGGGGCAGTCATGAATAAGACCAAGACCCCAGTATCCACATTCAAAGGCTTTTTTAGTTTGAATAGCAAAAAGGGATGTATGATGTACTGTAGTCGGGTATCGTTTATGCCTACGAGGTACTAAACGAAATAGAACAGAACAATCTTAGAAGGGATACAATGAAATTCCTTGATTAGCTCTTCCCAGAGGAAAGATCCATTTTTTTTACTGACGGATAAAAAGAGTGTTCTTATTCAAACCGCCGCGTGATCTTCAACCAATTATGCGCTTCAATATAATTACCTGGAGTAAGCGCTATAGCTTGTTTCCAATACTCCGCAGCTTGATCGGACCAAGCTTCCGCAATTTCAGAATCTCCCTGCCGAATGGCCTGTTCTCCTCGGTCGGAATAGGTGGGTCGATTCCTTCCCTTAGAACCGTACTTGAGAGTTTCCTACCTCATACGGCTCAGCAATAAATTATTTTGGTGTCCCATCTTATCTTAATCGACCCTATCTAACTAAATAAGATTTTTCATAAATCTATCCCATTTTTGTTTCTCGGGTTAACCAGAAGGGGTTAATTACATTTACATAAGTTTTAAACTTTCATTTTGATTCAAAATAAGTTTTATCTTTTCTCCTACCTTCAGAAAAATGAACCCCACTATAGTTATCTTTTTCTGAAAGGTAACTATCTCCGTTTCATTTTCATATAGAATCTTTGAAAAAGACTTTCCTCTCTAAGAAAGAAAGGACTTACTATCTTTGGGATCTGATGCTACACCGCTGCTCAATACCTTAGTGGATCAACCCTATTACATAAGTTGATTCCTAACTTATATCTCATATCATGACATAAGTAAGCAGTTTTTTCTTATTGTATCGACCCAAAATCTCACTAATTGATCTTTACGGCGCTTCCCCTATCAATTAGATCTTTTATCTATCCATAGAATATAGTATTATAGGCATATTCATTTCTTCATTTTTTGGCTTTTATGAAGTATCTTTCTTTGCTACAGCTAATAAAAATCGTTGCTTTGTACGATACATATGTAGAAAGCCTATCCTCTAGTATTTACTAGCGTATTTTATCTTTCTTTCCCTCTTTCTATAGTGGAGATAGTCGCACGTAATGACAGATCACGGCCATATTATTAAAAGCTTGTGGTAAGAATGGATTTCGTTCTAGTGCCCGGAAATAATATTCCAAAGCTTTTGTATGTTCTCCGTTACTTGTGTGGATAAGGCCTATGTTATACAGTATATAACTTCGATCATAGGGATCAATTTCTAGTCTCATAGCTTCATAATAATTCTGTAAAGCTTCCGCATAATTTCCTTCGGATTGAGCTGACATCCGTTACGGTCGTTCATTCTATTCAAAGAATCCCCGTTTCAGAACCGTACGTGAGATTTTCATCTCATACGGCTCCTCCCTTCTGTGCATAATGAATGATAATAATCCATGGAACCAAAAGAATATTGAAATATTCTCATTATGAACTGACAGGGACTAGTGTTTTTACAAGAAATCTCTAGCCAGCCTTCCTGCAAGAGGTCTTTTCTTAACACTAATCGTGTTGTTGCTAGATAGAAAAGGTTACTCCAACAATTTCTTTGTCCTCAACGCCCCCTATTTCCAGGAATTAGTCACTTCAACAGTCTTTGATGGTTATATAGGTATCCAAAGTACAAACGAGATGGATGTTTGTTGTCCCAACCATTCTTGTTAGTTCCGATCCCGATAAGGAAAGGGATAATTTATAACAAAGTTTTTTTTGTTGATTCCTAGGTGTAGTGCTTCTTCCCCTATGCCGCCTATTGGTACTGATGGAGTAGGATGGACCTCTAATACAGAAGAACCTATAGGTGTAACCTTTCGTTCAATACTAGATTAGAAAATTGAAGTATCTGAGGCTGCATCAATCGGGGATACACAATAGAAGGAATTGTTCTATTTCCAAACTTCACCTTCAAGAAGCGTAGATTTTTTGCAGATTTATTTCAATAAACGCCTTTCGTTTTATACCGAATCCAACCCTGCGTGCCTTTACTCGTAAGACGGAGAACACTAAATAGAATCAAATCACACCATCTCTATAATAGGTAAATGCCTCTTTTTCTCCGGAAGTTGTCGGAATTATGCGTAATAAGATATTGGCCACAATTGAAGAGGTCTTATCAATAAAATTTCCATTTATCCGTGATCTAGGCATAGTTCGCAATCCATTCTATAATTCTTCTCATTACCTCGCATGGGAAAAGAATCCCACAAACAAAGGAATTGTACAGGACGAAATAACATAAAAAAAGACTCGTTCTAAACATTCAATTAATATTTCCTACAGATTATGATTCAAAGAAGGAAAAAGAATAGAATAATAATTCTATGACCAAAATCCCATCCATTTTCATATTTCGAATTGTTATAATCGGTTAGTCGTACCTATATTGCAAAAATAAATATGAATGGCTCGCTATTCACCCGATTTCTGGGTCATAATCATAAAATTTTGTAGGAGAGATGGCCGAGTGGTTGAAGGCGTAGCATTGGAACTGCTATGTAGGCTTTTGTTTACCGAGGGTTCGAATCCCTCTCTTTCCTTATCTTTGCCTAATTCAAGAGCGTTATTGACCACAATGGATCAAATAACAAGGAATAGGATTATTCCACGAGGTAGACCTTTCTTTGAAATGAATTCTATATTCCTAATTGGGGTGGTACGAAAAATACTGATTAAAGGGTCGCCAAGACATAAAAAAATCCCCGCGGATCCATTTATGATACATGAATGGGAAAAATATCCGGATCAAACCCCTTAGCTTCGGTCAATTTACTTCGGCGAAAAGGGGGAAAAATTCTCCGAATCCTTGCCTTGCTATTTGAGTTAGGTTCAAGTCTGACGGGAATAATATTCTACGACTAGCAACTCGTTTATTTTCAAGCCGACCCACTTACTATCTATTATTTGATTGACTAACCCTTTATATTGGGATGAGTGAAGAGTCAAATGTTTTGGCAATTCTTCATGGGAGGATGAATCAAGATAATTTTGAATCAGAGCTTTGGATTTTTGTTCATCCCTCGTCGTAATAATATCTCGGGGTTTGCAGCGATAACTTGGTATATCTACTATATGGCCATTAACTAAAATATGTCTATGGTTAACTAATTGCCGAGCTCCAGGAATGGTCGAAGCCATACCCAATCGAAAAAGTATGTTATCCAAACGCATTTCAAGTAATTGTAGTAAAACCTGACCAGTTGACCCTTTGGCTTTTCCGGCGATACGAACATATTTAAGTAATTGTCGCTCTGTCAGACCATAATGAAACCGCAATTTTTGTTTTTCTTCTAGACGAATACGATATTGAGACTTTTTCCCAGAACGCGATTGATTTCTAAGATCATTTCCGGCTTTAGGCCGTTTACTAGTTAGTCCCGGTAAAGCCCCCAGACGGCGTATTTTTTTGAAACGAGGCCCTCGGTAACGAGACATAAAAACTCCTTTTTTATTTACAGAATAAACCTAAATTAAGACTGAACTAAACGATAAACGAAAAAAATATACTGAAGTTAAGTACTGTACTACAAAGAAGAATGAGATGAATTGTATCAATATTCAGACTCTTTTGTATATATAGCAAGGTAAGGAGACTTTGTCCTAATTTGTTCTGTAGAGATCTAACCAACCGCTCGAATCCGTTTTTTATTCATAGTTGGAAGTTCTTACGACATAATAGATCCACTATTTTTGAGAAAAGGAAAAAAGTATTTTCAATATACCTTGAGTTCAACCAGACATTATTAATCATGTAATAAAGTATAAAATGGAACAAAGAGAGAAAAGCCGGCTATCGGAATCGAACCGATGACCATCGCATTACAAATGCGATGCTCTAACCTCTGAGCTAAGCGGGCTCACATAACAGAAATTGTGTTGTGCATAGGAATTCAGTCAACTACTTAGCTCTTAGCTATTCAAAATCGATAATGAATATGAATAGAGAAAAAATGAATACTGAATAGAATGGTATTCTATAACAATATAATATAACATAAGAATTAATATAACG
>JAJJMC010028310.1:0-84450 GCA_023531435.1 Papaver californicum
TCTCAGCTCTAAATACTTTAATTCAACTAACCCTTGTCATGACTGTGGTGAAAAGTAAGGCACTTCGAAGGAAAAGGCAGTCTCCAAAGGCTCAGAAATTCTACGTAAACACCTAATTTGGGAGGGGGGGGGGAGGGGGTCCATCTCTCTTTGGAATCCAATTGTCTTCCAGATTGAGATAGACTTGTCATTACCAATCTCCCAAATTAGGTGTTTACGTATAATTTCTAAGCCTTTGCACACTCCATTCCATATCCAAGAGCCTTACTTTTCAACACAGTCATGACAAGGGTTAGTTGAATTAAAGTATTTAGAGCTGAGAATCTGAACCTAGAGTTCCGAATAATTGTTCAACAACCTCCAAACAAGTTTTGATAGGAGAGCAAGATTAAAAGTACCTGATTTTTTAATATTCATACCACTCAAGTCTCTAGGCAGGTTAATATCCCTTCAACTTTTAAGATAAATACCTTTGGTCTCTTGTTTACCCCACCAAAAGTCCCTTTGTACAATCTATCTTGTCAGTAAGATGCCGAGGTATGGGAAAACTGACGTATGGTGAGTAGCAAGGGAACCTAAGATACTTTGATTCATAATTGTTCTACCAGGGGAATTAAGGAATATAGAATTCCATCTAGCAAGCCTATTTTTAAATTTGTCAAGAAGAGGACTGAAAGATTGTATCTTACTTTTTTGAAGTAAAATAGGCACACCTAGGTATTTCTCAGGAAGAGTCATTCTCCTAATTCTAAGTATATCAGCAATTTCATTTTTTTTTTATGTGAATGGGAAACTAAGGTACAAAAGTTTATTTTACTCCTAACCATATATTTTACGTAGATGAAAATGGATACAGTTTATATGGATGAAACTGGAAATTACTCTTTGTAAGTTTTGGTGTGTTTATGCATACATGATTCCACAATAATTATTTCTATATTCTTTTGGTGGATTTGTGGTATGGTGTTTTGGATTATTCATATCCAAAAATTTCGAGCAAGTTATTTTTCTTTTATTGGAGCACTTCAAGAAAAAAAAGATAATTATATTATTTATTTTTTAGTCATTATAATTATATTATATAGTCTAATATTTTGATTTTTTTTTAATAAATACTCGTAATCATTATTTTATTCTTATTTTAATCCGAAAGTAAACCGTCATTGGATTATCAAATATTTCTAACAAAAAAGTTGAATATGCATGTGTAAGCTACCGGTCAATTTATGTCTAGCGGTGCATATTCCAAACAGGTATATATATCCTACTTGGTTAGCTCAAGAAATGTAATTTACATAATTTTGCACGTAGGGTGCAAACCCTACATAGCATCCACCAAATTTAAAAAGCCCCTAATATACCTGGCGAATTTGAGGGCGATCAAAAACTAATTAGGGGCGAATTTTTTAACCCAATCCCATGAGTGTGGCTAAGGGGTAACCTAGGGGTATGTAAAAATACTAAAATTCCCTTTCACTAATCAAATAATTACCAAAAAACCTTTCACTAATAAAACATAAACCTATTTCACATTACCCACTTCAAACTACCGATTTCCAATTTCTGTTTTCTCTTCTTCTTCTATCCACTTCAAACAACCGATTGTGGCATATCAAACTCATCTTCAACCGATTAATCGTAAACTAATTCATCGTATAATCTTAAACCAATTCATCGGCGTTATTACAATCTAAAGATGGTTCGACAAAAGCAAACAAATCGTCAACCTCATAATACAAGGTGGTTGTATTTTGCCACAAGAATAAGAGATCGAGAGATTGTTGAAGAACAACACGAAGAACGCGAAGAGGATGATCTAGAAAAGGAGACCGATTCCGACAATCAGACTCTCCATAACTTTGTAATGGCTCCAATAAGGTAAGGGTTTATCATTATTTGTGTTTATATTGATTCAATCGAATGAATTAGTCACTTGAATATCAAGGGTTTTAGGTTAGATTTCACAATCAATAGTTTCGTGGTTGTATTAAACTACCGATTGTGTTAGTGTCCTTCACTTCTCATGAATATCATGCAGTTATAAACTACCGATTGTTCTACTGGACCAAAATTTAGTGATAATCGGTAGTTTTGTATAGGGTTGAACTTCCGATAGTGCAAGTTAGTGATCCTCAAAAACATCGATCACAATCGGTAGTTAGATTTAGACATAAACTACCGATTGTATTACTGGATCCAAATTTGGTGATAATCGGTAGTTTCGTTTAGGATTAAACTTTCGAATGTGCAAGTTAGTGATCCTCAAAAACATCGATCACAATCGGTAGTTAGATTTAGACATAAACTACCGATTGTATTACTGGACCCAAATTTACACATAATTTGTAGTCAATTTTTTTATGTTACTACCGATTGTAGTATGTCCACAGACTTTTGTTTTCCATTTTTTACGCACAATCGGTAGATAATGTATAGCTTGAGCTACCGATTACGCACAATCGGTAGTTAAGTTATTTTTTAGACTACCGATTGTATACAATCGGTAGTTACGTTGTTTTTTTGACTACCGATTGTTAACAATATATTGAGTTCAATATACTTTGTCTACCGATTATGTACTAAAATAATTGTTCTTTATCTTGTATCAAAGAAGGGAAAGGAGATCTAAGCAAGGCCACGATACTATTCTATCGGGGACTCATCGTGAAGGGGGGAAGAAGGTTACCGCTAGTGCAAGAAGACAAAAGACCGCTAGCGGAATTTTTATAACCGAAGGAACTCTACCAAGTGTTCCAAGAAGTAGAAACGAAGAAGAATGGGGACCAAGTGCTCCACAAGATAGATACTTTGAAGAAGGAGGACCAAGTGGTAGACAAGAAGAAGAAAGTGGTACAAAGAAGCAAGATAAGAAGAAAGGAGGACACAAGTTCCCCGACTGTTTGAAGATGAAGGGTCTTCAAGAAGGCCAAATCCCTGGCCTCCCAAAAAATGGAGGAGATCTATTATTTGGGTACAAGGATTCTTGGTCCAAAGAAATCTACTCTACTGAGGTAATAATTATAAAACTCCATTCTTAACATATTGTCTTTTTATTCGTAGAAGTGTTAATTGTTATTCTAATTATTTTTTAATCCGTCGTGTATATTAGGACCATTCTAATGCGATCCGTCTACTCAAACCGATGGATGCACCAACAAAGATGAACGGTTGGCCGTTGGAAGGTGAGTGTCAACGGTTCCAGCAAATTATATTGCAATCGGGGCTATCTACGGCTGCCGAGAATTCCATGTTACCTCACGACCGGGTGTCGATATCGGCCTTCATGGAGAGGCTGTATCCTGAGACCGATACCTTCCACATGCCGTGGGGAGAGATGACCATCACCCCCAATTATGTGGTGCAGATTCTAGCTCTCACTGACCATGGTACGACGGTGAAGTTTGATTATGTGAAGCAGTTAAGTTGGGACCAGCTTTATGTTTACTGAGAGGTGCTTTGGTTGGGACCGAGCGACTTCCAATGTAGAGTTCGGCCGGTGCGCTTCTTACAAAACCAGGCAGTTCAGCATGGTGCAACTGATGAAAATGTTTAGAGGCACCAAGGCTAAGGAAGAGTTGAACCCAGAGTTTAGCGATGACCAGGTCAATGCTGCAGCCACTGCATATCTTCTCTGTATTTTGGGATGTGTAATTTCCCCAATGCTAGTGGCAACCGGGTCGACGCCAACCTCTTACAACATTTGCAACCCCTCCACAAAGTTCAAGACTATTCGTGGGGCACCGCATGTCTTGCATTCTTGATGGAAGAGATGAGAAAGGCATCCAGGGAACAAACTAGACAAATAGCCGGGAACGTGAGCTTACTACAAGTATTTTGGTAACTCCATTGATGGTTTGATTGTTATTTATTTTTTCCTCTTTTAAGAATCAATTTTCTCACACTTGGTTTGATATGTACACTAGACGTGGATCTATGACCACTTCCCGTCCCTCGAGTTGGCCAGAGAGAACCTGTCATGGGAGAATGGCACAACCCGAGGCACAAAATACATCTTTGAGGGCAACCGTTCAAGGATCAAGGAGCAGAAGTTTATTTCTTTGAGGAGGAAATTAAACTTCATGGCATCCAAAGATGTATGCTTTGATCCTTACAGGGAAGACCGAGCTAATGGGCATATAGCGCGAAGGTCTGAGTTGGCGTTCTACTATGGACCCTTGTGGCATCCAACTGGATATGTAATGTACAATGCCACAAGGGTGATGCGTCAACTAGGTTTTGTCCAAGAAAAACCTTGGAGTCATTTCAGGGGCAGGTTCGAGCTGGACGTGGAGAATTGTGTTTGTGGTAAGGACTCGATCACATTGTTTACTCTGGTAACCCATCGGTTGAACATTGGGACAACGGGATGCAATCTATGATCAACGAGAGGAGACCTGTCACCCGAGCTAATGAAGTAGATCCTGGCTATATGGTATGGTACCGGGAGCAGTCTCATCTTCACGCGATCCGTGAAGATAAAGGAAAGAGAACCAGGGTGCCCGAATATAGGTGCATCATCAAAGAAAAACCCTCGGGCTATGAAAGGCTGGTACGTAATGTTATTTCCTTTTGATTTTAGATAATAATCGTTTGATTGTTATTGCCTAAAAACAGAAAAAAAAAAGGTTTGTATTTTTGTCGAAGAAGATAGTTGGGTGCATCAATGCGGGAGTGCCTCCAATGAGTGAGCATAAAGACCTCATTAACGACATCGATAATGAAGACTATGCTATCAAGTTTGGAGAGAAATCTGCGAATAAGCCGAAGAGGGTAACATCAAACCACAGTAAAAGATCTCGCGGTTCAACGACTGCTGCTCCTGAAGCAAATGTCCCTGAGGGTGAAGCCAATGACGCTGATTCTAAAAGAATGTTAGCCCCTGGTGCTCGTGCTCCTCGTACTAAAACCAAAAGAGTTAGAAATTAGATTGTGGTTGTTAACTTGATGGATATTACTATATTGTTTAACATTACTGGTTTTAATGTCTAACATTTGAAAGGATTTAATTTTCTTATTGGGAGTTATCAAATGAATTGCAATCGATTTATTTTTAACAAATTATTTTCTTCAAATTTTACATTATAATCGGTAGTTAAGTGGTTTGAAACAACTACTGATTGTGTATATTCATCAACAATCGGTAGATAACAAACTACCGATTGTATTTATCCCTGTTCCTGGCCACTTTTTTTTTTATGATAATCGGTAGTTTAAGAATTTCTTAAACTACCGATTATGAATGTTTAATGAACAATATGTAGTAAGTTTATTTGAACAAGTTTTTCTTCGGATGTTGAAATAGGATTACGAAGTTAGATGTCAAGTAAAATCGGCATATTCGGTAGATAACTATGTTTCTAAACTACCGATTACGTACAATCGATAGTTATTAAATTCCCGTGCTATCGATTATCCACAATCGATAGTTATTTATGTTCACTAACTACTGATTATGGCAAGAAAAGTCCTGGACTAAAAAACAAGTATATTCGGTAGGTTAAGTTGATCATTAAACTACCGATTACAAAGTTTAAAATTTTAAAGTTTAGTTCCATTCTGGCTACAATCGGTGGATATAAATTTTTAATTACTACCGATTGTGAAAGATGAAGAGTTAGAAATTTTGGAAGGTTTTTGAGAAATTCAATTTGGGGAGACACATATAATCGGTAGTTTAAGTACTCCATTAAACTACCGATTGTACAATCGGTAGGAACAAAAATCACGAGCCTACCGATTGTACAAAACTGTAACTCGAAAAATCAATCTTAAACACTCTCGAATTCTCTTCCAAAACTAACTCAAATAATTTTCTAACACTAACTATAACCAAATTAATTAACTAATTAATCAAGATTAACACTAATTAAACAAGAATAGATTAGTCATTATAGAAAATATATGGATACAGATGTATTGAGATTACTTTAAAATGACCTTATTTTGTTTTATTAATCATCCTTAATTAGTTTTTGGTCACCCTCAAATTCACCAGGCTAATATAAAGTCTTTTTTATTTTTTGAAGCCAACTATCATAAGGTTTGGTTGTTTCATGAACGTCGAGCTTAGTTGACGACCAGCTCACCAACTTTACACAAGTTAAGAGCCAAATGATGATGGCAAAATGAAGGTTAACAATAAGCCATATGGGGTGCCGGTTGGAGCAAGCCTTGAGCATTTAATAGTTCTATGCGAACTGCCAACTGCGAACCGTGTAAAAAAAAAAGGTCCAAAACCGCCTAATCCCTAATATACCCTTAAAAATAGTGAACCCTTTTAGGGGAACGGTGGGTCCTAAACTGGATGTCATAGAACCCAATTAAAAAATGTTTCTGAAAGATAGTTTTGGTGTTGTTTGTATGGACAATTCATCAAACATTTTTATATGCATTTTTTATTTGATTCTTATAAAAACGGTTAATTTATTATAATAAAAAACTTTGAACCCTAAACCTTGAAATTATAATTGGGGCTGCTAAATTTAAAACCAATTAGATAAGGCCCAAGGGTAATAGGGGTTGTCTAAAGAATATAAAAGGCCAAGTTACCCTTATCCCTAATATCAATATTTGTTCCCATTTCACAAGGTTTTTGATTGATTGTTGACTCTCTATCTATTATTAACACCATTAACCTATTAATTTTAGTTAGTTTTTAGTTGATTTTACTTATTAATATTTTTTTGATTTTTTTTTTTTTTTTGCGTTTTCAGTTATAATTCAAAATCGATAATCGTGGATGTGAAATACCTATTGATTGTTCTTGATATTATTCGTGAATGATAAACACCTAGAACAATTGACAGGGACTTCGTTAATACCCAACCAATTCTTTCTTTTTTTGATGTATAAATCCAATGTTATGTTTGAAAAGATGGCATCAATCGACATGTAATTATATGGTTATTTATCGATTATAGTGTAGCTCTATTTTTTAAAAAAATTGTTCAAGTACCTCAATCAGGAACAGAAGAAAGCACTAGGTTGCCTATTTAACCCCAAATTAGGCAGTTTTTTATCTTAAAAAAATTACGAAGATCGACATGTAATTACAATTTCTTTCCTAGTAACTATAATCTATAACTTAAACTAACTAATCTAAACATTCAAAGAAAAAACTAACTCAACTTACCTAAAACAAAACACTCAATCAACCACTAACTAATCAAGGAAGACTACTAGTGTTGAATTTGAATTTGTATATAAGATAACTATGCAAGTTGCTAACTAAATTATTGAGGAAATTACAACAAAAGTTATTAATAAAAGCCTAAGCATTGCTACTAATCCTGATAGTAATGTTGTTAACGTTGTAAGTCATGTTTCTTTAAACGCGATTTGCTGGTTAGATATATCTGAGGATGAAGGTGAGATTGTTATTCAAAGAGCAAAAAAATAAAACAATGTACTTCCGCTCAAAACTTAATCACAATGGCTAGTGCTAATACAAATAGATATAATAATCTAGCCATGAATACAGATGATAATGATTATGATGACTATCCAACATCTTCATCATCGTCGGTATTGGAGAACATGGTGGTAGAAGATACTTCTTTTCCCCGTTAGATTTTTCTCAGCTTATTTTGTGTAGTTTTTGAAACTCATTCATTGATAAAATCATCAAGGAAAGATAATACCACCATCCCATAAAAAGAGACACTTTCACTTTTCCATTTTTGTCTATTTTTAGACTAAAATGAAAAAATAAAATAAAAATATCTTTTTTTATGGGACGAAAGGAGTGCGATATATTTGGCTTATCTAGGATATACGAGTAAATATATTTGACTCCTGAGAAAAAGAGAGGAGATAGAAAAATATAAGGGGATTGTAAGAAATGGTCCTATTATTAGTACCTGATTTACAAAATGGTCATACATCAACAAACACTTTACAAAATGATCATAAAACCGTTAGGAAGAGAGTTAAATGGTGACTCACAGTTAAATATGTCAAGTAAATTACCCCTTTATCCCTCCAAACATAATTTTGAATTTTGTTTTTATTAGTGTTGTTTGACGGTCTTGTTATTTGGTAGTGGTGATGTCACCGCTTACGTAACATTCAGGATCGTTATACGGTATTTAGGATCGTTATATGACATTTATTTAAAGGGTTCACTGTTTCCCCTCTGGGGTTTAGCCACATAGCACTCGGGATCGTTACACGGCATTCAGGATTGTTACATGGAATTCATTCAAAGAGTTCACTGCTTTCCTTCTGGGGTTTAGCGAAGCTTCTTAAGCTTCCACCACCACCACCACCTCAACCAATTTAGTTAAATGAGGAGGGTATTTTGAAAGAGGGTATTTTAGGAAAAATAATATTGTTTTATTTAAAAGTATTAAATCGAATGAAAAAAGATCGATTTGTAAAGCAAATTAAAAAGTATAAGCAATTTGGAAAGTATGATCATTTTGTAGTTGCCTCAAAATGGAAAGGCATCTGTGCGATACGTTTGACTATATTTAGTTAAGCCGCACTAGGAAAACCACGCACGATGTATTCATGATGTCCATGGACGACAGTTTTAGATGTACCAGCTAGTCGCCTAGGACACATACGTCATTACTAGATAGTTAGCTTACCTTGTGTCACGGGCTAAGATTTTAGACTAGACCGTGCGGCACTTGAACTCTTCAAGTAAGCCTAAAAGATCACAAAACAGAGAAGAGACTTAGAGATTTTAAGTGGAAGAGAGTATTTGATTAAGAGAGAGAATGTTACAATTGCTTAAGAGATTGTTGGTGGATGATTTGAGCAAATGAGCTCTCCATCTTATATAGTATGTATGGAGGATTCTAGAATATGTTCTGGAATCATCATCTTCTAGAGTATTCTACACTTTACAAAAATATACAAGGGAATATTCTTTATCCAAGAATATTCTGGAAGCTTGTGGACTTCCCTAATATTCTAGGCTCTTCTAATGGACCTAGACTCTTGTCATGGGCCAACCCAATATGTGGGAAAATGGGTGGGCCGTGACATTCTCCCCCACCTATTCTCGCGACGTCCTCGTCGCGACTTCGGCATGAAACTGGTCGATCACATCTTTGAATTGCCGGAGAGACTCCTCGGACTCCCATGTTCCTTCTTGCATTGATGCATCTTTCCATTTCACTAAGTATTCTTTGCAAGACGGCACTCCCTTCCTTCGAACAATCCGGTCAGCTAGTATCTCGTCTACAGCTTTGTCGAAAGAAATTGTAATGGGAGGTGCACGTCTTGATACTCTCCGACTCTCGTCTTCCTCGTCCTTGTTGAACGCCTTTAGATTGCTCGCGTGGAAGACGGGATGTGTTTTCATCTTTGATGGGAGATCCACTCTGTAAGAAGCTTTGCCCACTTTGGTTAGTACTTTGAACGACCCTTCGTACTTGCGTAACAAGCCTTTGTGTAGTGGCCGAGTGTACTTGAATTGTTGGGACAAAAGCTTGACAAACACCATGTCGCCAACTTGGAACTCCATATGCCGCTTCTTTTTGACCCACTTCTTCATTTTCTTAGCCACTTTTATCAATTGGGCGTGTGCTAAGTCTCTTTGCTGCTGCCAATCTTTCGCAGTCTTGTATGCTCCGGGGCAAGTACCTGCATAAGAAGTGGCCAAAGTACTTGGCGTCAAAGGTTGCTTCTTCGATTTAGTCACCTTCGGTGGGGACCTTTGATAAGGTGCTTTTGTGGGAGGCTTAGCGCTAGGCTCTAGCTCGATCGCACGATCGATCTCCCTTCTTAGCGGCAACTTCTTGGGCAGCTCCTTCGGCATCGCGTCCTCGAACTCTTCGAGAACCTTCTTCATGCCTTTCAGAACTTCTTTAACTTGGGTAGTCGGTTCCTCCTCCTTCATTGTTGCTATGAAGGTTACCTCACCCTTCGTAAACCCTTCTGAAAGTTGTAGCGCCGACAACACCGTGGTGTTCTTCTTCTCCCTAGTCACCGGGATCAGGTGTGTTGAGTTTTCTCCGAGTATACACAAGGAGTCAAAAGGTGGCATTGGAATGGCACGTTGTTCGCACATGAACTCCATCCCCAACACCATGTCAAGGTCATCCATAGGGATCACCGAGAAATTGACAGATCCCGCCCACTTGTCGAGATGCATCTCCACACCACGTGCCACGCCCACTAGTGGCTTCGCATCTGAGTTCACCGCCTTCACGGTACCTCCTCCTTTAGCGAACTTCATGCCTAGCCGCAATGCTTCTTTCTTGGACACGAAGTTGTGTGTGGCTCCCGTATCCACTAAGGCGCGGGAGGTTTTCCCGTTCACCTTAACGTCTACGAACATGAGAGTCTTGTCCTTGCTCTTGGATTTCTCCGTTTTAGCTTGGACACTGCTTAGCACTTGGAGCGAACTCATCATGGAATCCCGTTCCTCGTCGGATCCATTTTCCTCCATCAACGCACTAAGTTTACCCTTCATCGGGCAATCACGGACTTTATGATCTCCATCACATAAGAAGCAAGAGTAGGAGGGCTTACCTTTATCTTTATGCTCGGAAGTTTTGTCTTTCCACGAAAGGTACTTTTTTGAGGTATGCTTGTCTCTATCCTCCTTTGCTTCCCCACCTTTGGCATGGTGACTTCTTGAAGTTTCGCCTCTTTTTTTAAAGTTTGTACTCCTTGAAGTCTTCCCTCTTTCTTCGAAGCTTGGACTTGTATTCTCGATCAAGGTCTCGGCTACAGCTATTGCCTCGGTCAGCGTTTGCACACGACGGCGATCCAGCTCTTGTTTTACCCATGGCTTTGCTCCGCACAAGAAGTTAAAGAGTTTCTCTTCCTCAGACAGGTTGGGTATTTCTAGCAACAAGTTTGTATACGTCTCGGTATACTCTTTGGTTGTACCCGTTTGACGAAGATACTTCAACTTCGCTCTTGCCTCATAAGCCGCATTCTCCGGGTAAAAGAATTTCTTAAGATCGACTTTAAAATCTGACCAAGTAACGATATTAGCCTTACCTTGCTGAATCTCTTGGCTTCGAAGTCTCCACCATGCTAAGGCGTTGTCCTTGAGAAACACCGTAGCTCTTTTTATCTTCCTTGCATCATCCTCCATCTCCAGGTGTTCGAAATACCTTTCGCAACTCCATATGAAAGTATCAATCTCCTTCGCGTTTCTTTTCCCATTATACGGTGTTGGCTTGGGAGCATCCTCTCTTGAGAGTCTGCTTGGCCCCTCGTGCATGGCTTGGTTTATGGCAGCCTTTTTGCACAATACCAATTCTCCTTTCACCGCTTCTAGCTCTTGCTCAACTGACAGCAATTTGGCCTTCACCTCCTCCACGCTATCATCCATCGCGTCTTGGATCCGAGCTTCTACGTCCATTTTGATACCATCCACCGCCTTGCTTATGGCCTCCTCGAATGAATCTTTCCACCTTTCAAGAGTCTCCCTTGTTAGGAACTCTTCTTCGGCGCGTATAAGGAAGTCGCTCACTCGCTTTTCCATACGTGTCATTCGTGCCTCAAGACTTGTTTGCGTATCCTTGGACTTGCCCCTTTTCTTGGCTTGGCCATCGACACCTTTCTCCATGGTGTTGTTGCTATTAATGTCAGCCATTCTTGAGTCTTAAGCTGATACCAACTGTCACGGGCTAAGATTTTAGACTAGACCGTGCGACACTTGAACTCTTCAAGTAAGCCTAAAAGATCACAAAAGAGAGAAGAGACTTAGAGATTTTAAGTGGAAGAGAGTATTTGATTAAGAGAGAGAATGTTACAATTGCTTAAGAGATTGTTGGTGGATGATTTGAGCAAATGAGCTCTCCACCTTATATAGTATGTATGGAGGATTCTAGAATATGTTCTAGAATCATCATCTTCTAGAGTATTCTACACTTTACAAAAATATACAAGGGAATATTCTTTATCCAAGAATATTCTGGAAGCTTGTGGACTTCCCTAATCTTCTAGGCTCTTCTAATGGACCTAGACTCTTGTCATGGGCCAACCCAATATGTGGGAAAATGGGTGGGCCGTGACACTTGTCTCCCTTTATATATAAATTTGGGCCTAATCTGGAGATTGATGTATAATATCCACTTACCAGTCTATTTAATGGAGATAACCTTTCAGCTAATATCATCAACTAAGTTAACGAATGAAAGCAAATACTTCAATATGTAAGTGATTCTACTAATTGGAATGGATGTGTTTAGGCTAAACTTTGGGTACATAAGTTAGCTTCGAATTCTACACACGTAAATGAGTTTGTGCTCAGGAGATATACTACAACCTCTGCATCTGGAAAAAAAGTAAGACAAGATTAATGGAAGTACTTTCTCTGCTGATAAAGTCAAGTTGAAGAAAAAAGGACAAAAACTTTTTTCGATTGATAGTTTCAATCAGGAGGAGAAATGGCTTAAGATTAGGGGTTTACCATCAAAATGGTAGAACTCTAACGTCTTTACCAATGTTGGGAATAAACTAGGAGGCTTGATCAAAATTGCAATTGAGACTTTATCAATCCAGAAGAATGGTGGTCTTCATTATTTTCGAATTGTTGTTGCTGGAAGGATTGGCGTTGTACCAACGGCGATGTTGACAGAATTAGTTGGCGAGAAGGTGGTGCTGAAAATTGAACGTGATTCAGATTATTCTCCTAATTCAACTCTATCATATTTAGACTATCTTAGGAAAGTCCAAGATTTTGACGAGAGATTTAAGGATTTTTCAAATTTTGAGAATCCAGAATTTTCCGCGCGAAGTATAAGGGGTGAGATGGACAATCATGATTATTCTAATCCAAGGGAGGTGGCGGTTCCTACCATTATTGGGTATATTCAAAATGGATCGGGACGGGTCATTAGAGAGGATGAGGAAGGAAGTTGGATTTATGTCTCAAAGCTCAAGGGAAGTAAATCAAGAGCAGAAAATAACGTGACTTATAGTCCAATGATTGCCTTAGGTTCACGATATAACTCTTTATGTGAAGAGGAAAATTCTGAAAATTCTGTCAATGTTAGTTTGGAAGAAAATTTTGTTGTTGAACAAGATCATGAGGATTGTCAAGAAGTTCCTGCAAGAAAGAAGATGGATGAGGATATCATTAACAAACTGCAGCAAGCTAAAGAACTCAACGAAGAAGAGGCTGCGGCTACAACTGCTGAGTTGTTTGATGGAAATTGTGCAAGTTCTCGATCATATAAAGGAGAGGACAGACAGAAGATGGAAAACGAGATTGTGGGCAAGTTGGGAGAAGTGCAATTGCTGCAAGAAGAAGGAGGAGAAGTGGTTTCGAAAACAGTGGACTTATTTATGGATCTTTGCAGAAGCTCTGAGAATATTAGTGAGGTTAACAAATCTGCTTTGCGTGGTAAGATAACTAAACTTGTGTTAGACTACAAGGGAAAATTCAAGGCTACAGAAGGCATGGAAGGAAATAAGGGTGAAGCAGTTAACCGGCAACATAGTTCTTTAGATAAAGGAGTTGCAGCGTCAACACATGATTGTAGTGAGACCGGTAAGAGCAATCAAGGGGATGAAGAAATTTCGAATGGATTTTAAAATTCTTAGTTGGAATATCAGAGGTTTGAATTCATTCGACAAGTTTACATCTCTCTTCAGAATTTAATTGCTGCTCAAAAATGTGCTATCTGCCTTATTCAAGAAACCAAAATTATGCGTCTTAATAATTGGTTTGTGAAGCAAATTTGGCACGATGATAATTTTGATTGGTTTTATATTCCATCTGTGGGTAGTAGTGGTGGTTTGCTTTCAATATGGTACAACGTCAGATTTTCTAAGGAAGATGAACGAATTGGCTTTAATAATATTTCAGTTGTACTTTCTATGAAGGTAAATGGTTTCAAATTTGCTATTTCTAATGCCTATAGTCCTTGTGAATATGATCCAAGATCCTTGTTTTGGGACGATATGGACGAAATAAGACACTAGTGGTCAGGTCCAATATGCTTTGCAGGTGATTTCAATGCAGTTAGGTCATGGGAGGAGAGAAACAGAGGGAACGGAGACAGTAGAAGTAATGGTTTCCTCAACAACTTCATTTTGCATCAAGAGCTAGTTGATCTACCACTCATTGGCGGTGCTTATACTTGGTCTAATAATCATTCAGACCCTCTTCTTTAGTGTGGACTTTGATGAGGCGTTTCCTAATGCAATCCAAATTGTACTTACTAGAATTTTGTCTGATCATAATCCATTGGTAATTGTAACTGGTCCTTCAGTGAGTTGTAAGCCGTACTTTAAACTTGAAAGAAGTTGGATCGAACATAAAGATTTTGTAAGGAATGTGGAGATGTGGTGGTCATCTATGGTGTTTCACGGTAGTGCTAGCTCTATCTTTTTTCTTAAATTAGAAAATTTGAAGTACTTTGTGAAATCTTGGAATGGGCTGGAATTTGGGTCAGTTAAAAGGGGGGAAGAAGTTTCTTACTGACAAGATAGGCAAGTTGAATATATTAGAAGAATCTGGTGTTTTACAATCTTCGCAACTTGAAGACAGAGTTCAAATGAAGATTAAGCTAAAGAATATTAAAACTTTGGAAGCTAGAATGTGGCAACTTAGAGCGAAGCAAAATGGGTTTAGGTGGGGTGACTCGAATACTGGGTACTTTCATAGAATTGCCAGTTTTAGAAAAAAGAGGAATACCATAACTAAGTTGCGGATTGATGGGGTTGATTGTTTCGACAAGCCTATTATAAAAGAGGAGATCCGGAACTATTATATCAATTTGTTTAATGAAGTTCCCTATGAGTATTCTTTTTTTGAGTTTTTGCATTTTCCTAGGATCGATGAGGAAGCTAGGATTTGGTTAGAAAGAAGTTTTACTGAGGATGAGGTGTGGTCTGTTATTAAGCATATGAGTTCTAACAAATCTCCGGGTCCCGACGGCTTTACTTTGGAGTTTTATAGGAGTTGTTGGAGCATTATTAAAGTGGATTTCATGAACTTGATGAATGATTTTCATAGATTCAGGTCGATTGATTGGGGATTGAATTGCTCTTTTATTACTCTGATACCGAAAAAGGAAGACTCTTGTACTCCGAAGGACTTCAGACCCCTGAGTCTTATTGGGAGTGTGTATAAAATACACTCGAAGGTGTTGACAGAGAGAGTCAAGGTTGTAATGCGAAGCTTATTTATGATTATCAATGTGCTTTTATTCAAGACAAACATATTTTGGATGAGGTTCTTATTGGTAGTGAATGTGTGGATAGTAGACTTAAGGCTAAGAAACCGGGAATTCTATGTAAGATTGACATGGAAAAAAGCCTTTTATAATGTCAATTGGAAGGCTTTACTTTGTATCTTGCAAAAGCATGGTTTTGGCAACATTTGGATTTCTTGGATTGAATGGTGCATCTCCTCTACAAATCTGTTTGTTCTAGTAAATGGTGAATCTACAGAGAAATTTAAGCCTTCTAAGGGGCTTAGACAAGGTGATTTTTTATCTTCGTATATGTTTTTGTTGGTTGTGGAGATTTTTTCCAAGCTAATGAATGACGCTATTGGTAGAGGTCAGTTACATGGATTCAAGGTTGCGGAGGATGGTACTATGATTTCCCATCTACAATTTACAGACGACACTCTTATCTTTATTGATGCTAACGTGGATGAAGTTAGAAGATTATTTATTATTCTTTCAATTTTTGAAATGCTTACGGGCATGAAGTTGAATTTAGACAAGAGTTCTATGATAAGTGTTGGGGCCGATGAGGTGATTGCAGTTTTGGCGAAAGAGTTAGGTGGTAAAACTGAGAATCTTCCTTTCAAATACTTAGGGATGCCTATCGGAGCTATGTGAAGATGCATTTCTATCTGGGATTAGGTTAATGAAAGAATGGAGATGAGGCTAGATACTTGGAAGAAGAAGTTTTTATCGAAAGCAGGAAGGTTAGTGCTAATTAAAAGTTATCTCTCGAGCCTGCCAGTTTATTTTCTCTCTTTGTTTCATCTGTCAGTGAGTGTGGAGAAGAAGATGATCAAGCTTATACGAAATTTTTTTGTGGGGTGTTGTGGAAGGAAAAAAGAAAATGTATTGGGTCGCTTGGTCAGAGGTCTGTTCTTCAAAGAAACATGGGGGACTAGGAGTACGCAATCTTAGAGCTGTTAATAAAGCATTGTTAGCGAAATGGGCGTGGAGATTCTCAAGAAATAAGCACATGCTATGGCGCAAAATGATGCAGCAGGAAACAAAGGCTAAAGCTGAGGTATTGATGCCTATAAATGACGGGTCTGTTCAAGGTAGAAGTTTGTGGAGGAACGTGGCGAAACTGGATCATGAATTACAAGGGGTCTCTTTTTTTAAGATAAAAAACAGATGTGGTATTTGATTCTGGATCGATAAATGATTTCATGAAAAGTGTTTAAAGGACTTGTTCCTTGTTGCCTTCAAGTTGTGTAAGGATAAGCATGTAATAATTGACAATTCAATTAAGGAGGGAAGGTGGTACTGTGATTTTCGAAGAACTCCCAACGCTAACGAACAGTTAGAGTGGGACCTTTTATGTCGTGATATGGGTCAAGGGCCTATCTTAGAGGATATTAACGACGAGCTGGAGATTATAAATAATCATTTCAACACTAAATCTTGTTATGAAGTTTTTACTTGTGGAGGTACAGATTGTAATTTTGCTGCTCACCTTTGGAAGAAAGATATACACATAAGGTTAGTTTTGTTTTATGGGTTGTTTTCCTTAATACTCTTCCTACGAGAACGATGCTAAGACATAGAGGTATTCCTATCCCGAGTGATCTATGTGTCTTATGCAACGTCGAGAATGAAACAACAGATCACCTGTTGTCACACTGTGGCTTTTCTTCTGAAATTTTGGATTACTTTATTAAGTTTTTCCGAATTTATTGGCCTATGCCTTTTGATGTTATCTCGTATTTCAATGCCTGCTTAAACAATGTATTTAGCGGAAGAATAAAAGAAGTATAACTATTCATTATGCTGTGATTTGGAACATTTGGAAGGAACGGAACAATAGGATGTTTGGTAGTCGTTCTAAAGGTGTTCAAGATTTTTTTTTTTTTATTAAATAGACCGTGATTCTAAGGTGTTGTGATAATGATACCTTTAAATTTGTGGATACAAGAAGCATTTGTAATAAATGGGAGACAGTTCTGAATATGTAACTATCTATCTTATGATTTGTAATGGCTTTGCCTAATTTTTCTTTAATATAAATTTTTTCTTTTCAAAAAAAAAGGAGGAGATATAAGTAGAGAGGCACTTGTGCTTTATGTTTGACTTTATTTAGCTAGGACGCACCAGGAAATCATGCACAATATTCATGATGATGTCCATAGATAATAGTGTCGGATGTACTAAGCTAAGAACTTAGGATATGTAAAAGTCACTGTAATATGGTGGTAAAATCGTTCGATGATGATATCGCCGACCTGAGTTCGAAACTCGTCAGCACCAAATTCTTTATCAATAAAAAAAAGAACCTAGGATACGAGAAGGATCAGGATGACATCCCACTTACTAGATTAGATTCCCTTCTACTCCATCCGTTCCTCATAAATTGTGCTATTTAGTTTAAAATTTTGTTCCTCAAAAATTGAGATATTTCATTAAACAAGATAATATTTCTAAAGTTACCATTTTGATTAATTATTATTAGTATAAGAAATGTGTACAATTTGATATTCGTGTTTATATTCGTTAGGCAGGTGTTTTAAAATATTTTCCAACGATATAAAATTTACAAATATCCGTGGATTGTTTGGGAGATATATTATTTCTAAATTTTATCAATTTTATTATCCTAAAGGTATAAAAAAAAGTTCATAAAAATATCCCTCTCATTTTTTTACCTTAAGAGTTAGGTATACTTGAACTAGCTCAATATTTGAGGAAGGGAAGAAGTATATCTTATTCATTTTTTGAAGCTTGATGCATAATATCTACTTAATTGGTGGAGATAATAACACCTCTAAGCTGTAATATCACTTGTTAACTCATGAACAACCAAACTATGTTAACAAATGATAACAAATACTTGAAATTAAGTTATTAGTGATTATTGTGGTTGGAGTATATATGTTAATAGGCTAAAATGTGGGTACACATGTTGGTCTAGAATTCTTCACTCTGCCCATTATTTTTAATCACTAATATTATGCTATAATATTATCAATTACGAAATCATAATGTTAATGACAAGCTAAAAAGATCAGGAAAGGATAATTTCATTAAGACCAGATGTGAAAAGATATCATTTGTGATTTGGGAAACTTATTTTTTTCGTTGAAACCCTTTTGACCTATCAGAAAAAAAAAATGAAAGAAGAAAAAAAGAAAAGAGAGATGGATAGCCTATATATTTTTTTTAATATGCAATTGATGCCATATTTGAAATTTTCTTTATCATCTATCAACGTTTTCTCAATGAGGTTTTAATTAAGCGTAAACATTCACTTTGAAGCTAACGTGGGTTCTGCACAACACAAGAACCTACATATTTTGGTAATTCGTAAATATCTAATGAGTTCACTGTTGTTGGATAAAAAAAACGCACAGAGAAGTTGAACTTCCGGTTTTAAGATTTTAAAAAATTTGTTTTAGACAATTATTTCGACCCTCCTAATTGAATTGGCGATTACAACGGGTATATGAAATAATATCTTCAAGATACAACGAAGCCCTGTATCAACGTAATTGGATTAAGGGTTTGTACCCCTTGATCCAACCAAATAATACATGTCTATAAAATAGACTCAACCATGCTCGGGACATCAATTATATCCCATAGGGGATATTCGCTATGGTTTTGGTCTGGAAGCTTACAGCGTATGCGTTGCAGCATAATACCCACGATGAGAAAGTATAAAAGTCGTGTCGGAAGTTGAAGGAATAAATGGAATAATGGTCGTACAACTGTGAAGTCCCACTAGCATGATGGAATTGGTTTTTACCGGGATTTCCACTTTTGTACTCTTCCACTTCTCTGCAATTACGAGATCAATTTGTTAACTTCCACTGCTATAAATAGGTTCTTCAACCTATCCACAAAAAGACAAGAATTTTATCTCATAAGAACAAGAAGGATGATCACAGGGCCATCATATTAGAGATTCTCAGAAAACTCAGACTTTTGATTTTCACCTTCACATCAGTTCAACACATCTTACCATCACTGGTATTCAATTACATTGTCTTAATACCTTCTTTGCTTCCCTCCTTATAGATCAACCCTTCTCTTTTCTTTGTGACCAAAACGAAATTGGAATGGTCATTCCTTGATTTAGGACAATTTCATACAGATTGATATCTCGAATCTTAAAAGTACTTATACAATACAAATGTTTAAGGTTTAAACAATTTTCTCTTACTAGAATTAACCTACTTCATCATTTTCCCCTTTTACCCTTTAATCGTTTTTACCCACAAACACCATGTAAATTTTTCTGACTTGATTTTCTTCGGTATTAGAATTATATCTCTTAGACCGTATATCCGATTGGCGTTCCCTTTTGATTTCTCATAACAGAGACATAAATGGATATTTATTATGAAGAATGTGTTCCCCCATTCCCCACCTATTGTTGCTTATTTTTGTTTTTTGGAGAATTGAAGTGTGTTGTAGTCCATTTGTAGAGGTTGTAAGAGTATCTTGTAAAAGATTCTGGTATCCGCCTTTATCTCAACGTTTTCATATCTCGATATGAATCTCTTTTGTTTGGAGCATTCTGACTCATCAAATCCATATTTTTAGAGTGAGACAATAGACGAAGAAAGAGAATGAATAATTATTGAAGATAACAGGACCAACATGGATCAAGCCAAAAGGACAGAAGTAAGGCATGGGGTTTATCTTCAAATACAATGTGAGGATCACGTCACTGAATACCTGAAGTGGTTATGCTCGTTGAGTTTCTATCCCAGGCTAGTGATGGTTATGGCTTCCTTGCAATTAATGATGGCTAAGAGGAATATCGTGACCAAGGAAGCTGTCACCGAGGGCTCGATCAAAGAGTGGAAGTACTTAATGGAGTCATCTTGGTAACTTCAACTTCAGTATAGTGGATCGGTGTTATCAACAATAATTGGTGTGGTTGAAATAAGTGGCAACAACAGGGGTGTAGTCTCTATTCTGGATAAATCAGATAAGATGAGAGAGTTTCCCAGACGTATGTGAGTCGTAATGTAAATAGATTCCGTTGACCATGCTTTGCTATCCATAACATCGCTTTGGATCTGGAGATCACTTTGGTTGGATGAAGTTGAATTGATCTTTCCAACAATACCAAGTCCCCAAGCGTAGAACAACCAAGAAGTGTTCATCGACTAGACATGAGATATGTTAATGAGACTTTGATGAGTGATTGTTGTGTCTCCTCCAGGCACCTTCTTCAAGACCATCCGGTGGTGACTGTGTTGATCTTCAAGTGGTGAATGAACCTTCAGTCCCCAAGTGCATCTCACTTGGGTCTGTTACCATACATGAGATAATTTGATGACATCATCATGGGTTCATACCTCTAGGAATCTGCCGCTGGGATGGAACATGAATTTGGATTGATGTTGAGGCCGGTGTTAGAATCTAACGTCTGGGATGTTGAGCCTTGATGGGACTAGCCTTTTACTTCATTTTCACTAGAGGATAGTTGGGCACCAAATTGTTCATCGATGAGACATCAGATCCCTTGAGTATTTCTACGACCTTACTTATTCTTGAAAATTTTTAAATCTCTAGCAAAACGGGTGCAGTCGTGGTTGATCACTTATTCATGGAAAGTTTGGAGGCGTAAGTTATCCAGCAGAGCACGATAGACTGGTACCATTCTACTGATGCAGACTTCCACCAGTTGTAGTTGAGCCATGCTTGGATCGTGACAATCAAGAGTTTATGTAACACCCGTATTTTTGACAAAGGGGTAAAATAGTAATTTTACATACCAGGACCAAAGCGGTCATTCAGGGGCAAATTAGTAATTTTTATACCATGGGGAAAACGGTCACTTAGGGGTAAAATAGTAATTTTACACATCATGGGAAAAACAGTCACACAAGGGTAAAATAGTGATTTTACACAACAGGGGTGAAACGGTCATTCATGGGTAAAGTAGTAATTTTACACACCATGGGAAAAATGGTCATCCTATAATTAAAGTGAAAAGTCATATTCATCAAGTTTTGAGCAAAGGGAAAAATAGTCATATTTAACCATAGTGCAGTCAATGAATGTCCCTTACCTTCCTTTTCCAAATATGTGGAAATGCTATTAAGACGTATACAGGGAGAAGGTGTTGCTTAACCATGCTAACTAGAAAGCAACTTTGCCTAGCCATGCTTACCAGAAAGTGGATTTGCCTTAGCTATGCTAACCAGTTGGCGAATTGCCTAGCTATGCTAACCAATTGACGAATTCGCCTAGCTATGGTAACCAGAAAGCGGATTTCCCTAGCTATGCTAACCAGAAAGCGCATTTGCCTTCGCTATGCTAACCAGAAAGCGGATTTGCCTTAGCTATGCTAACCAGTTGGCGGATTTACCTAGCTATGCTAACCAAAAAGCGGATTTTCCTTAGCTATGCTAACCAGTTGGCGGATATGCCTTAGCTATGCTACCAGAAAGAAGATTTTCCTTAGCTATGCTAACCAGTTGGCGGATTTGCTTAGCTACGCTAACCAGAAAGCGGATTTGCCTTAGTTATGCTAACCTGAAAGCGGATTTGCCTAAAGTGCAGTTGATGGATGTCCCTTATCTTTCTTTTCCAAATATATGGAAATGCATTTAAGACATATATAGGGAGGGAGCTTTAGTCGAATGTGCATGAGCGGTAATGCACATAAATGCGATGTGGCCAATACGTTGGTGCATACTTGATGCATAAGCGTTAATATGCTTGTATCTTAACCGATCGAGCATGATTTATGCGAAAGCATCATTCATCCATGTTGTGTACTCGAGAATGCATTATGCATACTAAGTAGCGATAGTTATGCACAAGCTGGTGCATACCTTGCGAAAGTCCCTTGGCCTATACAGACTAGGGTTTGCTAGGCCTTTGGCCTTGCTACATCATATTGGAAATAAATGGATGTGAATTGTATACGCCTAAGCATATCCTTTCGAAACGATTGGCCCTAATCGATGTTGGCTTTGCCTTAATAGGCTTAAGATGCTTGTCCCTGATGAACTATGGTCATGCTTGAGCCCTTCAAGGTACGGGTTCGGTACGTAGGCAGCCGTAATGCAATGCATTGAGGTACAATACCTTGTCGCTCATATCATCTAATTTAGAGGTGATTGCGATATTCTGGTAACTCATATCATCTGGCTCGGCAATGCCAAGTCAAGATATGATTGTTGCCACACTCGATGAGGTAGTTGCGATTTTATTCGATGGATTGTTCATACTTCCGATCAAGCCATACGGTATGAACGGAATATGCATGGTTGCTGCACTCTTGGCAAAAGCAAGATCAGTGCATGCACACATCGCTTAGTTGAAGCAGAGTTGGAAAATAGAAGAAAAATATAGGTCTAAAATAGCCATATGCTAATCCAAGGCATGACTTAGGCCTGGACAATACTCGTAAGAATTTGATGCATGTCGAAGGCATCATCACTAGATTTTATAGCCTTCCACCCTTTGCAGAACAAGGGTAAGTTGGGACGGTATGGAAACTACGTTTCGAATATTATGCTTACAAAGCATGCTTGGAAGAGCAAATCGACCTGCATTTGTCCAGCAAAAAGTGAAGCTTTAAGTCCCAGTTAATTTCATCAGAGTGGTGCGTCGGGAAGTTCTGGCCTACCCGGCGCGTAGTACCGGATGCGGGATTTTCCGGTCCGTGACAGTTTAGGACCTGAATCGGTAGACGTATTTATCAGGATGTTCATTGTCTCTTTGGTATAATCTCCCCTGATCTGACAGAGTAACTTGTTCAGAGACGAAGAAATATTTCTTATAGAAAATTTTAACCACCTTACACCATTTAGAAATGTTGTTAGAAGCGATGTTGTTATACCAAGTGTAAGCTCTCCCGGTGAGAGATTCTGAGAATCCTCTAAGACGAAGTATATGATTATACTCGTATTCCCCCAGTGATTCGAGGAATCTAGACACATGTTCACGAGCATTCCCAGTCCCATCATAGGGTGAGAATAAAGGAGAGGAGTATCCCCATGGGAGAGGAATCTTTTGGATTTCAAGAAAATAGGGGGTTGGTGTTGGTGAATCACGGTTGAGCCCTCCTTTTCACGATTTTACATGAACCTTTCTAGATCTTTGCGAGTAATGAAATTGGCTTATTGGTTCCTTTCTAGTCTATTATCATAATGTCGTGAACTTCAACATCCTCCCGCGTGTGATCCCTTGACGTGGTGGCATTATTAGCCCCTAAAACGTTTTTGGTCTATCGTTTCTTTGTGAGAGTTTTGAAAAAGGCAAGTATCTCCTTTTGAGTGGTGTCCATATTGTTGTTTGAATTCTAGCGGAAATATCTACTATGCTAGGAGTTTGAATACCTACGGTCTTTCCAGTGACTTGACCAGAAGAAGTGGGATTTGCATTTTCCGTGGTGGTGTTAAGTGAAATGGTTTCATTAGCACCACCATTAGCGTCACCAAGATTGAGATTAGGATTAATAGTTATTGACCCTGGCCTAATATCAACCATTTTTGAATAAAAAGAAGATTTTTTATGACCGGGAGGTTGATCTCCCACTGTGGTAACTAAAATTAATCTAATAAATGGCTCCCCCTCTTATATCTTAAACCGACTAGGGGGATCCAACAAGAAGACTCTTTGTCCCCGTGCCTTTTCATATTGTGTATGGAGGGACTCTCTCGTGTTTTCGAGATATCGAGGAAAGGGGCCTAATTCATGAAATCAAAGTCGCTCAAAATGCCCCACACATAGCACATCTTCTGTTCGGGGAAAATTGTCTAATTTTCACTAGACCCACTGAGAAATAATATAAAAAACTCTTAAAAATTCTTGAACTGTTTAGTAAAGAATAAATATAACTAATAAATTATAACAAATCAGGATCTTTTATAGAAAGAGTATTATCAATAGGGAGGCTAGGAAAAATATAGATATCTTAAATGTTAGACGAATTAAGCTTGAGGAAAAATATCTAGGGGTTCCCCGGTTCAAACATAGATCCAAAATACAACGTTTAACTGAAATGCATACTTACAGGATGAAGAAGTAAGTTTCTAAACCTTGCTGGAAAATGTATCATGATTAAAATTGCGGCAGACTTGCTGGCAACATACCATATGATATTTTTTGTCATACCAAAAACTATCACTAAGAAAACAGATACCCTAAAAAGATCATTTTTTTAGGGTCACGGGGAAGAGAACTCAAGAGGTTTATTCCCTGTGAAATGGACCTTATTCTGTCAGTGTAGATCTCTCAGAGGACTATATTTTAAAAAATATATTTAATTTAATTTGGCTATGATTGTGAAGTGGGATGCTGTCTTATCCATAACTTGGAGAGCTTATTGTCACGGCCCACTCATTTTCCTACATATTGGGATGGCCCGTGACAAGAGTCTAGGTCCATTAGAAGAGCCTAGAAGAGTATGGAAAAAGATGGAGAAGTCCACAAGCTTCCAGAATATTCATGTATATAGAATATTCCCTTGTATACTCTTGTAAAGTGTAGAATAATCTAGAAGATGATGATTCTAGAACACATTCTAGAATCCTCCATTGTACTTTATATAAGGTGGGGAGCTCATTTGCTCAAATCATCCATCAACAAGCTCTCTAAGCATTGTAATATTCTCTCTCTAATAATCAAATACTATCCCACTTCAAAATCTCTAAGTCTCCAAGTCCTTTGTGTTCTTTTAGGCTTACTTGAAGAGTTCAAGTGCCGCACGGTCTTATCCCAAAATCTAAGCCCGTGACAGTTGGTATCAGAGCGAAGCTCAAGACTCAAAAATGGCTGACATTAATAACAAAAACACCATGGAGAAAGGTTTTGATGGCCAAACCAAGAAAATGGCAAAGTCCAAGGATACGCAAACAAGTCTTGAGGCAAGAATGGTAGTATGGAAAAACGAGTGAGCGATTTCCTTATACGCGCTGAGGAAGAGTTTCTAACAAAGGAAACTCTTGAAGGGTGGAAAGATACCATCAAGGAGGCCATAAGCAATGCGGTGGACGGTATCAAGATGGACGCAGAAGCTCGAATCCAAGATGCAGTGGAGGAGGTGAAAGCCAAGTTGCAGTCAGTTGAGAAAGAACTGGAAACGGTTAAGGGCGAATTGGTATTGTGCAAGAGGGCTGCCATAAACCAAGCCATGCACGAGGGACCAAGCAAACTCTCAATAGAGGATGCTCCCAAGCCAAAACCATATAATGGGAAAAAAGACGCAAAGGAGATTGATACTTTCATATGGAGTTGTGAAAGGTATTTCGAACACCTGGAGATGGAGGATGATACAAGGAAGATAAAAAAAGCTACGGTTTTTCTCACGAAGAACGCCTTAGCATGATGGAGATTTCGAAGCCAAGAGATTCAGCAAGGTAAGGCTACTATCGCTACTTGGTCAGATTTTAAAGTCGATCTTAAGAATTTCTTTTACCCGGAGAATGCGGCTTATGAGGCAAGAGCGAAGTTGAAGTATCTTCGTCAAACGGGTACAACCAAAGAGTATACCGACGTATACAAACTTGTTGCTAGAAATACCCAACCTGTTTGAGGAAGAGAAGCTCTTTAACTTCTTGTGCGGAGCAAAGCCATGGGTAAAACAAGAGCTGGATCGCCGTCGTGTGCAAACGCTGACCGAGGCAATAGCTGTAGCTGAGACCTTGATCGAGAATACAAGGCCAAGCTTCGAAGAAAGTGGAAAAACTTCAAGGAGTACAAACTTCGAAGAAAGAGGAGAAACTTCAAGAAGTCACCATGCCAAAGGTAGGAAAGCAAGAGGATAGAGACAAGCATACCTCAAAAAAGTATCTTTCGTGGAAAGACAAAACTTCCGATCACAAAGATAAAGGTAAGCCCTCCTACTATTGCTTCTTATGTGATGGAGATCATAAAGTCCGTGATTGCCCGATGAAGGGTAAACTTAGTGCGTTGATGGAGGAAAATGGATCCGACGAGGAACATGATTCCATGATGAGTTCGCTCCAAGTGCTAAGCAGTGTCCAAGCTAAGACGGAGAAATCCAAGAACAAGGACAAGACTCTCATGTTCGTAGACGTTAAGGTGAATGGGAAGACCTCCCGCGCCTTAGTGGATACGGGAGCCACACACAACTTTGTGTCCAAGAAAGAAACATTGCGGCTAGGCATGAAGTTCTCTAAAGGAGGAGGTACCGTGAAGGCGGTGAACTCAGATGCGAAGCCTCAGTAGGTGTGGCACGTGGTGTGGAGATGCATCTCGAAAAGTGGGCGGGATCTGTCAATTTCTCGGTGATCCTTATGGACGACCTTGACATGATGTTGGGGATGGAGTTCATGTACGAACAGCGTGCCATTCCAATGCCACCTTTTGACTCCTTGTGTATACTCGGAGAAAAATCAACACACCTTATCCCAGTGACTAGAGAGAAAATGAGGACCACGTTGCTGTCGGCGCTACAACTTTCAGAAGGGTTTGAGAAGGGTGAGGTAACCTTCATAGCAACAATGGAGGAGGAGGAGCCGACTACCTAAAATAAAGAAGTTCTGAAAGGAATAAAGAAGGTTCCCAAAGAGTTCGAGGACGTGATGCCAAAGGAGCTGCCCAAGAAGTTGCCGCCAAGAAGGGAGATCGATCATTCGATCGAGCTGGAGCCTGACGCTAAGCTTCCCGTGAAAGCACCTTATCAAATGTCACCATCATAGGTGACTGAATTGAAGAAGCAACCCTTGACGCCAAGTACTTTGGCCACTTCTTATGCAGGTGCTAGCCCCGGTGCATACAAGACCGCAAAGAATTGGCAGCAGCAAAGAGACTTAGCACAAGCTCTCTAAGCATTGTAATATTCTCTCTCTAATAATCAAATACTCTCCCACTTCAAAATCTCTAAGTCTCCAATTCCTTTGTGTTCTTTTAGGCTTACTTGAAGAGTTCAAGTGCCGCACGGTCTTATCCCAAAATCTAAGCCAGTGACATTATGGACTGGAGTTCTGAGGTCGAAATACTTCGATAATAGTTCACCTATCTTAAAAAGAAAGGCTAGCTCTAATAATTCCTGGATATGGAAAGGGTTATGTAAATGTCTAAAAATCATAAAAGAAAATGCTAGGTGGATAGTGGGAGATGCAGTTGATGTCCAAATCTGGAATCACAACTAGATCCCATTAAATACCCCGAACACAATCAATAAGCAATACACCAAGCTTCTGCTACAGAAAACTTTGACCCATGTGTTCCAATTGGTGGATCATACTACAAAAACATGGAATGTAAACTTTTTAAAATAAGTCTTTCAACCAGCAGTGGTTCAAAGCATTCAAACTATTGATATAAACCAAAACAGCGAGTCTAGAGATGAATTAGGATGGCTAATTGGCACAAATGAGAAGATTTCTATAAATGAAGTCTACAACTTCCTAATTAATAGTAATCAGACAACTCTCTCTCGAGCTAGGAGTCATTCTTTGTGGAAGAAGTTCCGGAAATTAAGGATTGTACCTAGAATCCAAATGTTTGCGTGGAAACCAATATATGTTATCTACCCGGTTGCAAAGAATCTAAGTACTAGGATCCTTAACATCTCTCACGTATGTATGATTTGTGATTGTAATAAGAAAACTCTACTCCATATTCTGTGCAGCTGTAGTTTTAGTAGAGCAGTTTGGTTTGGTATGGGATATGCTCATGTAGTATGGAATTGTGGTTCCAGTCATGGCATGATAATGATGCCATAAGTAGTATGAAGAGAGTGGACCTCCTAACTCTATGTGCTACCATCTGTTGGTACATATGGAAGGCTAGGTGCCTAAAAACCTTCCAAGGTGTTAATCCAAACCCCTTAACAACTATAAATCTAATTCGAAACCAGCTATCCACTTTTTGTCCCAACCAAATCAAAGTTATCCGGTTCGAAGACCCCTTATATATCAAAGAGATGCTTTACAACTAACCCAGCCCGAACCTGTTTGTAAAATTTAGTCCTACGGAGTGTACACATGCATCAATAAAACGACAGGCGCAACTCTTTGGTGGACTAAAAGAGTATGGCTAAAAGAGGATGTGCCATACACATTGGCACCATAAATAGTTATAATACTAGGCCAGGTTTTCTCTCTTTGACAGATGTGCCTCATAGAAGTTATTTCTATTTTAAGTAGTTTTTTTTTGGGGCACTCTTTGAAGTGCTATTTTATTGTAAATAACTTTTTTGTTTTTTGAACATATTGGGACTTAACCAAAAAAAGAGAATGGGTGTAAAACAGGTACAACAAAGATCAGGTGAAAGGCGGAAAGCCACCGGGGAGGAATGACGGTGGGGCTTATTGTTGCACTAAATATGGCCTATCAAGAATAAATAGGGGATATCACAGTTGAGATTGAAAATAAGGCAGTACGAGAACAAGTGAGGAAAAATCTGCAGCATTTGGAAACAACATCTGATAACAAGTTGTTGAATTCTGTTACAAACTTATTTACCAATTTTAGAAGTCTTAAGCATCTCCAACAGGTGTATAAAATCTTATACGAAAATCTTATTAAGACTTTTATTTAGGAGCATTTATATATGTAATAAATATAGGACTCATAACTAATAAACTATCTCTAATAGTATAGGGATTCAATTCTTAGAATATCTTATGTGATATAATTCTAACCGTTTAATTTTACTTTAAATAATAATTAAAATGAAAAAAATAATAAAATCTATGATATGGTGGTGATTTAGTAAGTTTAGTTAAAACTTTCTTTAAAACATTTGTATTATTATGTCATCCCTCCTACTTTGTAGGATCTTCTATTGGAGATGAGTTTATTTTAAATGGATATTCAAAATCCTATGTATTATTAAAAAATAAAATCTACACCTTCTATCGGAGATGTTCTAAGGCAGCATCAACGACCAGACTTCATAGAAAGGGCAAATATTATCTTAACCTTCCAACTGTGGTAGTGGAAGGTCTTCATAAAAGATAAATAAATAAAAAAAAATACATGAGAATGGTACGAAAAAAACTTGTTTTAAAGAATGAGAGCCATTGAGATATAGGCGTTGTCGAATCAACTTGAACCGAGGGTCGGCCTATCCTGAGCCGAGCGGCTCAAGTTGATTCGACCGTCTCAAATTGATTCGATCGATTCAACTTGAACCTCGATGGGAAAACCCTCCAAATACCAATTTGTCAATCCATTTTTTGAATTTTCCGATCCCACTGTGGGGGTGGTAATTGGCAAATTAGCCAATATACCTACTCTACTGGTTTCACTCTAACATTGTATTATTTTATATATTATTGGGGGTCTATTAATGTTTAATGGAACTTTTGAAATGTATTATTTTATGTATCAAATTTATTATTTTAGCACTAAGGACCCGAATCGGGACTAGAAAATTTTATTATTTTAACGAGAATACCATATATCGAATATTATTTTAAAGAAGTTATACTGTACATCCATATATATTTTATAATTTTTTTATTTACTTCTAAATATAACAAACGTAGGTATCCAATGAATTTCTAGACTTACATCCACACCTACTCCTATTATTTAACGGATTTTAAAAATACATACATGCCAACCCGTCCATAAACAGGTTGGGTATCCACCTACCAAACTGTAGGTGGATAAAGTGGGGTTGATGGGCTTGGGTTCATATGCTCACCCCTATCCCCGAGCATTGGCATGTCCCCCTAAGCCCAAAGGTGAGATATTAAGAACCCATAATTCTGATACACTCACAAAACCTTAAAGCCCAAACTTTATTATTTCAATTCTAAACCTAAACCTGTAAGTTTGTTATATATGCCAGTTGATCTGTTAAACCCTAGTGATTCAGCTTTCTTGTTTACGGCTCTTATGCCTCGCTTCTTTTAGGGTTTAAAGCAAATTGATAACTAGACTTCGACCACATCGAAGTTACTTTCTCTGCAACTGTTTTTTTCTTTTCTTTTTTGCTTCCACTTATTAGATTTATTTCTGGTGTTTTTTTTTTTTCCCTTCCGATTATTAGATCTAAAATGTTAGAATCTTGTTATTCCTTAAGGCAAGGGAGTTAGACAGAGAGCATCGATGATGGACAAAAACCTTTTAATCATCCTTGCACTTTGAATTTTTTATAGTGAAGAAAACTAATGGGGAAATATGAGTCTGAGATGCTTCTCTGCTTTCTTTTTGGCGTTGTGATTTTTTTTTTTTTACGTAAAGGAATTTTCAATCTGTAAACTTTCAAGTGTTATCAGGATCAGTGATGTTTAAATACTGCGTTATCTTCCTGAAAAAATTCCTCCGATGAGGAATTTTTGTAAGATGACAAAATGCCTACTGAGGTCCTTCTTTCTAAAACAGTTTCTGCTTTTGGTTTGATTTCATGATTTTCTTTAGAGTTTCCTTCATTTTTGAGTACTCTGTTTGGAGTTTGGCAGATTTTGTTGTTTCACTTGATTATAAGTTGCCAAACAACTTTGTATTGATTTGAATATGATGATAGGTATTGTCGCCCCAGTCTTACATGCATCAATGGTGCAAGATGGTGATTGACTTCAATTTCTGATTCAAATAGTTACATAAGAATATTATCTAGACTTGATTATTTCAATTTCATATCTAGACTTGATCTTGTCAATGTATTATCTACTAGCCCATACATTCTAGAAAGAGGTTTAGAAAACCATATCATTCCCTTTTTCGATTTCATCAAGAACATTGTTGGTACTGACCCAGTAAGAATTTTTTGTTTCCAAACCATTAGGGTTTAATCCTGTAGATTTGAATGAAAGGTTGATACTCAATATACAGGTTTTGAGATATGAAGGTGTCCCTCAATCAAGTATTGTCAGGTTCTTAGTTAACCAACCATGGTAGCTTTTGATTAGCCCTGATAAATTCACGGAGAGATCTTAGAAGATATTAAGGGTATGGGTTTCAATGAATGAATCTGACTTGGGAAACTAAATTGAATGCTTACAGGTAATGGAATTGGTCAGAAGATCAAATTCAAAATGCATTTAAAACATATCCTATCCGAATGAAGCTATATTACCTTGTAAATCAAGTGGGTTATAGTCCTTGGCTTGTTGCTATGTGTCCATCAATTTTTGTTTTTTTAGCTTGGAGAAGAGGATTATACCCAGGTGTTCCGTTTACCAAATATTAGTCCCCAAGGGTCAGATTGAGGAACAAATTTCCTTACATACGCTGCAGATGAATCAGAAGTATTTTTTGGAGAAGTTTGTGATCAAGTATGATCAAGAAGCTCCTGAGCTATTGAAGGTATGTCATAGTTTACTATTTGGAATTCCTTTATTCAGTTAGTGACATGTGAAATGTGCTGTAGATTATCTGAATATTTACAACTTACTTGCGCTGCAACTGATTTTTTTCCTGGTGTTTTTGTTTCTTCCAATATTTTTTCCTTTCGATTACTAGATCTAAAAAACACTTGTACATTGTTTGTTGTTAGAATCTTCTTCTTCCTTAAGGTAAGGGAGTTAGACAGAGAGCATCAATGATGGACAAAAACCTTGTAATCATCCTTGCACTTTGAATTTTTATAGTGAAGAAACTAATGGGAAATATGAGTCTGAGATGCTTCTTTGCTATCGTTTAGCCCTTGTGATTTTTGTATGAAATGGAATTTTCAATCTGTAAACTTTTTAGTGTTATCAGGATCAGTGATGTTTAAATACTGCGTTATCTTCCTGAAAAAATTCCTCCAACGAGGAATTTTGTTAGATGACAAAATGCCTACTGAGGTCCTTCTTCCTAATACAGTTTTTGCTTTTGGTTTGATTTCATGATTTTATTTAGAGTTTCCTTAATTTTGAGTACTCAGTTTGGAGTTTGGCTGATTTTGTTGTTTCACTTAATTAGAAGTTGCCAAACAACTTTGTATTGATTTGAATATGATGATAGGTATTGTCGCCCCAGTCTTACATGCATCAATGATGCAAGATGGTGATTGACTTCAATTTCTGATTCAAATAATTACATAAGGATATTAGCTGGACTTGCTTATTTCATATTGTGGTGTAGAAGCTCCTGAGCTGTTGCACGCATAACATATATCACTACTTAGTATTCCTTTATTCAGTTAGGCATGAATTGTGCAGTAGATTTCTGAATTTACGTCATTTATTACATAAAGCCTTTACTTGGCCCTTATGTGTATTCCTGCTTCTCCTTGGCATGTTAGGTGTCTGTATGCTTGTTTCATTCTCTCCAAAATAAAAAATATGTGTATACCTGTCACGTGCCTCATGCATGTTGACAAGAAAAAGAATACATTGTGTAGGTAGTAATTTTCTGGTGTCTAGCAACTCAGGTTATCTAGAACATGTGTATTGGTTTACAAAATTTTGGTTGTAAAACAAAGGGAATTTAAGGAAGTACAATTTAGGTTTGTTATTTGGTTTTTAAGAAATTTAGTACAGTGTGTTTGCAATGGCAAGAATCAAGATGGGACCTAGTAATCAAGATGGGTGTTAAAACTAGGTGAATCGTGGAGGAAATTGGCATCTGTACTCAGAACCACATTGGATCATTCTCTGTGGTACATGTTTGATCCATGAATTTGAAGTTGCTGATGCGTAGCTACTATGTTCGTATCCATGAATAACTTTAATAGATAACCTGCTGCTTATCCATCTTATGAATGATTTTGAGTTCTAAAAAGTCTTGTTTTATCAGAAATTGAATTTCTTCACTTGATTGTTTAGTTTTATGCCAGAAAGAGTTTTGAACAAAACTGTTGATAGATTACCATTGTATCTTAATTTCTTAATTTAAACATATTTTTCTATTACCTAAGTGTTATATTTTCCTCATCTCAGGTTAGGTTCTTATGCTTTCAAGTTGGTCTGGAATATTTAATCTCTTTTATAATCGATTTGTAACAGGCATCTAATTGGCATGTCATGGAGGACTCACAAAGTGAGGAAGTAACTTTTTGTCCAGAAAGGGATATGGAGAGTATAGCAACCCTAACAAAGGTGGCAAAATTGGTTGACCGAAGTCAAGCTGGCAAATCTAAGAAGAAATCGAGTGATCTTGTGGAGCAAGAGAAAGAGTTGAAGGAGGAGGAAGAATCATAGAAAGCCAAAAAACCTAAGAAGGTTTTGAAAAAGCTAAAGAAAAAAGTTGAGGAAGTACAAGGTAATACAGCAGAGAAGGAAGATGAGAAAGAGAACAATAAGTCCAAGGAAGAAAAAGAGATTGCTACTGTCCCTATGGCTGGGAAAGTAGTCAAGCAAGTATGCTCAACATGAAAGTTGCTTCAGTTCAGGTGGAAGGGTCAAAGAATTGCAAAAGGCCTAAAAAGATTTTGAAAAGGTTAAAGAAAAGTTAAGGAAGTACAAGGTAATGCGGCAAAGAAGGAAGATGAGGATAAGCCCAAGGAAGAAGAAGAGATTGCTGCTGTGGTTGGTAATGTATTAGATGATATTCAATCAAATGTGCTTAAGAGGAAAGTTGCTTTAGATTAGGATGGAGAATTGAAGAAAGCCGACATGCTTGAGAAGGTTTTGACGAAGTCAAGCAAAAAAGTGGAGGAAGTGCAAAGTAGCGTGGCGACCAAGTATAATTTAGAAGCTCCTGAGCTGTTGCAGGTATATCATAGCTCACTATTTTGATATTCCTTTATTGAGTTAGTGACATGAAATGTGTTTGTAGCTTATCTAAATTGTAAATTTAGATTACTTTACTTGACCCTTTTGTTTATTCCTATTTTTCCTTGTGATGTTAATTTGCACTGGTATCATCATCTGTTACCCTCTAGGTGCTTACTTTGCAACTATGTGAAATATTTTTTAACTGTATCAACTGGTATCTTGTCGCATGAGTACCTCTAGTTTCCTAACCTCACAATTTATTTCGAAAGACTCTGTCAGAATTACATGATTGGGTTGGGTTGCTAATTGCTCCAGTAGGTCTGCTTGTAGAAATATACCAGAAAATCACGTTTCCTGTTTGAATTGTATTAAATGAACTGTTTTTACCTAAGTTTGTTAAAGTGGAGCTTTCTGAATTTCTCTACTGTATCCATCTCCCGATTTCTTATTCAGCAACTCATCCTGAACTCAACACCTCATCGGATTCTGAGAGCTATTTTGGGTTTATCCTGAGTTTTCTTATGGTACTCAGCATCTGATTTGGAAAAGTATATTCGGAAATTTTGGTAATAATGTATGCTGAATTGCTGATATAGCTTTTCTGCTTCCTTGCATTGAAGAGTAAGCTAGTATGTAGATTTCGTTCTTATCGAAGTTATCTCTGCATTTTATAACTTAAAGTTTGCATCCACCTTCTGCTGTCTAGCTAATTTTCTGTGGCTTTAGAGTTATTAGAAGCAACAATGTCTCCTTTTCTGTGACATGAATCTTGGTTCATTTGTTTCCCTTATTCTAAAAGTAAAATCTTCCTATTTTCGATGGTGTTTGGTTATTCTTTTTATTTATATTTTGCTCTTACTGAAAGTCTGATGAGTCGGTCTCTCCTTATTAACATCTGTTGCTATGACCTGCACAGGCCTTGGAAGTTATCCGTGAGCTTCAGAAGCACTTTCCCATCAAAAGAGCTCCAATGAGATTTAAGGCTCATCATACCTGAAGAGAGTTCGCCTTCTCTCATGGAAAAGCACAATGCATGGAATGCATAAATTGTTTCGAAAGGTGAATCTGGAAATCAGCTGTCATTGGTAAGTCCGAAATTTCTTGACTTTGTTCAAGTGAAATATATGTTTATCGTATTGTAGAATATGTTTGGGTGTAGAAACATGGTGTTTTCTTTCTTTTTGATAATTGTCTTATCCCGAGCTCTTTTTGGTGTTTAATGCTCCTTATATATCTAAACAGGTTTGTGAGATTGAGTCTAGTTTTTACTGAGACTTTTGCTTTGGTTAGGAATCTACATGGTAGGTCAGAAATACTTGCCATATCAGTGCACTTTGAGAAGGATACCAATGTTGACCACTATGAGGATATGATTGAATCAAGTCACCACCCTACAGTATCACTAAACACTGCTTTGGATGAGATCAAATTGAGGGATTACAGAAACAGTCAATTTCCACAGTAAATAATGTTGCTGATAAGATAGTTTCCACAGTTAATGATGAGGCTGAAAAGAATAGCGCTGAAGTTGAAGTAGAGGTGAAGCAGACAAATGTAGTACATGCAATGCGTTCGTTGGAAATATCAAGCAATACCGCGAACACTTCAAGAGCGAATGGCACAAGCTAATCTGAGGCGAAAGACTAGGCAACTCCCTCCACTCACTGCCAATGAATGCTTGGCAATTATAGATATGGGTGATGCTAAGTCAGATTTGAACGAGTATTCATTTTAAGATCAGTGCGGACTATCTTTGGCTGAAATATGTACTTCTGAGTAGTTTGCTATTCCGTAACTAAGGTACTAAATACACCTAGAAGTTTACCGTGTTGGTCAGGTTTTAAGAAAGACGGTGTGTCAATAACTTCATGCCATATCTTGTTTTGTACGTAGGAGTAATTTGTTGAAAAGAAGATGGAAAAAAAAAAGAAAGAAGGCTGAGTGGTGATTGATCTGACTCATCAGTCTATGGAAAAGAAACATTATTTTTGTAATTTTTCGTTTAGGAGGGAAAATTGTTATCCCAATTCAATTAGATGTCCGCGACGGGGAGAACTTTTAGTATTCCAATGTAGAACTGTAACCAAGAAAAGTGTAATTGAAATTCTTTCAAGGAACTGTGCTAGTTTCAGCTTCTATTGCCTGCAATTAGTAATGAATGGCAGGGATTTATGACTACAATCAGCATTTGCCCTTAGCGTGTACCTATAATAGGTGTTAAAACTGATATTAATTAGTAAAACAAGCGGTTATTTCATGGTTGCTGAGAATCTCTCTGCTGGAAAACATGAATTCCCAGAGGTACAATGTTCTGGAAGGGAGAAGCATGAATAGGATTTGGCAAATGTTACCTTATGCACTCAGCTGAGCTTGAACTGAAAGAACTGAACAAACTATGATGACACTTTCTCGATTGATGGTTGCTGTCTTCGAATGGCGACACATTTTATTGCACTTCCATTTTTGGATTATGTTTGAAAACTATAAATTGATCCTACTCCCATCCGAATTTCAAAAGGAAGAAACTGATATAAAAACCAGTTAAAAATAAAATCTAGTCATGTCAGAGAAAAATGGAAGCCACAAATTCGAAGGTGATTTCTTTGATGTTGATAGTAATGTTGGAATGTTCCCGGAGAAAAGTACTGTTCAGGGAGATGTGCTATGTGGGATGTTTGGTGATTTTGGTTTTACTCATTAGTCATGATCACAAGGCTATGGTTGAATGCCCGTTGAGCTGTTTGGAAAAATGCATATTCTAGTGGACTCCTATCGACGAGATCTCTAATACACTACTGCAAGTTTGGTTGTGCTGCCTCAAACTGCATCAAGAAAAGCACTCCTAAAGATCCTAGTGGCGATCAAGTGGAACGTTGTGTTAAGTCTTTCTGCCGTAACAAATGCACAAATTAAACATCCAATTAGGTGGTAGTTTGTGAATAAGATGAGTGCGATTGAATAGTCATTTATCTTGGATTTTATTTTATGAACTAAATTTCCAACTTAAGTGGGATACTGGGTACTATTCTATAATATCTTGTCTGAACGTCTACTGTTTGATTACAATTATTCTATTAAAAAAAGATTACAATTCTATACAATGGATTTCCAAATAAAAGTTGATTAGATTACTTTTATATTTTATTTTATTTTTTCTCTCTAACACCGGAGATTTTTTTTATTTGGCCTGAGAGATGACCTTTCCAAATACTCTCCAAATACCGGCTAGATTAAGGCATACTCCAATCATTTAAGGTTTACATCAATTAAAATATATTCAATATTTTTTTTATCTAATTATTTTTGTTAACGACTAATTACCCATAACTAATTAGTGTTAGCTATTTCAATCAGTAGTTAAATCAATTAGTGTTTGAGATTGGATTATAGTTAGTGGTAGATGGTAAGAGTTAGAGCAGAGTTTTTTTTGGAAGGTTTGTAGAAGAAAAAAAAACTTGAAAACCAAGTTTTTGTGATTTTGGTAGCAAAAATTAAATTTTATAGTGATGAGTGACGATGGAGATTCTAGTGGTGATGAAGAAGTTGATGCATCTACATATCGCCAATCAGATTACCGTGATTTCGATCCTACCGATTTAAGTTATTTGTTGGATGAACAAGAATCTGTAAGCCAAAGCATAATTGAGGATTTTATTCAAGCATATGAAGAATCATACCGGGAAACTGAAGATCATAATACTTCCAATGGTCAGGTATACATGCTAAGGATCATGAAACATGTATTTGTAGCTTATAATCGTCAAAAAACGGATTTTTTTTTTAAAATTTTGAATGTTTTTTTGGCCTACCTATAACCCAGGATCGACCGGTACGGTGACAACACACCCGCCGATTTTATATCATCCAAACATATTATGAACCATAATTGGCGTGTATAATGATGACCAACAACCGGTTGTATTTCACATTTGGATGGATCGGTAGGTGAAAAAATCGGTTGTCATTGACTCACATATTGACCAATTGTAGCAATTGGAGACTAAAGAAAATAACACCGAGTATACAGTCAGACGATGTATATTGCTCCATGCGCCGATTATAATCGAAAAAATGTTCAGAAAAACTGCACTTTGCTAAATGCTAGAATCTAACGTACAAGTCAGTTCACGTGTGCCGATTCCAGCACTTGGGGATTTTTCTCAAAAATCAAGACCAGGTGAAATCAGTAGATGTTTATGTACCTAAAATCCAATTGTTAAGAATCGGTCGACACGATTGTTCCTTATGTGCGAGATCAAGATTGAACTCATTAATGATAAGAAAAGATTATACTGTTTTATATGTACATACATTGCCTAAAATAGATAATAGAGAGGTCTATAATACAAGACAATTAGGAAACATATAATACACCATAATAAGGATATATGTTGGAGCATAATAGTCGTCAACACCCCCTTCCAAACTCACGATGGTAAAGCGTTAATCATCAAGAGTTTGTCAACTAGAAAACATAAACAAGCAACGAAATACGATTTTGTGAAGAAATCTGCAACCTGCATAGTGGAAGGAACGTATGGAAGAGAAATTGTGCGGTGCAAATAGTGGCGTCGAATGGAATTTCAATCAACTTCAATGTGCTTGGTGCATGATGTGGATTGTAGTTGTGGTAAGAATGGGTTTCAAACTCTCGAACTTGTGGAAATTGATTTTAGATTTAATAAATTAATTTTTAACTAGAAAATATACACAAAAGATGAAAGTAATATCCACAAATACTGAGGTTATGGATTTCACCATTAACCAATTAAAGTGATTCAATCTAGTCAATATTCATGCAATTCTTTACATTTAAAGTGATTCTAATATGTTGCAAAAGTTGATTTTCAAAGTAACAATTATAAATAGAAAGTATATAACATCAAAAGCCCTAGGCTAAGAATGCTCTATCAAAATAAATCACAACTGGTTAATAAAAATCCTTAAATCAATTTTTAATCAAAGTAAATAATCATAAAAGAAATTATAAAAATCAATTAAAATAGAAATATACCACTTTTCTTGGAACAATGGCTTCCTCCGTCGCCTCAACAAAGGGGTTTAGCTCCTCATATTAATCACTTGCTGAAAATAATGATTCATGGCTCAAAGTGTTTACAAATGATGAAAATAAGTGAAAATAATGCAAAACAGGAAATTCGCAACGTTTGTTAGGCGTTGTGAACTCACTGTTACAGAGGGAAAAGTTGTTCACCGAAGATAAACGTTGCAAAGTTAAAAGCTTTAGCAACATAAACTTCAACTTTTTGGCCACGGAAGCTTCATCCTTTTAGCAACGATTTCTTTATCTTCTTCATCACGAGCAGATTTTTCTGATTTTTGATTTCTTCATTTTTGGCCTCTGCCAGCACCCCCCCCCCCCCCCTTCTTCTACACCACTCTTATTTATAATATGACAATGAACAACCAAATCTCGTCTCATTAACTTCAAAAATTCTTTTCAAAATCTCGGCAATAACATTCCAACCATTCTCGGTGATTAAATCTCGATCATATTTTTTCTTTCTTTAAGTTCCGTGATTCTGTTTTCTTCAAAATTCGAGAATATATTCTCAATAGATGTCTCTTATTATACAGATCATATAAAACAACCCGAGAATTTTTTTCTTCCATTTTCAACGCAACCACTTATCACCATGAGGGTGTTTGTTTGACTTTACATGTTTCCATCGTGTTGAAATTCCTTTTTATAAGGAAACAAAATATTTCTTGCCTTAACATCTAAGAGAAAATCAAATTTATTGATCGAGATTTTCTCTCAGATGGAAACCAGGATTTTCCGGCAAGTTTCCTTTTCAAATTTGGAAGGTGGGTGCCTTCAAAAAAGTCTTGGGTGCCTTTATCTATTCCATGGGGTGTCTTTATCCATTTCTCGGGTGCCTTTAACATTTTTTAGCCAATTTTTCCACAAAAGTTTATTCTTTCAAAAAACCTAAAAACACATAAAATAATAATATTAGTACAAAATATGAGAACTATTAATACAAGTATGAGACTAAATAAGACACATAAATGTGTCTTCAGTGCATTCGTGAAATACAGAGTTACGAGCAATATGTATGGAAAATGTGTTATCACAGTTCATCGATGTTGGACTGGATATAACAACACCCATATCTCCAACTAACCAAAGTAGCCAAATAATTTATGCATATTATCTGTCATAGCCCGATATTCAACTTCCAATAATGACCGAGGAGGAATATATTGTTTCTTACTCCTCCAAGAAATAAGAGAATCACCAAGGAAAACGCAATAACCAGTAGTATATTTTCGATTACCATGTTCACCAGCCCGTCCAACATTGAGAAACCTCTAAGTGAGACATTCGACGAAGAAGAAGAAGGAAACAATAAATCTTGATACTAAGTTCCTCTAAGGCGCCTCAATATACGTATCACTGCTGCCCAATGCACAATAGTAAGGGAAGCAACGAATTAACTAACGACAAGTACAACAAATGCAATGTCAGATCGAGTAATAGTAAGACAAGACTGCCAACAATAGTATAGTATAAAGTGGGATCATCTAAACATATACCATCTAAATTTTTGTGACGGGCATTGATTTCAAGAGGCATTTCAACAATAACAATATATGAAATACGGGTTTTTTTAGGATAACATCTACATACTTATACTGAGAGAGTATATAACCTTTTGAAGAACAAGCAACTTCGATACCAAAATATATTGTAAGAGTCCCAAATTTTTCATTTCAAATTAATAACACAACTGTTGTTTGAGCTGATCAATGCCTACCAAATCATCCCCTGAAATTATCAACATAAAACAACAATAATATCCGGCCAACAGAACTATAGCGAACAAACAACGCCCGAGTCATACACACTAGATTGAAAACCAATAGTAACGATAACACTAGAGAATTTTTCAAACCATGCTCTAGGTGCTTGTTTGAGTCCATATTAATCTTTTCAAAGTCTACAAACTTTTCCTTATTTGTGTGAAACACTAGGAGGAGGAACCATATAAACTTCTTCGTAAAGATCTCAATTTAGAAAAATATTTTTCACATCCATTTGAGATAATTTCCATTTTTATATGGATGCCACTACAATAAGAGCACGAGCATAAGTCATTTTTACCATGGGAGCAAAAGTCTCATCATAGTCAATTCCATATTTTTGAGTGAAACCTTTCGCTACAAGACGAGCCTTGTAGTAGTGCTCAACAGAACCGTCTGACTTAGTTTTGATCTTGTATACCCATCCAGAGCCTACTGGATGTTTTTCTGGAGGGAGAGAAACCAAATCCCATGTTTCGTTTTTACATAACGTGGGAAGTTCTGTGTCTATAACTTACTGCCACAATGGATTACAAACAACCTCCTTATAGGAGGTAGGCTCCTATAGAGAATGAATAAAAACAAGAAAGGAAGAAAATTGAGTAGAATAACACGAAGGACCAAAATCAATCGGAGAATAACCAAACCTATTTGGAGGATTACATTGTCGGGAAGGATAGCGAGGAGGACCAAGATCTCCAATCTCAGAAGATGACTAGGGAAAAACCGTAGAAGAAGAAAGGGAATGGATGTTATATTCCGACATGTTCGTAACCTGCAAGTATCAATAGAACTAGTAGAGGAAAGAATATCTAACAAAGAATTAGAAGTACGATTTTCTATTCACCAAAAGGATCAACATGCAACAGATCAGATTGTTTAACACTATACAAATTGGATGTAATAGAAAAGAATAGAATGTGCTCGAGGAATACTACATGACGAGAGACATATGATTTTTTGATTACTAACGATAACCTTCATATCACGAAAAACACAGAAAACATATTTAGAATGTAACTTGGTAGTAATTTCACGATGAGGTTTTGAAACAAAGCATGCACAACCAAAGATTTTTAAAGTTGTAATGACCCCTCCTTCGATACTGTACCCACTTAGCCACTACGGTCATCTGGCAGTATGGGGTTTTCAACTGGCACCGCTTCGGTTATCCGGCAGCAGCTTCCCCGGAGGTCATCCATCCCTGGATTACTTCCGCTTGAGCACGCTTAACTGCAGAGCTTTTGATGCACCGGATAATAATGAAAAGAAAGAAAAGAGAGGTTTTGTTTACACTTCAAATATTCCTAGGAATATCGACTATGAACAACGATAATTATTTAGACTTCGGTTTCCCGACTGTAAATAATAATCGATTAAACTTGAACAAGTTTAAGAAAATAATTCTTATTAATCAAATTCAACCGCTTAAAACAATATATGGAGAATCTTTTATAGACTTGGGGAAAAACCCTAACTTGCTAGTCAAGAAAGGATGAAAAAACCCCATAAACCGACTCAAGCCCTAATTTGCTATTTTTGGCAAATTTTGGTCGACCAAAAATAATGAAAGTACTCATAAAATAAAACTATTTTATGCAAACAACGATCCAAACGGACTCCTGACGAAGAAGTTATTAACAAATCAAAAACTTTCCTAAAATAGCAAAAACGCCTGTTTGAAGCCCTTGATCGTTGGCCCGTTTCCAATCAAAATAGACCCCTCTTGAGCTAAATTACGACATTCAGGTCTTTAGCCTCCAAATAGGCTATAGCCTGCTCATCTGCATCAGCTTTTTGCTAACTCTTGAGCCAACTGTGCTGAAAAGGCCTCAGTGTTGAGAAAGGAAAAATCATTACCTATATTCCATTCGGCGGACTCTACCTGTAGAATCGGGGTATTACAATACCTCCACCTTAAATTGGAGCCGTCCTCGGTTCTGGAATATATATCCCAGATTTCCAACGTTCCCTGCCACTCATGAGGCCAGTACCTGGAATACCCCGTCCGTCGTACTCTCTCACCCTCGACAGGATCCCTATCGTCGACTATGGTATCATTTGTAATGACCCGGCACACTACCGATACTGTCCATACTTAGCCACTGCGGGTATCACGCAATGTGGATTTTTTCAATGGGCACCGCTGCGGTCATTCAGCAACAGCTTCCCGGGAAGTCACCCATCCCTGGATTACTCCCGCCCAAGCATGCTTAACTGTAGATCTTTGTGCCAACTCTGGAGCCAATTGTGATGAAAATGACTCGATGTTAGTAAAATACAAACCATTACCTATATTCCATTCGACGAACCCTTCCTGCCGAATCAGGGTATTACAAAAGATGAATAGTTAGGTGTTTTGCAATACAATCGTTCAAAAGGAGATATACCATTAGTAAGCATAGTTGGTATACAATTAATGACATAGTTTTCAGTTAGAACGCCTTCTCCCCGAAACTGAGCAGGGATATGAACTAGATAATAAGAGAGAGCGAGCAGTTTCTAGAAGGTGCTCGCTTACATTCACCCACCCATTTCTGTTCCCGTGTATCAGTACAAGATATTTGATATACGTCCCATTAGAGGGAAAAAGTGCATTATAGTCATTCTTTTTGTATTCACCAGCTAAATCTCAACAAAAGAATTTTATAACCGCAAAATATTGAGTTTTTTCCATGTTACGAAAGGATTGGTAAATACCAAAGAATTCATGTCGATACTTCATAACAAAAATCCAACAATAACAAGAATAATCGTCAATAAAACAAACATAATATCTAGAGCCACCTTTTGTTGGAATAGATATATGCCCCCAAACATCAGAATGGACTAAATCAAAAATAACAGTAGAGACGGAAGTACTTTTACTAAAAGGTAAGAAAGAAAATTTTACGAGCTTAGAACCACTACAATCATAAATGCTGTGAGATTTTAGTTGTCCGAGATGACCAATTGACGCTAAATATTTAAAACGGGAACCAAAAATATGTCCTAAACAATTATGCCACAGGAAAAAAAAACTTGAATTAGAGTACAAATGAAAGGATGATAAATCAACAGAAGATGTTGTTGTATAGGTATATGAAGCTCCTTCAAAACATACAACCCCCCTTTTTGATGGCATATCCCAATCAACTTCCTTGATTGTGGATCCTGCACGTAACACCAAGTTGGAGTAAAGTAAATATTATAGCCAGAATCAGATAGCTGATTAATAGAAATTAAGTTCATGGTTAACCGAGGACTACAATAAACACCAGAAAGAGATAAATGAGTTGTCCTAATAGAACCACTACCATCCATAGAAAGAATAGTACCGTCGACGGTATTAACAGTTTAAGAAAAAAAAACGGGACACCAAAGTGAAATAAGAAATATCTTTAGTCATAGAGTAAAAAGCTTCAGAGTCAAATATACAAATTGATTGAGATATACCTAATGTGGTAGACTAACATACATAAGGAGGCATTGTTGTGTCCATGTCATGCGACTGTTGGATGAGAGAAGCTTTTGTAGTTGTTCAAGAAGAGAAGATACGGTTTGACCATCAGTTCCAGACGAAGTAGCAGCTGTAGTATGCGACGGTTTGAAGAAAATCCCTTTTTGTTGTTTCTTCAAAAGTAAAGGACACTGGGCTTTCCAATGACCCTTTTCCTTACAAAAATTACATTCATCATTAGTAGTCCTGTAAGGTGGTCGGCTATTAAAAACAAAGTGAGGTTTTAAGAAAACAACCAAAAAAATTTCTGAAGGAGAAAAAATATTCCTTTCCCCACTTGATAATTCAATTGTAATTATGTGACTAACAATTCACTAACTACCGAATCCACAGAAGGAAATGAAGAACGATATAGAACCTCTACGAGCTTCAAAATCATCACGTAGTGCCATCAAAAATTGAAGTTCTTTTGAAGGAACTTCAGGAACAAGCCAAACATTGTTCTTCTCTATATTTTATATATAAATTATGAATTTAAAGATCAACAGGTCAGTTAAGGTTAATTGATCACAATAACTAGTCATTAAAGAGTAAAATTGCTGGACATCCTTATCTCCTTGTCAGGCAGCCCGAAAATCATTTTCTAAATGGTACCGTTTGGTGAAATCTGATTGGGAAGACAACTTTCTCAAATAATCCCTGAATTCTTTACAAGTTTCAAATTTTGCCAAATGCATATCAATGTTTAAGTCAATAAAATTGTTAATCCAAGTGATTATTTTAGCAGTGTTACGATTCCAAGTAACAATCAAGATATTATAATTAGGATCAATAGGTTTAGTAATATCACCAGAAACATATCCCCAAGCATCTTTTTCAAGCAATTTTTTTTTTCATAACTAGGGTGCACATCGGTCGGTTGGCTCGGTTTTTGACCAAATCGTAGGCCGAACCGACCAGACCCCGGTTTTCTAAATGTAAACCGTAACCGAACCGTCCATGATCGTTCGGTTTTTTAACCGATCCGACTCGATTCGGTTATATTTCCATTTTTACCATTGGAAAAGATTAATAAAGCAGATAATAAAGTATTAACAATTTTACTCAATTTTTAATTCAAGATCAACCTACAATTTTTTACATAATTCAACATGAATTCAAGAATTCATACACATTCAACAGTTTAAGTAGGGCTGTCAACGGATGCTATCGAAACGGATACACATGAATTTTTTACATAATTCTACCGATATCCGATAAGTTCCGACAGAACCTTAATATTCAATTCCGATTCCGTTTCGATAAGCTTATCAGATATCAGATATTTTTTCGATAAATTCCGATAGCTGATAGAAATCTTATAAACCTGTTTTTCAGTTCAAAATTTTCAGTTCATTTAAGCATTTTCAGTTCATAGTTCAGTTCAAACACATAGAAAACACATACAAATGATCACAGTTTATAAATTACATGTTCTATTGTTTTTGCAGCAAAAGAAAACAAAAAGAAACTAAAATTTGTACTAGCATTGTCATTGACTCATTGAGATACAACCTGCAATGCAGCTTTCAAAGTACATCTGCATTTCAAAGAAACTAAAATTTGTTAGTTGGCAGTGCAAGAAATATGAAAGAAAAGGAAAAGAAAGGAAAGTTACTAACCTGTACTACTAGTACTAGCATTGTGATTGAGATCTGACAACCAATCACCTAGGCAAAGCAATGCTTGAAAAACTTCTGGAGCCAATGAGCTTCTGTGTGTTGTAAGAACCCTGCCACCAGCACTGAATATGGATTCTGATGCTACACTTGTCACTGGAACAACCAACACATCTCTTGCAATCTTTGCAAGAGTTGGGTACTTAGGAGCATGATTTTTCCACCAAGCCAATATACCAAACAAACCTTCTTCTTTGGGTGTGCCTTTAGTAAGCATTGGTTCTTCTAAGTATTTCTCCAACTCTGACTTCTGAACATCAATCTCTTCTTAAAATGACTGCATATACCTATAACTTCAATCTCCTTCTTCCCATCTGCTCCAATTTTTGTAGTAATAAACCTTTCAAATTCATTCCATACATCAGATCTTGTTGTATGTAATTTTTTCTTTGCTTCAGCTATAAGTGGATCTTCCTCTTCTTCTCCTTCTTCTCTGGGACGAATCACAGAGTCAGAGACAGAGTTCATTTCTGAACCTTCCTGCAAGGTCTGTAGATTTTCTTCTTATAAATGTGAATGTGATGCAACTGATGAAGTTGAGGTACCCAATTTATTTGATGATCTTTGACTTTGTGACATCATCCTGAATTGAACAGAATCAAACATGTTAGCTATTACAGGCTCATACAAGTGTAAAAATTAGGCTACTACAAGCTTACATTGCCAATACAGTGTAAAAATTAGGCTATTACAGGCTATTACAGGCTTACAGTACATCACCAAAAACTAGCAGCATAACCAAAAACGAGTGGTTTCTGAAGTGCAACTAGTACATCACAGACAAACATCACAGATTGAAAATAGACGCTGATCAGAAATCAGAGCAAACACAGATTGAAAATACCCTACAACTAAATTGACCTACTCTTTTCATACTAGCAGTCTAGCAGAATATAAGCAACGTAACCACATTTGTAGAAAAATCCCTGGACAAACTTAAGGCGTCCCCAGAACTACATATCAATATACCAAACAACATTTACACATATCAAGTTTAGAACAGAATCTTAACCAAGGGTGCAACTAGTACTGATAGTATGCCAAACTACACTCCTACATAGAAAGGATATTCAAGGAACAACTAACAAGGCATTATGGTCTCACAACAGGCGACATGATTCATTACATCATCAAGCCTCATGGTACGCACTGCAAACCAATTACTCACAATAGTTTCATAAGAATCCACTGAGTAAAAATAATACAACTGGGTTATTCCCTACCAAAATCCATTCCTAGAATTTTGAGAAATCACAAAATCTCCTGACAATGTACAATGCACTATCAAAAGAAGCAGTGATAATATATGACCAAAATCTGAATTTAATGCTACCAGAACAAACAAACATCAGACCAGAAATATCAGACTTAGCACAACCAGAAGAAGTTTTGATTTACTCATCCAAAACATAAATAAGCCTGAGGAATTCTCTGATAATTGCCCAACCATTACATTAAGCTACTACTATCAGTACCAAAAAAATTTTAACCTCAAAAAGAAATAACAATCTTGAAATGGATGTCAACTTATACTGGTTTAAGAAGTGACAAACTAAGTATGATTAACGGAGGGAGGAAAACCTTCTGAAGATAAAAACCCTAATTTAACAACACATCACGGAAACCCTAATTTCACTAGATTGAATAGAAACCCTAAATTAAATTTCAAATTGATCCCAAATTTGGATTTAAAAACATACCCTAGTTTTCTAATCACACATGTTATCAAACACAAATGATGAATTGAACAGAAACCCTAATTCCAGAACTTGAGTAGATTGAATAGAAACCCTGGATTGAACAGAAATGATGAATTGAAAACACATGTAACTCACCTGAAATGGAGAATAGATAAAGGAGAAGAAGAGGGGGAGACAAATTCACTTCTTCCAATCGATTTCTTTCCGTATCAGTGTCGATAAAAGTTGAAGAAGAAGATGAGTTGGTTTATGTCGCAGAAGAGAATTAGGAAGAGAAGTGACTCAAGTGAGAACTGAGAGTACTGGCTGTACGGGGGGTTGGTTTATGTCTTATCCGTATCAGATATTATCGGAACGGATACTGGCTCATCCGGTTCTGTTACGATAACACTACTAGGATAAATTCCTATAGGATCCCGGAATTTCGAAACCGACTATCGGATTTCGGATAGGGGTTGACATCCCTAAGTTTAAGCATTTAAATTAAGGTTCTAAGTTCTAACTTAATTAGTACATGAATAAAGAGATCTGATCGAAAATTTAACAATTCTTGTAAGTCCTCCAACACCCAAAATGTAAGTTGCTGCATCCAATAACATAAAACTCTTCATCATTCCTCACTCCAAGTTCAATGTCTTGGTACAATACAAAACCTGAACAAAACAATTAACAACAACAATCTTTCTATCAGACATTTAATCAATCAACTTAAACACAACAACAACAAAACCCAATACAAAATAAAAGAAAAATCAGAAAACCCATTTAAATAAAAACCCACTTAAGAAATTATCAAAAACAAAAAACCCCTTTCATAAACCATTTCAAAATGAAAATTCAGATCCAAAATAGAAAATAATAAATCAAAACAAAAGTTAAAGAGAGTAAAATCATTACCTTCATCAACGAGATATTCAAGTATGATGACGAGATAAACAAGATTACCAGATTCACCAACACCTACATGTTCAGCATAGTTACCAGTTGTTCATCTAAATCTTTTTAATCCTGTTAATCTTGAGAAAAACAAGAAGAAGACGAAGAAGATGTTAATGGTGGGGGTTGTTCACTTGTTCTTGGTGAATGAGTGATGGAGGTTGTGAATAATGGTGGCTGTGCTGGTAGTGAGGAGTGAAAAGAGGATAAAGGAGAAATAGTTAGAAATGAGAAGTGTTTCTCTGATTTAGGATTAGGTTTTAATATATACAGGTAATATAGATGGATGGTCAGGATCTAATAAGATCAACGATTGCAAATATCGGTTCACATCGGTTCGGCTCGGCCGGTTTTGAACCTCAAACTGTAGACCAAGCCGACATATCAACGGTTGTGATTTAGAGAACCGTAGGCCAAACCGGCATCAACGGTCGATTTAAAAAAACCGGCGGTTCGACCGATTTCGGCCGGTTTGTCCGGTTCAACTCGGTTCATGTGCAGCCCTATTTATAACATATGCCCAATATATGTAATTGGCACCATTCAAACGAACATTAATGAATCTTTTTCGTTAGACATCATCACAAATAACACTAATCAAATTATCAAGAGTGGAAAGGGAAAGAATACCTTTGTCGAGATCCACAACCAACTGAAATTCTTTACAATGCCGAAACTGATACGAGACTGAAAAAAAGAGAAACACGAAACAGTACCAAAGTTTACACGAGACAAACCTCAAAGAAATATCTCACTGTTTCATACAAAGTTTCACAACTCCTAAAAGAAAGAAACTCACAACATAGGCTCTGGTGCCATGTGCAAGAGCAAGATTGAATTCATTGATAATAAGAAAAGATTATATTGGTTTATATATATATTGTCTTAAATAGATAATATATAGAGAGGTCTAGAATACAAGACAATTAGAAAATATAAAACACTATAATAAAGATATATGCTGATTCGATCAGATCCCAAAGTTAAATGTAATTGTAAGTTTTTGATTTTTTTCTTTTATGAATTTTAACCTCCAAAAGCAGATATCAATCCTATAAATCAGGCGCAAAAACATCTTACTTTAAAAAAAGTTAACTTTTTTATTTCTAAAAATCATTATAAAATTATATACCAAAATGTTATAAACTAAATCAAAAGATGAACTATTGCACAAAAGAAATATAGAGAGAAGAAGAGAGAATTTCTCATTACTAGATATTAGTATACATTACAAAGGAATGAGCCTCTTTATAGGCTAATACAAGAGAGGATGATAAAGATAGCATTAACATTAGGAAGTAATGGAATGCATTCTCATAACTAAGGTATTAAACCTAAGTTATTACACTAAATGTGGGGGTTACCAAGAAGTGAAAGATGTGAAGAGGTGGAAGGGGAGATGATAAGGTGGTGGTGTAAGAGGGGTGTAAGAGTGGTGGAATCCACCAAAGATTTAATTTACAACACAAAATTAATTTTTTGTTATAAACTAAATCAAAAGATGAACTATTGCACAAAAGAAATATAGAGAGAATAAGAGAGAATTTCTCATTACTAGATATTAGTATACATTACAAAGGAATGAGCCTCAATTTATAGGCTAATACAAGAGAGGATGATAAAGATAGCATTAACATTAGGAAGTAATGGAATGCATTCTCATAACTAAGGTATTAAACCTAAGTTATTACACTAAATGTGGGGGTTACCAAGAAGTGAAAGATGTGAAGAGGTGGAAGGGGAGATGATAAGGTGGTGGTGTAAGAGGGGTGTAAGAGTGGTGGAATCCACCAAAGAATTAATTTACAACACTCCCCATTGGATGAAACCACTCTATTATGATATTTCCTCGTTAAAACCTTGCCAGGAAAACCCAAAAGTGATAAAACCTAGACGAAGGAAAAAGAGTACAAATCATATCATGGTGTTGGACGCGTCAAATATTGCCTCATTAAAACCCTGCTAGGAAAACCCATTGGGACAAAACCAAGCGAAGGAAAAAGAGTACAACACGCATAAATTTCCATCACACAATACTGATGTTCTCCCCCTGATGATGTGCACCCAAAGAAGTATAGAAAGACTGATTACATAATGTTGGTCTTCAAGTAGAATCACTGACCGTCTTTGTTCAAAACAAGATATAAGTTTGTCTTCAATAATGTCTTCGAATATCTCTTTAAGCAAATTTCTTCAAGTTCGTTGCCTCATCAAAACCTTGTAGGGAAAACCCATAAGGAAAAAACCTTGACTAAGGAAAAAGAGTACAACTGTAGATAGATTAAGAAAATGAGTTGGACATATATATATTTCCTCGTTAAAACCTTGAGAAGGAAAACCCAGTTGGACAAAAACCTTGACTAAGGAAAAAGAGTACAACTCGTAAAGTCCAATATATCCTCTAGCAGAAAGAAGATATCTCAGTTGATTTACCACAAGTAGCTAATCAACAACCATCTTCAGCTCAAAATTTTTTGTTGGTAATGGAGACCTTTATGTTGCCATAACTTAATTTCAAATCTCAAGTTGATTTGTCTTTGTCAAATTCCCAATGGTTGATTTGTAGGATCTGATATATCTTTTATTCTTCGTAAATTCCTTTCAAACAATAATAGATGATCATCGTTGTTGCTGCAAAAAGGATGTTGTATCGTCTAACAATTTGGAAAATGGAAAATGATTATCTGTAGTTCATTACTTACGAGACTTTGGATAAACCGTCAAAGCAAAGATCAAATGTTAGAGGTACTACAAAAACCAATATACACAATGCCTCCATATTAGTGCTAATTAAGTTTGACAAACAAATTCACTACCGAACAATTTCAAGTATAACATATAAAGTTATACATAAAATCAAGCACAAAAACAACTTGTAATTAGTACGTAATACGAACCAGAGAGAGTGTTACATACCCGTTACCGAGATGAAAGTAGATTGCTATTACACAAGTTTTATTAGGAGGTTACATCCATGTAAACATGTCAAAACTTTCTAAAGTTGAAAAAATCATGGACCATTATAATGCTTAATAAGTTTGATACATGATTCCAAGATCTTTTATCTTGAATTCTTTCAATAAGGAAGTATAACCTGAGATAATATTTTAGAAGTTTACACGAACGTTATCTTCGATAACAAACAATTATGTCAGACTATGACATGTAAAACTGGCAAATAATAGTTTCCCTTAAAATTCATCTATCAACAGGGTACACAATACTTACCAAAGTATTAGGTATTTTCAAATCATTTAAGAGTAGATGATGTAATTTCACAGATCTCAAGTGTTTGTAGAAACTAGATGCCACGAGTGGCGCTGTGCAATTAGCGTCCTTGTTCCTCTCGTCTCACTTTCATGCAAACTAATTAAACATCAAACTTGTAACCTTCCGGGTTCACAATTTTTATTTATGTCCAAAAATGTTTATTAGTGAGAGGACAACCAAATATGGATGCCTTTCACCCATATTAGTCAACCATACATATTGTCGATACTTCACGGCAGTTTCTCTGTGAAAAAGGATTTTGTCTATAATACATGTATGGTTGTCGCTACTCTGAATACATGTTCGACAATAACTACGATTATATACGCGTATAAAAATTATTCTTTAATATCGACACCACTTGTCCACTTAGGAATGAATTCCTCTTTAGGAGATAAATATGGCTCGGTAATTAAAGATCGTAGTTAAATAGTCTCATTGAGAACATTATCAATAGCCTCCCCAGGAGCACTATTTTGATCCAGCGTGATTGGCTTCCTCTATCAAGGAATATATATATATATTTTTTTTTTCATCAACAATTCAGATGAGTTGTAGACGACTCAATTATTGTTAACTCATGGCATGCCCTGCAGGGACATAAACTAATGCCAAAATACGTGCAACAACAAATGAGTTTTAGTTATTCTTCTTGTAAGAATAAAATGCTTCAAGCATATCATAATGAATGAATAACTTCTCCACCTTATACCGAATTGGTGCAAGAATTATGATGAGACCAATTCATGATGTTCTTATAACGACTGCTTTCCTCCATCTAACGGCGGGAAGTCTCATCACATCTAGTATTATTCATGCAAAATATATTATGGGTGAGTGACCTTGGATCCAAGTAGGTCATCCGAAAAACTTTTTTTTTTTTCGGATTGTTCATCATAATATTACAATTAATAATTTTAAATCACCCATGCTCATATATGTAATTAAAATTTGACAGCATATACTTTATCAGTGTGCACCCTGATTAGCATTTATTATAAACGATAGTCATATGCTCTTGTATTGGTACGTCTACCAAAATTTGAGCGGGAAATTCCGCTTGATTGGTACTAACCAATCAATATGTCGAAAACGTTTAATGCTGTAAAAATTGTACTCTTGTAGCAAAGAATATGACATATATTTTGAGTTTTGATAATAAAACCATTAACAAAAGTATAGATTGACGAGAGAAAAATAATAAAACCATTAACGAAAGTATTTAGTAACTATGGGCTACTTCGGGAACCCAAAATTTTATGGATACCTGAAATCCAAAAAATTTCATAGACCACTTCTGGAGTCTATATTTATGGATTACTGCGGGAACCCACAATAATTTGGATTGCTACAAAAAAATTTATAATTTGCATGTTAGACTACTTCTGGAGTTAATAACATCCCATGGATTGCTTCTGGAATCCTTTTTTTTTTTTTTTTTCAAGACCAATAATTAAACTAAACAAAAATCAAAATAAATAAAGAACATACACAGATTCAGTACCAACATAATTTAAATATCAATTTCGTCATCTTCGGGTTTGATGAAATATTCATTGCCAGTGTACACATGGACACATTAGTTGTAAAATAAAATTGTCTTAACATCAGGGTCATGTTACTTCAGGACCCGCGGATAGAGACATGATGTCACTTTGTTACGGGTCACTTCAGGGACCGACCGATTAACCGATTGAACTTCTTTTGTCCATATTGTGTCACACTGAGTTCCAACTTCAGGTGGAACAGTCTTTTTAATCCAGGGGATTATTATTGAGGAGGAAAAGTTAAAGTTGTGCTATCCTTCAAGGATACAACCTTTCCTCTTTGTAATGATGCGATTATTGGTACCTTAAAGCGATATAAAATAAAATAAAATAAATAGATAATAATCCATCGACAAAGTAAAAACTCATATATATATGATATAATTCACAAATGTGCAATTTTAACTAATACATGGTATGCATATGTATACGCATGAATCGATTATTTGTCTAAACAAATAGTAGCTGTGAATATATTACTATATTCAACTAAATCTTCATCTATGAAAACCAAAAGTTTGTCAACTCATGAATATAAAGTAAAAGATTTTGATTTTAGTTTTTCTTAAAAACAAGAAAAAAGATATATAGTATTTTACCTTATTGCGTAAGATTCATGACAATAGAAATTTGATCATCATCGTGGTGATAAATTAGCTCATTAACAGAGCGTGCTGATAACATGTTATAAACTAAATCAAAAGATAAACTATTGCACAAAAGAAATATAGAGAAAAGAAGAGAGAATTTCTCATTACTAGATATTAATATACATTACAAAGGAATTAGCCTCAATTTATAGGCTAATACAGGAGAGGATGATAAAGATAGCATTAACATTATGAAGTAATGGAATGCATTCTCATAACTAAGGTATTAAACCTAAGTTATTACACTAAATATGGGGGTTACCAAGAAGTGAAAGATGTGAAGAGGTGGAAGGGGAAATGATAAGGTGGTAACGTAAGAGGGGTGTAAGAGTGGTGGAATCCACCAAAAAATTAATTTACAACATTTTTAATATTTTTTACTTTTAAAAGTCCAATAATAATTTATTAAACAATATCCAAACAAGCTATTAAACCTTCTTACATCCAAACCCAGGTTAGCAAAAGTATTCGCCACTTACATAAAGAAGTTGAAAAAGTAAAAGTTTACCCATTTTTACTTCAAACAGGAATTACCTACTGCCCAATGAACCCTGGCTGAAGTATCAAAACCATTATTTAGATAATACCTGATGTAAAATTCTTAACGATCTTAAGCCGTTTGATTTAAGGACTTTTCTCAGTCAAGCCTTTTCAAAACAAAATCACAGCGTTATTTTACTACTGGTTACACGATATCATCAGAGTTGATTTTTTTTCAGTTTATAGAAAGTTTCCACAGCTCACTCCTCGAACACTCTCGCGCTTCCAGTCCTCTTTGGTACGGTCACATTTTGTGAACTGAAAGAGAAAAGAGAAAAACCAAATTCTCAATCTCTTTGGGTTTCTTAAGGTTCATTTCCTCTTCAATCTACCAAGTTTTTTTGAGGTAAAAATGAACTTCACAGTACTTGTACATGTTTTTGCATACTTTTGCTCTGATTGTTTAGTTGATTTTGTATCTTGGAAGTGATTTTAGTTTGTTTTTCTAGTGTTTGAAGTTGTGGGTACTGTCTATACATGGTGTTTAAGTATGAATTGATGTTAGATTTTGACAAAAAATTTAAGTTATGTGTTCTGCATTTGAAGAATGTAACCTTTTGGTTATGGATTGATGTTGGATTCTGTGTTTTTGTGCTCTTTTTGATGTTTCAGTCATGCTTTTTATTGTGTGTTAGATTTTTCGCTTCTCGTGTTCTTATTGGTGTTACAATCATGCTTTTGGTGCTTGATTGCACTAGTTCATGCACCATCGTTTGCGGAACAGAAAAAAATTTGGCCTGCTTCTACAGAAAATTCGTGTTATACTTGATGCCGTGCATAATGTTTCGGTTATGATTGTTAATTATAAATCTTGTTTTGCATAATGTGGGTTAAGAAAGAATGAGACGGGGGAGGAGGACGGAGACTATTCGGCGGCATCCAAGTGTTAACTGCAGTGTAACAGCAAGGAATTTGCCGGCTAAAGATCTCGGAGGTGTAATACTTGGCTGTACAAGGCACACCATGAAGGAATGTCTCACTAACCAGATATTTGGTTAGTTCATCTGCCTAAACGAGGTCTATTTTGTTGTCGAATTGCACTAATTCATATCTATTGAAAATTCCTTTTGCTAATTGTAACAGGTTTGCCAGCTTTCCACTACACATACGTAAGGAAGATCAAACCTGGCTTGCCAGTCTTCTTGTTCAATTACTCTGATCGAAAAATACATGGAATATTTGAAGCTGCAAGCAATGGGCAAATGAATATCAACCCACATGGATGGAGTGAAGATGGTCAAGAGCCTACTAAATATCCTGCACAGGTATATATACTAATCTCAGTGTACCTGGAATTTTTTCTTTTCTTGTTAACAGGCAATGGATTTCCAATTTCGATAATTTCCCGTGCTTAGGTTCGCATATGTATCAGAAAGCAATGCAAGTCACTGTTGGAAGAACAGTACAAACCAATACTCATAGGCAACTATTTCACTGAAGATTATTTTTGGTTCGAGCTCGACGATGCTCAGACCCGTCAATTGATCTTGCTGTTCGAATCATTGCACGTAGCTAAGGCGAATCGGGCTTCTAGATATGACAAAAAAGTTGGGGAGAGTTTCAGAGGCAAGGTGACTCAATTCAGTATGCGTAATGAAGCTAAGAAAGCGCAGTCTTCTTCAAAGTGGAATGCTCTTCAAGACATGAACTCTGACTCTGATGAAAATGAAGAGGAAGGTTCATCAAGTGCTACTCCATTTAAGGAAGAAAATGAAGAGGAAGTCATCTACCGTAAACTACTGCAAATAGTTAATGAAAGAGAGAAGGAAGCTACTCCATTTAAGGAAGCAAATGATGAGGAACTCGTGTATCATAAACTACTTCAGTTGGTTAATGAAAGAGAGAAGGCAAACTGCAGTCATTCTATTTGCAGAAGAAACGTCTCAAGGTGGTTTAGTGCTGTACCTCTCTCAGGCTATGTAGCTTTAGTGTTCATACTTTGGGTGGCTCTGAGATTTTACAGTGAAGAGTGAGGATTATAAAGCAAGTGATTTTTCTTTTAAACTGGACACTTATCAAAGTTCATTTAGGAAAACTGATATCATTAGCAAATTCAATTTCTAGACATTACACCTTTTCGAAGTAACAATGAATTTGGGTTTTAGTTTTTGCAATACGGCAAAATACACTTGTAAATTAAGAATGCAGCAAATTACTTGATTTCTTAATTACAGATGTATGTGCACTGTGCAGGGCTAGAACTAAACTTCATGTTTAGATAACACTGGACACACATTGTGTAACTTGATAAACCTTGATATGTGCTTAGTCTTCCATACATTTTATATATTAAGTTCTGTTCAAATTACAATCTGGGCATTTGGTCTAGTGGTATGATTCTCGCTTTGGGTGCGAGAGGTCCCGAGTTCGATTCTCGGAATGCCCCTTTTGTATTTCCTTTTAGGTCCTACCTGAAGAGATTGAGACTCATTTGAAAGCCGCAGCCGTCATATCCTTGGGATCTGAGCTCAATGAACTGGATTTCAACAATATCAAGTGGCTCTGTGACTAACTGTTGTCTCTTTCCGAGTCTAGGGCTCAGCTCTATAATGACCTGAAAATCAAAATGAACACCATTTCTCCAAATCTTACTGCTCTTGTTGGTGTGCTTGTTGGAGCACGACTCATTGCTCATACTGCTGGCTTTCTAAACCTTGTTAGTCAAGCTGGAAGCAAAATCCAGACTCTCGGTATGGCTCTCTTCAGAGCTCGAAAGAACAAATACGGGCTTATATGTATGTGATGCTTCTTTGATTGCTCAAGGTAAGGACTAGGTCTATGGCAGCAGCCAAGATTGCATTGGCGATCTGATGTGATGCTTATGGAGACACTCAAGATAACACCATGGTAAGAGATTTAGAGTTTTTTTTTCTGTGCTTCAAAAGTTTGTCTTTTGAACTCCCTTCTGAGTAGAATGTTGTCGACTAGCTTGAAGCAAGGTTGAGGAGTCTTGAGGCTACAGAGTTGGCTCTTTCTGCAGAGGTACTTGGATGGTTTTGCTCCAGTTTCTTCTTTAAGTGATGTAGGTTATGAGGTGTTTATCGGTTCCTTTTTGTATGTAGACCCACAATCCATCGGCTGATGCGGCACTAGGAACTCCAAGACGCTCTACGCAGAAAAGAAAGATTATAAAGAAGAAAGCCAAAAGAAACAAAGTTGTTAAAGAAGAAAGCCAAAAGAATGAGGCAAATGCACAAAACCTGAACTGGCATGTTTTGGAACTCTTATTATTGCTCATAAAAATCATGTGCAGTTACATAAATATTTTTCAAAAATGAAAAAAAGAAAGTAAGTTAACAAGAAGTGGCTTTTGAATAGTAAGCTAATCATCAGGCTCCACAGACCAGTTTGGTTGAATCCAAGTGCAGTTTGATATTTCCTTCGTATTATGAAAATCTTGCGAAGAATGCCGATTACTCCCAACACAATGATACCTACATGTATCAAGAGAATAGTATAAAATCCTATCTCCGTATAATCTCATCAAGTAGATTTTGTTCTCCATGAAGCTGCGCGGAGAGACTGCTGAAAAACTGGATGTATAACTGATGAAAATTGCATGCTTTCCCAAGATTGTAAGTTCAACCCAGGCCATCTAGGATTCAACCAATCTATAAATCCCTATCGACTTTCCACTCTGCCCTAAATTCACTAGTAAAGCTTTTCATCACACTCCACCAAAAAACTTGGATAGATACCATTGAATTGTCCCAAGGATTTCGGAAGAACCTTCCAACTAAAACCACCACCCTTCTTAGTGAAAACTCCTAAAAGTCCATTGTAATCCAAGCAGTAAAAAACGCCATTATAGAAAACCGGATTGTTAATACATGGCATGAAGTCATGCCTTATGTCTTGCATATAGCGGTCGTGCGTATCATATTTATATTCGAATAAATGAGCAGTCCAACCTTTTCGTAGATCACTGACCAGGAAAGAAACCTCAGCATAACCAGATTTAGATGACCATGGGCTCCAATTGGACATGGCAATTACAACACAAATGTGCGAAGTCGGCGTGGATGAGAATGACATTCCACCAAGTACATAATCATCAGGTAAATCTGGAAGACGGATCATTGCTCTTGTCAAGGAATTGTAGCGGAATACTTTTATTTTACTCACAGACAATAGAGCCATCCATCTTTTGAATATCGAATTGTAGCACCTGCAAGTAATTCATCAGGAATTCTCATGAGGTACTTGTCGTTATTATGCATCGGGTCTATGGCATTGTAGATGGAATGCATCGGGTCTATGGCATTGTAAAAATAAACAGCCTCTTTCAAGACCCATTTCGACCGCTGAGCAAGACGCTGTGGAAGTGGAATAACACTTTCTGGAGAGTCCATCATCCATGCTTATGCACAGAAAGAGAACATGATCATCCAAATTCTTCAACAAAACCCATGACAATGTTGAGAAATCCAATTTGAGGATATGTGTCGAGGTAACTCTTCTATAACTTCTTGTACTGCGATTAAAGTGAATTTTGAAGATTTCATTACCAGATTCAACCCAACAGTCCATGCACTCGCTGTTCTTATCACCATCTCCTATTATTACTGGAAAACCGGCATCCTGTACCTTGAATGATCTAGTATTTTGTGTTTTCTTATCAACAACAACATTCTGCCATAGTTTTTGGATTTCGATCTCTATGACCCAGTTTTCCCAACAAAATGAATATAATTACCTTTAAAGCAAAGCAGGGACTGGATGCATTCTAAAATAGCCGTATCATCGTCATTGTTGCTATAATATCTTTCATCCAACGCCTTTGTTCTCCATTGTTTGTCTCCGGGTCGACAAAAAACTAGTATGTTGCAAGGCTCATCATCTGCTATGTGGTCTACACGTTTAAAATGTAGAAATACCATGCAGCCTTCATCGTGGTCAGGATATTAGAGGATAGCACGCAGTCAAATAGATAAAAATCCTTTGATGGTAATTTAGTTCTGATAGTAATTGAGGGACGATCGAGATTAGGTAATTGAATAATTTTTAATGATACAGGGTTCCACAAGAAACAGTCATCTAAGTTTGATTTAGCTACAGAATACTCAGCACTGTCTTGAACATCCCCAAAAACAATGAGCCATCCTTGATGACAAGTTTTATGATAATATGCTTTTCCTCGCATCTCTGGTATAGACTTGGTGCAATTTCTATTATTGGGTTCACAAGGATTATAGAAACTTTGAAATTTCCTACCTTTACCATGTGGAAACACAAGCCAAGGTTCTGCTTTAGGACTAGGTGGACGTTGTCTGTAACTTCTCACATTTGCTGTTGCATATGCTAACTGCTTCTCCTCCTCCATGAAAGCTAAAGCTGTGCTAGGAGAAGAGAAGAACAAGTACTATGAAATTGATAAAGTAATTCATAGTACTTGGTGCCGTTGCAATTAGCTCAAATTACTACAGTTCTGATAAAGTAATTCTAAAGAGAAATTGAAACACTTTTGTGTTTTTTGGGTTTTGATGAAATACATGCATAGAACAACAGTTGGTACTTGGTAGGGGAAACAGAAAAAGCTGAACCGAGCTTTCAATTGTGGAAAAGGAGAATCTGAGAAAGTTTCTCTAATTCACTGAGATTGTGAAGTAAGACTTCAATCAGTGTCTTTTCCTTATTGGAGAAGACACAGCAACAGCTTTGGATTCTATACGCTATGGCTACCATATAAATTGCCTATGAAGTTTAAGATGCTATCAAGTGACCCATTTCTTTGTTTTTCCTATAGTTTTCCTTCATTAAGTTGCTAGAATCAATGATCAGCAGCACAGATTCATATGTGACATAGATCACTTTGATAGACGCCACACTTTTAAGGTTCTCTTAAACTTGAAATCTCAACTAAGAGTTGGGTTAGTAACAGATTGGTCCTTAATTGATCCATGCTCACAGCTGCACTTTTATACAAGGAGGGAAAAGAGCGACATAGCGAGTCACCAACCAACCACGAAGCATGCCAGACGTCGAAGCATCCAAAGAGACCTGGCATTGCTGGTGGAGGCAAGGGAACAGATATCTCCCGCCGCACTATTAGTTTCTTTAGTTCAGGCAAAGAGACCTGGCATTGCTGGTGTCTGCAATTTCCCATTTTAAAATGCATGGATGTTTATCCATTCAGATAAGCATCTCAAACAAAAGTATGATAATCCAGAGAGGTTTTTTAGATTCTAAAGTATATGTTTGTTTCTGATATGGTCCCCAAGGACCAACAATATATATTTATACCTCTAGAGCCGACTAATACAAAACCAACCAGGAACAAAGTAGTAATATTCGACCACTTGAAGCCAAGTTTTTGAGTTTGAATTTGAGGGTTTTTGGAAGAGGAATTCTTTTCGATCTCCATGCATGCTTAGTCAGTTTATTTACTTCATTTTTAGTTTGTCAGATTTAAAATTATGCAATTTATTCAAATGTATTCGCAATGTAAGAACATACGGACAGAATATGTACACAAATTTGAGTACTATATTAGCAGACTAGAGACCACTTGATGCGAAACTGGCAGCCATGGCACTGTCTTTTATTCGAAGACGATCTTTCTTTTCACTTGACAGCAACTTGGCAATTCTTAAAAGTGCTTCTTCATTGGTTTCTTGGTGGCAGAGATTTTCTTCTTCATCATGAACCATGGGTTCCAGTTCACCTGTTTCGACACTCACTTGTGTAACAGGTTTCTTAAGCAATTCTTGGCCTACTCTGACAAGACTCTCCAGATTTTCTTTGGTAGCTATGTCCATTGAAGATAATGAGCTGCTTTCGCTCTTCGTGAAGTTGTGTTGAATTCTGAAGAACTCGATTTGATTAGCACCAAGCCAGAGTTGAGACAAACCTAGGATAGATGCATTGTCATAATACGATATATCAGCCTCTGCTGGTGAGAACAAATCACTTAGTCCATTGGTATAGCGTAACCAGTCCACAACTCCCCATTTAGCTGCAACGTCAGCTGTTATTTCCTGTTTTTCTGCCTCAACTCTTGTTGATGATCCTGTCCCTAATGATAGCATCAGAACTTTACCGTTTCCCTGGCGGAAGAAATTTGGATTTCCCTTGCAAACTCCGGGAAGCAGTGCATACGGAAGTGTTATCTGTACACATATAGAGTTTTATTGATTAAAATTTCAGTCACTTCAACTGCTATATATATATTTTATAGGTTCATAGAGCGGAATCAATTAGCGTGCGTATCCTTACCGGGTAGTTGGCAGCTACCCCGCCGTCAATGAGGTTAAACTCTCGTACTTGTTCCTTTTCATTGACTTTGGCTTTCACTTGGAAACGGTGAGGAGGAAGATAAGTTGGTGCAGCAGAAGTGCTAATGCAGACATCTGAGAGTAGTGGATTCTGTATTAGAGAGGTTTTAGCCTTTTCAGTGGTGAAGATACATGTGTGTCTTAATTTTACATCATAGGCAGGAATGGCAACCGAAGTTAACGTTTGATGCAATCGAGTTTCTCCGAGTAACTCCCTCAGAAGTCCATGAAAATATTCACCATCGTATTTTGGTCCACCAACCATGTCATGAATCCACTTTTTGGCACCGTCGAAAATCCCACTACATATGCAAAAAAAGAAACAAATTAAGAACATAGTAGAAACTACAATAATGCGAGATCGAACAATCAAGATAAATGACAAGTACATATATACCGATTCGGTTGTGGGAAGATTTTTGAGCAATGATCGAGGTAGAACTGAGGGATTTCCTTTGCTGCAAAAAGTGGCCGGTTGTGTGCATCTGGTGCAGTTAGCATGGCTGTAACAAGTCCACCTGTACTTGTCCCACTTATGATATCAAAATAGTCTGCAAGTCTTGCATCCGAACCATCCAGTTCCTAGATAGTTGCACAACAGAATTCAAGATTAGCTACAAACGATGACAGAAAATATGCAATAAAATCAATGCATTACTCTCTAATTCTTAATACCTGTATTTGAGCTTCGAGGAATGCTAGAATCGTACTCGGGATGATTCCTCTGACACCTCCACCATCAATACAGAGAATTGTGATTAGTTTCGAAGGTGGTAATCGATCATTATAACTAGAAAAATCCTCCACTTTATCCATGAATATGTTGATTAAAAAGAGATGAAACAATTTGAGAAAACTAACTTGAGCAGAGGTAAGATTATAAGAAGCAAAGATAAGTAGTTGTAGTTTGCTTGATGAGTAATGAATCAGTATATATAGGCTTAAGACAATGTGTAGATAAGTTCGTAGTTACATTGATGATTTGGATAAAGACATCCACTTAAGGTTCCTATAACTTGAACACACGACTAAATTTAATGGAACATTCCTTTTATACTTCTTAAGATCAGTTCTTGATTTGGAAATTGTTTCTTTAACATCTGTTTTGGATTAGACAAACTTAATCCATTAAGTCTTAGAATTAGAAACTCCATTATAGGAGCTCCATATTAACTCTTTTAAGTTGTTTTGGATGATCTCATCTTATCCACCACGTACATTTTCCTTTTTTCTGTAAAAATTTCATCTAAAGTTTTTCTTGATTTCCTTTTTCAGTTCTTTCTCATTGTTTCCTAACTTTATTCTAAGGTTACGAAGTCTAGTACAGCATATTGAGCTTAAGCTTCGAACCTATGCATGGGCTAAAACCAGGCTGCAATCCGGTTAGCCCCCTAGCCCAATCTAACTCCACAAATTTCTGTACGTACTATTTTTTCTTGAGAATCTTGTTGACATATGCTGATGGGTACTATTTTGCCTTGGGGTATACCTAAATCCATATAAAAAAAAACATCTCCAAGCATTGGATTAATACTAAACTGATTATAGATTATTTTTTTTTAATAATCCAGTACAGCACAAGTTCAAAATAAGGAATCTAAACTGATAGTCCTAAATCATGGGTTTTCATTCACTTGTATGAATTCTAAAAGAAATTTTTTCCGTTTTCCCATTTTTTAATGATAAATTGACATCATAGATTTTTTATTCATGTGAAAAAACCATAATATATTTAGGTAGAAAATCATTTATGGGTTTACAATAAAAACCTCCGCAACAAACTATATATAGCCATAAAAAATTTATTGATTCATATCGATTTTTTTGATTTGGCTAAAGCTTGAACTTGCTGTTGGGGAAATGCATAAGTGCTGAGTTAATTTCTCAAAAAATAAAATAAAATAAATATATATTTTATCTTTTAAATTAATCGTTCTTCGACTTTATTGAATTCATCAACACATTATCAACACATTTTAGGATTCCATGTTTGAGCGAAAAACTTACATCTTATATTGATTTCTTTTTTTTAGGGTTAACAACTAGAAGCATCTTACTTAATAGCTAGGCGAGCTAGCAATATATGGTGGTTATGGTGGCGATACAAGTGATGAATATAATTCTCGTTTTATTCTACTACTTGGGAATGGTGTTATTAATGGTTATTGCCTATCCGATCTTCTCAATGAAGATAAAAATCCTTACCATTAACTTCACATGACTTATGTGGAAGATCGAATCGCTTCTCTTAGATGCGTACCGTTAGTTATTATTATGATTCTCCTGATGCCATCACTCAAAGCATTAGCGTTCAATATCAAAGTCTTGCACGATTTGCAGCCTTCACTTTCTACATTTGCCTTAGGACTATTGTAGAAATCTATCATCCTCTAGGATTTATTACCAGGATAATCATCCTATTCATGTCTCTTAAGTCTAAAGGAGAACCAAATAGAATTGTGACGCTAAGAGCCATAATTGGTGATCAAGTAACACCTAGATAGGGATCAACAGAATAGACCTCATCAAACGTTTTATACGATATTCCGTGAATATTATACGAAACTCTCTTCAATCATTCGTCCTTACGTATTATCTACCGACGATGTGGATGTAGATGCGGATAAAAATTGTGGTTTTCAAGTCATTTCGGAACAAATAGGCCGTTTAAGTTTGGCGGATGAGGAAAACATAACCCAATGCAAGTATTTCATAAATATGATGGACTTACGCCTACAATAAGACAAGGAATTTTACATTTCTATGATGATGATGGAAGGAACAATAGAAGATAAAGAAGTAGAATTCGATAAATTGGTTGCTCATGTACAAGGGACAGAAAGGGATGAACCAGTTACCAATAAGTACTGGATGACCATGCCTCGATGTGGCCATCTCTTAGCGGATACATGTGTTTATTATTTTGGTCAGGGAGCATACCTTACATTCACACCAAATAGAACAAAGTGTGATAAATCATTTAAAGATCGAAGAATTGTTATAGTCAACATTAAAACCATATATTTTGTCGGTCTTAGGCTACGCGAAGATTGTCCATTACCTCCATTATGTATATATGTTCACTTATCTTTCAGGGTTCACCAACAACACCTCTAAGAAAAAGCTTAAAAAATATGAGCCCAACATGAAATGTCGGGATGAATTGGTCGAGCCGTATCAAATCAAGGTACAATCATATTGAATTAAGTATTTGGATTTTTTGAGAAATGAACTATTGAATGTCTATGATTTTCCGCTTTCATATATTGTATGTTGCAAATTGAACCTCACTTAATGAATGAAAGGGATTTTATTTTTGGTTACATTGAATATTTACCGAGTTTATTTATCAAATAAACAACATAATGGACGCTTACAAGAGTCCTTATCCACCGATTCTGGGACTCTAATAACACACAAATGTGAAAACTTCATAATTGTCGAATGTGGATGACCATGACTGTTGATTGTACCTTGAAATTTTTCTTCTATTTTATCAATGTTATAATCGACTGATATGGTTGCAAATAAATGTCGATTATGACATAAGATTAATATTCTAGGAGATGATTGAGTTAGCAATCGACGGATATGTATGAACACGACCGCCGAGTGTAGACTAGTTTGATTAAAATTTAAACTTGTTTACAGTAGTAAATTGCATAAAATGAACTTTATTTCTCTATACGAGATTAATTATCAAGGCAGCTTCGAAATGGCTAAACGACCCTCCTCTCTATTTGGTATTATAATTATCATGTGTTGCAAACATGTCCCATTTGCGTCTAAAGAGAAACTCGTTGTATTTGTAGCCCAATCTTTTAACCGCTGTGGTGCGAGAAGAATCATAATCATCCCCGTAATTCAGTTTTGGTTTCTCGACTTACCATCCCACTTGGGCATGGAACGACTTATATTAACAAGATTCCAAAATAGACTATCAGGATGTCTCTCTTTGGGAAGATCTAACATGATGTACAAATTTCTAACCCGTACGGTCCCCATCTTAAATACCCATTTTTTTTTTTTTTTTTTTTGATGAGTATCTCTTCTTCCATAACATCAATTGATTTGGTAGTTAATGATGATGGATTTGATATTATAGTAGGATTTCCTTGAACGAAGTAGTTAAAGATGGAAAAGAATTTCTATGAATGAAGTAGTGTACGTCGGAGAATGGGTTATCCTATTATATACATAAAGTGCCTACGAATATATTTTAAAAAAATCTAGCCGTTGAGCAGAACTGTGACCATGTGTAAGGAAAAATAACACATAAGCCTGAGGGAATCGGTTGTTATGCAGGGATATTTAGGCCGATGGTAACCTTGTAACTTTTTGAAGAAATTCTTTCCAAAAATCGACACATATGCACGTCCCTAACGACCGATTCTGTCCATAAAAAACAACAAAAAAAGGCGAAGTTGAAAAGACCAACAATCGGTGTTTAGGCAAGCCCATACCCGCCGATTTCACAATTAAAATTCTTAAAAAATAGTGGAGCTAGTAATCGGCATATATGCATCTCCATATAGGCCGATTATATATAGAAAAAGTCACTGAAACTGAGGATCTTTCCTAGAGGGAAATCAATAGTTATGCAGAGCGTACATACATACGGAAGATGGATGGATTTCAGATTAAACCACTCATATTAGTAAAAAAAATTCTAATAAGGATAGAGGGGTCAATCATCCAAAACGAAGGTCGTATGAAGATTCTACGACATTTTTTTCCCAAGCACTATACTTCTGAAATTTTTCTGACGAAAATTGATGAAAATGTTTTAAATTCGTTTATTCATTAATTTTAAGAAGGGAAGACAATAATGCTAACTTACGAGAATTACTAAAATAATAATATGGTTTCATCATAACGGCCATACACGAAATTCTTAGTTCAAAGAAGACATCTACGAGAAGAAGGAAAAGAAGGTTAAATTAAAACTTAATCAGAAGACTCAGAGTCAGAGTCAGAGTCAGAGTCATGTTCATCATCACCTTCTTCATCAGAATCATGTTCTTCCCGGTTTTCCTCAGAGTCTTCTTATTCTTCGGAACCCGCTTCAAGGTCTTCTACTTCAGAGTCATGTTTTGGAATCCCTTCAGGGTCCTCCTCCGAATCCTCTTCGGTATCCTCCTCAGGGTCGGAAGGACCCGCCTGCATGTCGTACCAAGCATCAGCACGCTCAGCTTCAGGGCAACCTCGGTTTTGGAGAAAGATTCATACTCGGACTCATATGCCATGTTAACTTCACGATTCTCCTCAGAAGGATACTTATCCGCATCAGAATCGGGAGCCACACCATAGGGACGAACACCTCGCTCCATTTGTTCAGTTTTCTCTCTTCTCGCAACTGTTTGAAGGTGCTGCTTCTCCATAAAAGCTACGAGTTTCTCATTATCAACCCTCTTTTTCTCCGATTCCTCTCTGTTTCTTAAATTTTTTCCAGCATTAATCGAAAAACAGAGATCCATAACATGTTGACGAGTTTCCTTCAAACGATCGAGAGGCATACCTCGAACGAGTTTTCTGACTTTATTCAAAGAACGGCTGATTTTCGACTGTACTTCTTGGGGAGAAGCCACCTTCATCCTTTTGCCTCTGCAACCTAGTTTCTTGCTTAAGGGATTTGATCTATGGCTTCGATCAGGAATTTCCATGATTTGCCTAAAACATAAAATAATAACAAAAGTACTTCAGCAAGAAATAAAAGAAGATTCAGTAGAGGTTTTTAATCTATTAATCAACAAATTAAACTTAATAGTATTCTTGTTGTTGCAGCCGAAAAGAAAATTACTTCGCTCTAGAAGAACAATAATGAAACTAGAATTTTGATGGAATAATATTCTCAGTATTATTAAGATATATATATATATATATATATATACATATGATATATGAGAAAAATTTAGAAACCCTAGCTCTATTGGATAATGAGATTACTTTCAAAAGAAATATCCTAGCTTGTCTAAGTTGGTGATTCAAATAAAGAAGAGAAGGACGTGCTTACCTTGTTCTTAGTTGGTGACACCCTCTTACTTGCTACCACCAACACCTTTCTTCTCTAATGAGAAAATACAAAAATAAGAAGTGACGTGATTAAAAAAAAAAGATGAGTATATATAGGCGCCAAACCTTGATGAGTCCTTGTCCAAGATGGAAACCTAGAAGAAAAGGAAAAAAAAATGGCGCCAATTATCTTTCTTCTTGTATGCGACCATGCCTCCCTCTTACCCACAGTAAAAATTGATGCTCCCAGAACGAACGAAAGCGTTTTTATCCCCAACCAAACTCCACGCTAAGGGGTACATATCTCAACATCCAAGAAGTTAAGTATATCTTCTTCTATTCTTAAAATTTAAAATTATGCACATATAATAATTAAAAGCATACTGTCACCATCTAGTGTTTATTGTGCAACATTACTGTTCCTCATTAAGCAGGGTACTTAATGTAGATGGTGAGTTTTTGACAAAGGCTAAAACTGTAAAAATTTGCCTTTTCCAAGCAACAGGAATATAAAAGGGGTATATGTACATATATGCCTAACACTATAGCGAAATATGGAATATTGTGTCTCTACTTATATCCCGCAAGCGAATTAAGAGTACAGATTCTCTCTAAACATTCTAAAACTGGCCTTATGGCCTCCTCAATACTCATAATATTCATGCCATATCGAACTAGTCTCAAGTCGCGTAAATTCCAAGGCTGAATTCCTTGAACTTGTCTCGAATACGCATTGATGTTTTAGCAACATCTATCAAATTCGGGAATAGCTAATGCTTAAACCTTGAAATACATTCTAGCTTAACGCTTCATTTGTAACTAATACTTCTCAAATTACTCTTTTGAGCACAAATATGCTACTTTAGCACTTTGCTTAAATATAAGCCATAAATTATGCGTCACTCCTCTCGGATGCATCACAATCAAGAAGCAATGCCATAAAAGAATGAATTTCAGGTAGATTCTATAAATTTAGGATTAGTTAAAGCACCCCAGCCACCTCCTACTTCTAGCGCGATACTGCAGACACATTGTATTTTTAATACTAGACATATTTTCTTTCTATTGTGATAATAGTGTAACCATGTTTTCTTTTTATCGGTAAAGAAATCGGTACTGATAAGTTTTGAAGTCAGGTCATTCTTATCATCATCCAATGATAACATTTTGTTTACGATTTGGATTCAAAGTTTAACACCACCGTAAACAAAAACTAGCACCTAAATAAGATGCATATGATCTTTCATCTCATGGTGGTGTCATATTTTGTTAAATAGAAGGAAACTCTTCACCTTCCTTCGTATAATTATTGATTAACTTCTTAAAGGGGTATTTCACTTGATTTTTTGTCTTATTGTTGTTGTAGCTACATGCATGATTTAGATTTACGGCACACTCAGCCACTCACTGACAAATATAAACAAATAGAATCCTTGGGAATGTATGTAGGTTGGACCCAAGTTTATATAGTCTTTACCGATCTAGCTACTTGCATAAAGTTTCATCACTATGTATGTTGGAAATACAAATGGTTTAATACTAAAATTAAGATTTTATTACTTAAAATAATTTTGTTACTATAATTAACTTGATGGGTGCTAGGATCACAAGTCCAAACTTGGGTGGAATTATAGCCATCCATTTTCACTTCTTAGTGAATGAGAAACCTTTGGTTGTCCCACATTGGGCAAACCAAGGAGGAAGTTCATGCATATTACCACAAATATTCTATATAAGGAAAAGAACTAGTGGATTGGATATGGACTTGGGAAATGGACTAGTGGGCAAATGCATACATGTACGGTGCTTCGCACCGAAGCACCGCAGGCCGCGGGCTTGCGGGCTTGCGGAGCCTGCGGTGCTTGCGTGTGCTTTTGCGTGTGTTTTGGCGTGAGCCTTGGCGCGACCCTTGGTGTGAGCCTGCGAGTGCACACGTGTACCCATCAATGAGAAAACGTTTCTTTATTTCAAATTAAATGGAAAAATAAATGGAAAAATAAAATCATAAATATTATTTTTACCGTTTTAAATTAATGGGGATTAAATTTTTTCAAATTAATTATCTTTTCACCGTTTTGAAAATCAAAAGCTTTTTTCTCCTATAAAAGAAAAAGATTTCTAAGTGTTTCATTTACCCCAGTCGCAGCCACTGTCCTGACGACTTTTCACCATCTTCCTGCTTTGTTTTGCGCACTAGATTTACATTCTTATTATTCATCTTCTGTTAAGTTCACAACGGGCCAACGAGCTTTGCTAGCTGGGTTGGTATCAGGTGATTTTATCCTGAATTCAATTTTGTCACTTAAAAGGTATAGCAGGATCTTCCTGAAGGTGTACCTGGCAAATATTGAGTTAAGGGCAGTCTGTTGAACATGCGACTTCACCTCTCTGTGCTTGAGCGTGTGTGTTGTTTAATTCTAACCCTCCCTTAATCATATTCAAGTTCTCTGTTGTTTGTGTTTCTCTGTTACAGGAAGAATATTAGCCAACAATCTTAACTCAATATCTGTGCAATCAACGAATCTTCTGTAACAATGGCAAAGACTGATGTTGAGAGACCTCAGAAGTTTTCTGGTAAGGATTTTAAGAGATGGCAATCGAAGATGCTCTTTTTCCTGAGTTTCCACATGCTTAATGGAGTAGTGTTGAAATCGTATGACAAAGCTCTGGATACTCCTGAATCATCCAAGGAAAAAGATACTTGGACGAGAAATAATTATTTAGCAAAAAATCATATTTTAAATTGCCTTGAAGACTCTCTGTATGATTTTTACCATGCTAAGGATGATTTTTATGCTCACAATTTATGGTCTGCACTGCAAGAAAAATATGAAGCAGAAACTGCAGGAAGTAAAAAGTTTCTGGTTGCACGTTTTTTGCAATACAAGATGCTGAATGAAAAATCTGTGGTTGACCAGTTTCTGGAGTTGCAGAAAATTATTAATAAAATCACTGCTGAAGGTATGACTATTTCTGAAAACTTTCAAGTCTCTGCTGTGATTGAAAAATTACCAAGTTCATGGGCCGAATACAAGAGAAGACTAAGGCATGAAACTGGTGAGATTACTATGATAGAACTGGGCAAGAAAATACAAGTTGAAGAGTTGATGTGCTCAAAGGACAAGAATGTCTCTTCTGCAAGAGATATGTCAAACAAAGCTCATGTGATCGAACACAATTTTGCTTCACTCAGTCTGGACCACAACAAGCGCAAGCCCGGCCTCAAGGAAAAGGTAAATTTCGAAAACCAAAGTCTGCTATTGGTAAGATTAAGGGAGCTTGTTATGTCTGTGGTGTTTCTGGCCATATGGCAATGCATTGTAGAAAACGCAAAGATGCGAATTTTAAGAAACAAAATGTAAACCTAGCTGAAAGTAGTAAAAATGAATTTTCTGGCACGGTGTCTGAGGTGAATTTAGTTACCAATGTGAGGGACTGGTGGGTAGACTCTGGAGCTACCAAACATGTCTGCGGAAGCAAGGATATGTTCACCTCCTACTAGACAGTAGGAGAGGGAGAAAAACTCTATATGGGTAATTCTTCTGTAGCACAAGTTGCAGGAAAAGGAAAGGTTTCGCTGAAGCTTTCTTCTGGGAAAATCCTCACATTGAATGAAGTGTTACATGTACCAGACATCTGCAAGAATCTCGTTTCAAGTGGTGTGCTAGATGACAAGGGCTTTAAAATTGTTTTTGAGTCTGGAAAAGTGATTATCACTAAGGGTAGGGACTTTGTGGGAAAGGGCTATAAGGCTGAGGGCCTTTACAAATTATCTGTAATCTCTACTGAAATTAATAAAGTTGATTCTTCTTATGTTGTTGTCTCATTGAATATCTGACATGGTAGACTTGGTCATGTAAATTATAATTCAATGAACAAATTGGCAAAATCTGGCTGCATTCCAAAATTAAATTTGGAATATGAACATAAATGTGAAGTTTGTGTAGAATCAAAATATGCGAAGAAGCCTTTTCAGAAAAATTTCCACAGAGTTTCTAATCCCTTAGAGTTAATTCACACTGACTTAGTTGATATGAAATCAATCCAAACCAGAGGTGAAAAAAAATGGTTTGTTACCTTCATAGATGACTGTACTAGATACTGTCATATCAACTTGCTTAAAGGAAAAGATGATGCTCTTGAAGCATTTAAATTATATAAATTAGAAGTAGAAAACCAGATGAGTACCACCATTAAAATTGTTAGGTCGTGGGGGTGAATACGTAACTCCTATAGGAGACTTTTGTGCACAACATGGCATTATTCATGAGGTAACTCCTCCTTATTCACCACAATCTAATGGTGTGGCTGAACGGAAAAACCGGACCCTTAAGGAGATGATGAATGCCATGTTAATTAGTTCAGGACTACCGGCGAACTTGTGGGGGGAGGCCGTCCTCTCAGCTTGCTATATCCTGAACAGAGTGCCCCTTAAAGGAACAGAAAAATCACCGTATGAATTATGGAAAGGCAAACAACCCTCTTATGGATACCTCAAAGTGTAGGGGTGTTTAGCCAAGGTCTCTATTCCTCCACCTAAGATGACTAAAATAGGACCTAAAACCGTTGATTGTGTTTTTCTAGGATATCACGAGCACACCACTGCTTATAGATTTATGGTTGTGAGTTTCGATAACTTGGAAATTGGTGTGAACACCATTTTGGAATCTAGAGATGCTTCGTTTTTTGAAAATGTTTTTCCAATGAAAACTGAATCTCGCGTGATACGTGTAGATCCTCTAGATGTTCCTTCTTCTAGCCATTCATTACCGGTAGAAGAAGATGAACCTGTTTATGAGCCAAGAAGAAGCAAAAGACCTAGATTAGAAAAATCTTTTGGGCCAGACTTCATTACATGTTTAGTTGAAACTGATCCACAAACCTATAAAGAAGCCATGACTTCGTATGAAGCTCCATGGTGGAAAGAATCCACTATTAGTGAGATGGATTCTATTGTTCAGAATGAAACCTGGGAAATAGTAGATTTACCTCCAGGGTGCAAAACCATAGGTTGTAAATGGATCTTTAAGAGAAAACGTAAGGTTGATGGAACCGTGGAAAAATATAAAGCTAGACTTGTAGCTAAAGGTTATAAACAAATATAAGGTGTAGATTTCTTTGACACTTATTCACCTGTCACTAGAATTACTTCAATTAGGTTGCTAATTGCAATTGCTGCAATCCATAACCTAGAGATACATCAAATGGATGTAAAAACTGCGTTTCTAAATGGTGAATTAGATGAAGAAATTTATATGGATCAACCCGAGGGATTTGTGGTGAAGGGTTATGAAAAGAAGGTGTGTAGACTTAAAAAGTCTTTATATGGCTTGAAACAAGCACCTAAATCATGTAATGTTCTCTAGTGGTTTTAAAATAAATGAAGCTGACAAATGTGTTTACACTAAATCTGTCAACGATGCTTGTGTGATGGTATGCCTGTATGTTGATGATATGCTTATACTAGGTACAACCTTAGAAATCATTAATTCCACTAAGAACATGTTGAATGAGAACTTTGACATGAAAGACTTAGGTCCTGCTGATGTAATCCTAGGGATGAAAATTAGAAAGGATTCTAATGGATTCAGTCTCGGTCAATCTCATTACGTTGAGTCAGTTCTGAAGAAATTTAACCAGTTTGATAGTAAACCAGCAAGTACTCCTTTTGACCCTTCTTGTAGACTCAAGAAAAACAAAGGCAATGGAGTCTCGCAACTTGAATATTCACGTGTCATAGGAAGTATGATGTACTTAATGAACTGCACGAGACCAGACATTGCCTATGCAGTGAGTAGACTAAGTAGGTATACCTGTAATCCAGGACAAGAGCATTGGGATGCACTTTTCAGAGTGCTGAGGTATCTTAAATACACTTTAAACTTTCGGTTGAGTTATGAGAGATACCCTGCTGTTCTGGAAGGATACTGTGATGCAAACTGGAAAGCAGACTCAGAGGAGTCTAAGTCTACGAGTGGATACGTTTTCACTCTAGGCTGTGGAGCAGTGTCTTGGAAGAGTTCCAAACAGACTTGTATCGCTCGATCCACTATGGAATCCGAGTTTATAGCGTTAGATAAAGCAGGAGAGGAAGCCGCTTGGCTAAGATGCTTTTTAGAAGACATTCCTCTCTGGCATAGGCCTGTGCCAGCTGTATCTATATATTGTGATAATCAAGCTGCAATAGATAATGCTAAAAACAACAACTATAATGGAAAATCTATTCATATAAGGAGAAGACACAATTCTCTAAAACAACTAATCTCAACTGGCGTTATTTCTGTTGACTTTGTGAAGTCTAAGGAGAATATCGCGGACCCTTTGACGAAAGGCTTATCCAAGGAGATAGTTTGTAATGCATCGAGGGGGATGGGACTTAAGCTCATAAATTAAAACTTTCCATGAAGGATACTCAACCTTGCTGACTGGAGATCCCAAGATCAAGGTTTTGAATGAGACAACTAATTTTTGGTGGGTAAAAATTAAACACTATCAGAGTATTATTTTCTCTGTCCCTTCCCTATGGTGTAGACGTGATAGTGTGACTGCAAGTGAGGATGACTTAGAGTAAAGTCTTAATGAGTTCTATAGTTTCAATTTAAGATTGAAATGGGGTGTAGCAGTTAACACTCTTGATAGAACTCACCTATCTGAATGGGGAAGTGGGTCGCTTCCTATGAGAACTGAGCTGATTCTCTAGAGCATTCTGAGAAATGGGATACGTCCAGGGCCAAAACGGAAACAACGGCGTGAACTTAAAAGCACTTTAAGAGATATCTCGCGTAAGGAGTTATTGAAGAATTACACTAAACGATGGCAGTTCAAGACATCACGTTCACTGATCATCAAGTAGTTCCGGTGCTTCTCACTAAGCAAAGGTTCAATTCCAAATGGTCACCTATTACTTAAGAGGTATTTCTCGTTTTTTCGATTTTCCGATTTTTCGGTTTCGTCATTCATGTGGTGGATTGTTGGAAATAAAAATGGTTTAATACTAAAATTAAGATTTTATTACTTAAAATAATTTTGTTACTATAATTAACTTGATGGGTGCTAGGATCACTAGTCCAAACTTGGGTGGAATTATAGCCATCCATTTTCACTTCTTAGTGAATGAGAAACCTTTGGTTGTCCCACATTGGGCAAACCAAGGAGGAAGTTCATGCATATTACCACAAAAATTCTATATAAGGAAAAAAACTAATGGATTGGATATGGACTTGGGAAATCGACTAGTGGGCAAATGCATACATGTGCGGTGCTTCGCACCGAAGCACCACAGGCCGCGGGCTTGCGGGCTTGCGGAGCCTGCGGTGCTTGCGTGTGTTTTGGCGTGAGCCTTGGCGCGACCCTTGGCGCGACTCTTGGTGTGACCATTGGTGTGAGCCTTGGTGTGAGCCTTGGTGCGAGCCTTGGTGCGAACCTTGGTGTGACCATTGGCGTGTGCCTGCGAGTGCCTGCGAGTGCACACGTGTACCCATCAATGAGAAAACGTTTCTTTATTTCAAATTAAATGGAAAAATGAAAAATAAAATCATAAATATTATTTTTACCGTTTTAAATTAATGGGGATTAAATTTTTTCAAATTAATTATCTTTTCACCTTTTTGAAAATCAAAAGCTTTTTTCTCCTATAAAAGAAAAAGATTTCTAAGTGTTTCATTTACCCCATTCGCAGCCACTGTCCTGACGACTTTTCACCATCTTCCTGCTTTGTTTTGCGCACTAGCTTTACATTCTTATTATTCATCTTCTGTTAAATTCACAACGGGCCAACGAGCTTTGCTAGCTGGGTTGGTATCAGGTGATTTTATCCTGAATTCAATTTTGTCACTTAAAAGGTATAGCAGCATCTTCCTGAAGGTGTACCTGGTAAATATTGAGTTAAGGGCAGTCTGTTGAACATGCGACTTCACCTTTCTGTGCTTGAGTGTGTGTGTTGTTTAATTCTAACCCTCCCTTAATCATATTCAAGTTCTCTGTTGTTTGTGTTTCTCTGTTACAGGAAGAATATTAGCCAACAATATATATATATATATATATATTTTATTTTTTTTAAGAGAAACACACTTTATTACATTAGAAAGAGAAAAAATTTACATCAAGAGTTAGCTGGTAAGCTAACCAGTAGGAAGGATAAATCTTCCATTCAGACTCTACTCGATTTATTCTAGCTCTTTTCGCAAGAGTGTCAGCAACTTTATTACAGATTCTAGGACAAAGACACACAAGACCAAGTAGGATGCTGAGAAAACAAAAATTTGTAATATTTTACAACTGGATTGCTTTGCCAAGGAGGATGAAAAACAGGCACAGTAATAGCTTGTAAAAGAGACTTGTTGATGCTGATGCTGATCATACCACTTAGTAGCTTGAAGAAGAGCTCATGCTTCTGCTAGAAAAGGACTGTTAGCATAGGTTGTTGAAGTTTTGGCTTCCAAAAAAAATTTCATCAGCATTCCTAATCAACAAAGCTAATCCTGCAAAAAGGAAGATTTAGAAAAAGATGTATCCAAATTTAGTTTTATGAATCCTGGTGGGGGTAACTACCAATATCTTGTAGTATCTGGAATAAAGCTTTGATGAATGCTTGGACCAGGACCAGGACCAGGAGTAGGAAAAAACTGATACTGACTAGCATAGCAATTGATGTCTCGAATGATAGAATTAGGATTCGGAGTAATAAACTGAAATTGCAGACGACACCTAGCAGTCCAGATGACTCACTATATACATGTGGATCAACAACCAAATAAAATATGTCCCAAGTAAATTAGCCTGTGTTTAAGGGTCATTGCATGTATCATCTTGTTTGTTCCCAACATGGAAGGACCAATTTTACCTTTTTAACTGTATCTTGAGTCAAAACACAATGCCTTCAAGCCTAAGCTTACTTACCAGTAAAAAAGTAACCCTAGAAACCTGAACTTAAACTTTTTGAGGGGTTGGAGATTTGTTAAGCAAGGGCTAGTACTATTAGTATAATCATATTAATCATGAAATCAATGTTGGATTTGTTACCTTTCGTGTAAATATATCAAGTGAGATCTAAGTCGGTGTAAGAAGTATTATCTGGGAATTGGGATAATAGAATGGGACTAATCATAGTGCATGTCTTCGACTGTTGGGTAAATATATAGGGTTCGGTGATTTATATTGCATGTGCAATCTTGATAAGAACATCCACACATGATCCTTTTGTTCAAAGTTTGTCCATTCAAAAGCTGAGCTAATTAACTTTTTTTCTAATCATCTTTATAGGCTCCCAAGCTACATATATGGATTGATGATAGATTTTTTTGTTGGTGTCACTTCATTGTTTGAAACAGTATCAGTCTCTCGCATAAACTGTGTTGGTTCGTTCAAAGCCTTTTCCTTTCGAAAGAGGATTCCATCACCAACGAATAATAAGCAAAAGGAAAAACTACAGGCTACCAAATATTACTGCTTTTCTGGTTTCACAAATATAAGTTTGTTTTGTTGTTTTGAGTTTATTCAAAAAATTACTGCGGAAATGCGCCAATTTATAAATTTATCGATAGCATTACAAAAACTTGCAGGCATCACGGGCACAACACTAATCTGTGAAATTGATGATAGTAATTTAAATCATGGTGCGTACATCTTTAATACAGCCCTAAACTACGTAGTAATATATGAACTTTGTTCAATTAGACTGTGTACATCTTTAATACGACGGACGTATAATTTATGCTAGTGTCGCATTAAATTGTGTACATCATTAATGCAACCTTAACCACCATGTGACGATGCCGAATGGCTGAGAAGAAAATACCTTGAACTAGGAGTCTCGACTCTCCAGGGGCAATCAATGGTTGTTAAGGGACCAACCTACGGAAAGAAAAAAGGGAGGATGTTCGTATTTATTTCCTCAACGGATATCTTCCCTTATAAAAGGAAACAACATTGTGTGATTTTCAATTGTCTTCCAATTTAAAGCATAATTGAATTATTCTTCCCAAGTCCGGTTCGGAATTATTTTTTACACACATCATATGCTGTTTTAGTTTTAGTCGTAAAATTTCACTAACTAGAAGACTGTCAGAGAATCGGCAAGCAGATTAAAATAGAGATAACAGACACGTTCCAAATGTCCAATGACCCAACCTAAAATACAAAACCTTCTTCTTATCCGTCTCTTTCATTTCTATCTCTATATATATATATGGAAACTGTAGTGTCAGTCAGGTAGCAATCTTGATGTGAGAAAAACTCTCACACACTGCCAATCGCATTACATTTCATGCAATGTATCTAAAATTGGTTTCCAATGACCCAATTCTTTCTTAACTTTTCTACTTCTTTTATAGAAATCTGTTATTATATTCTCTATGCCAATAGCCCCATGGCCACATACCTATATTTTTCACCATCCTCACGTGCTTATTATCATTTTCCCTTCCATCAAAACTTCATCACATGTTACTTTCTTGTTTTTAGGCATACTGTGCCCATATATTGTCTTTGCTAACGCGGCAGAAGCTAGGCTAATTCCCTAAGATCAAAGTTGGCTTCCAATATAAAATGGCCCAAAAGATACAAGGGCATGCTAAGGTATTTGGATAACACAGAAAATGTAAGTTTCCGACTTGATTAGATTTAGTTTGAAAACTAAATTTCATGTTGTTTTCTAGAAATAAAATAACATATTCTTAATGAAATGAAATTTTTTTTATTTCCAACTTACAAAAGGTACTACTACTTCCGGTTGCCAAACAAACTATTAGCCTTTTACATTCACAAAGCGTATTTTATTCATCTAATTTGTTTATGACTATGTGAACCTCTTTCGTATGATCTTTTCTAACAAGGGATAAACAAGCAGATAAGATCCAAGTACATAAAGTATGGAGAGAAAAATAGTGTCTTAAGTTGTTTTTAACCTTATGGTGATTATTCATTATTGCTTGACAATTGGTCTCACTAGAAGCATAAAAAGAACTTAAAAGAAAAAGGGGAGTGTGCGTGATGCACCACTTATCCCTGAATTTAAGGTTAAAAAGATGGTGGTGGTACTGCTCAATCACTTTAACTCATGCTTACCACCATCGCTACCCCGCATCGTTTCTCACTTTTCGCTCGACCTCAAACCAAGGAAAAGAAAAGCAGTGGTTGCAAAATCAACCACGCCTGCTATCACACCTCATCTTTAAGTGCTGCATCAATTATGCGCTACTTCCTGAGTACAAGTTAAACATCCTTTCAAGACTTACATATTTTTTTTTTCTTCCAGATATGGCCCATTTGGATCTGACTCGTCTGGATCTGACTAAAATTATCTGACTCATCTGGATCTGATTCACTAAGATCTGACTCAGAAAATATATTTATTTTTTAAGTCAGATTTAACTCAACTGATTGATTTTTTTTTATATAATAGTACCCTTATACATTTGTATCATTTTCTGTACCTTCACTTTATTGATCTAAAAATCTACATTAACATTTCATAAAATAAAATTACAGCCCTCATCCAATTTGGCAATTCATGAATCAAAAGTCATCGAAGAGCTTCAGACAAAATGTATTTTTTTTGTAGAATGAACGCAAAACAAAGAAAAGCAGAAAAACACAAATGTGAAAATTCTCTGACTGCATAAAAGCATTCCTATTGTGCAACACAATTTACACGCTCTCCTTGCATCAGCTTGTATCAACTAGTAGCAACTTTTGCCTGCATAAATGAAGTTATTCTTACAACTCCAAGATGACACTGATACAAGCTCACTTCTCTGCGTACAGAGCATAAGTGAAGCCTGTCGTTTCTTTACATGAAACCCTCTTACTGTAAGCTTTCTCAACGAACACTCAATTGTCTCTTATACAGTATCCTTCGCAATCTGCAATGAAACAAAAGAAAAAGGTTATAACTTTGAACATCTTGGGATACATATAAATTTCCAACCTCAAAAGGAACAAAAGTTTTTCATGCTCATAGAGTAGAGAAAGCAAGTCTAATAATGCCAAGACCAGAGAACTAAACTTTCTGATTCTTAAAATTAGAACCAGATTTATACTACAGACACAACACTAGGCACTTGAAGCAAGCACATTTACATAGATATCTCTGCCTACAACTTATTTTCATCACCACATCCTATAAAAGAAAGAATGGACTTATATATAACCCATCCATGTATGTTTAAATGCTAAAACCAGTCAAATTTGGCCATGTAACATCTGACCAATGAACTCCACCAAGTAACTTGAATATATTAGAGCAAAGAGATTGTAAAAGGCCACTTTCAGTACAGAATTTCTAACACCTGCATCTGACTAGGAGAATGCTAAACAACTTAAGCAGTAAAAGGATTTTCTATTGTATATTAATAACATTTCCTATGCACCTTAATCCCTTGGCTACCAGACCTATACATTTCATGAATAAGGACGTCAGACCTCATCAGTCTGTGTTTTGAACTGTACTATCTTGTTTGTTTTACCCAACATTCTTGGAGCTAGCTACAGTTTCAAAGGTATGGCAATCTAGCATGGTAATTACCAAAGAAGGGAAATAAAGGATTTCTAAAAAAGGGGGAGTACTCTATCAAATGTTTCCCAAGAGATTCACAATCACCACACACAAAATATTAAATAGCGCCACGTGCCTCCTAAGAATTCAAACCCAGGATGGTGGGAACTATAACGATATGCACACGCTAATACCAAACCACAACATCTAAACTATAAACTTCTTGAAAGCAACCTGAGCAAGAGCGTTCTTGAGGTTTTCAATCAAAAACTGTCGAGGGGTGTCGAAAAGGATGAGAAAAAAATGAAATAAGGAAAGAAAGAAAGAAAGACAAGGCTACCATGAGAGGAAGCAAAATACAATAATCTTTCATAAGCTCAAACAAAAGAAGTATTGATGTCCAGGGAACTGAAAAAACTGAAGCCAGTGTAACAGCCATCCCAACCTGTATCAAGAAGTTCAAAATTCATAACAACTTGCACCAATGATATAATCATATTTACAGAAGGAAAAAGCTAACCACATTTTATAACTAACTTTAATCAAATTGGAAGAAGAAAACCTAACCAGGCATAAACCTGTAGCTAGGGAACAATGGCATATGCTGGAGCAGCTGAATAATAATTTCTGCAGCGGAAACCCCAAAGACAGCACCAACAGCAACACCGATCATTAGTCTTGGAGCATAAAGGCCACACCTACGAGCCCAGACCCCTTGCACAAAGCAGTAGCCACGACTAAAAGAACAAACCTCACTTCTCTAAGAGTATCATAGAAGCCATAAAACACGACAATGTTATGCTTGTGTAGCACCTGTAAGGCATATGAACAGAAAGATATGATGATACATTGATAAGTTACTTTCAGAATTACACCAAAGATTAGGAATCAAGCTACAATGCATAAGAAGTTTAGTTGGTGGAGCTAAGAAACAACAACTATAAGTTTAACCTTCAACACGGTACAACCGAATGCAGATGAGTACTCAATTCCATTTACAAAGTTGAGCAACATATAATACTAAAACCCACACAGATTGATTTGAGTGCCAAAGAATGAAAGAATACGTCAAAGTGAATTGTGAATCGGTAACACAGACAGATTAACCTTAACCTGGAGATAAAACTAATTCTGCACATCACAAACAAAGGAAAAATATAACACAAGAAAACATCTTCAAATTCATAAAAATTGGACTAATTAAGTTGGTAAATTGCCAAAGACAACTTGAAATTTTTTAGTAATTAGTATGAAGCATTAAAGTTTGATCAAAGAAGCAGGGAGCAGATATACTAGATAGAATCAAAAGAACGACTATAGGTGTGCCAAATACTTTCATCAGATTATTGTGCAAACAAAGCCCCATGTGGTTGCTCAACATTTTTTCTTGTTTTTTTTTCTATCTAGAACATGTCAAATCTTTTGATAGTACTCTTACACAACACCACTGAGAATAAGAACAACATGATCTGAACTAGAAATAACGAAGTATTAGGACTGTCCATATATGATCCTATCCCATTAAAAGTTAACAGCTCATGGCTGGCCTAAGTTCTAATATCTAGTAAGATAGTTCAGAAGTAACATGCACCACATCAAACAATATATTTATGGTTCAGAGGAGACACACTGATTTTTCGTAAGTCGTGGAAGTTAGGAAGAGGTGGAGAAGTGATGAATATGGAGATTGTAGTGGGGTGGTGCCTGGAATGTAGGGAAGACCTATCTGACCACTACTCCTCATCTTCTCAACTGCTCTCTAACCGCACACTACTTGTTACCTTCTTGTTCGTGGAGGTGGTACCACCATCCACGATGCTGTAGACCGCCAGACCAATACCCCAATGAGAATCCCCCCATGTTGTATTTGATATCTCGTGGACATAGTGGAGTCATAAGCCACTAAGGTTTTGATTAAGTCAAGTCAAGTCAAATGACTTGCTAAGTCAGTGAGACAAGTTGTGTGACTCACTGGATTAATAGTCAGACTGATTACTGTCGATTCTGGGATGTTTAATGGTCATGTGCTTGCTTGAAAGTAACATGGCATATTTGATGGCTAAGTATTAGCTTAGAAGCGACTTATCGTAAGTCTGAGAGGCATTTGAGTTCAAATGTTGTAGAGGACTCCTTAGGAAAGGAGACCTATTAGAATTCGCATAAGACTCAATGTAGGACTCATATTGAGAAGAAAGGCGTATTTTTGAGGAAAGTAGCTAGCAAAGCTAACACTAGATACTTAGCACAAATAAGAATATGCTAACTCTTTTAATGTAAAAGGCTAGTGCGCTAATATCTCAGGAGTAAGACCAATATGCAAAACTTCTAGTAAATATTAATTGCACTACGGTTAGGAAGCTAGTGTCAAGAAGGATCGAAGTTAGCACCTCAATTGAGTAAAATATAGTTAGCACTTCAATTGAGTCAAATATAGTTAGCACTAGAGTGCTAGTTCTTAATGCGCTTGTGGCTAAATATCAATGCGCTAGGCATGACGACGTGTTAGCCATGGAAAGCTAGAGATGTGCTTGAGCTAGGTAGGGGCGCATAGGAGCTAGGTGACGCGCTAGGATGGCTGGCAGGGACGCATAGGCCTTGGACGCTGAGGAGCTGGGATGCCAAGGAGCTAATGTCTAAAGCGCCAAGGAGCTAGGGAAGTTTTCACGGACCGGAAAATTCCGCCTCCGGCGCGCTGCGTTGGGCAGGCCAGAACTCCCTGATGCGTGAGTTTAAAGAGGGTAACCGGACCTTATAGCTTAACTTCTCGTTGGAAAGTGCAGGTAAATTTTGCTTTCCAAGCATGCCTTGTTAGCATTATACTTGAAACGTAGTTCCCACATTGTTAAAGCTATGTTTATACCATTCTAGGTATATTTTCCATTCCAAACATGCTTTGCAAGCATGGTACTTATACCGTAGTCTCCATATCGTTCCAATTCACCCTTGACCTACAAAGGGTGCAAGGCTATTAAAGCCCATGGTGAATTCCTTTTTCTAGCATACCATTCCAACTTACCCTCATTATACCAAGGGTTGAAGGCTATACAGGATGCCTTTGGCAAGCATCACGTAATTTCGATCATTGTCCAGGCCTAACTCATGCCTTGGACCAACACCCAGGATATTTCAAACCTAAGCTTTCGCTTCATCAATTCTGCTTCGACCATGCGCTGGAGCCTGCACTTATCTTGTTCTTGCCAAGGGTGCAACATCCAGGCACATGGCGTTCCATATCGCGACGGTTCCAAGGAAGTATGAACAATCCATCAAATGAAATTGCAACTACCCCATCACATGTGGCAACAATCATCTCTTGCTTAGCATTTCCGAGTCAGATGATATGAGTTATCAAAATATCGCAATCATCTCCCAAATTAGATGATATGAGCGACAAGGTGCTGCACCTCAATGCATTGCATTGCGGCTGCCTACGTACCAACCCGTACCTTCATGGGATCAAGCATGACCGTAGTTCATCAAAGGGTCAACTCGAAAGGGACAAGCAACTTAAGCCTATTAAGGCAAAGCCAACTTCGATTCCAACTTCATCGCAAGGCCAAAGGGTAAGCAAAGCCTAGTCTGTGTAGGCCAGAGGGCTTTTGCAAGGTATGCACTGGCTTGTGCATAACTATCGCTATTTATTATGCAAATATGCATTCTCAAGTACGTAGCACGATCGAAAGATGCTTTCGCATAATTCAAGCTTCATCGGCTAAGCTACCAGCATATTGATGCTTATGCATCAAGTATGCTCCAACGTATAGGCTACTTCGCATATCTACATGTGCATTACCCCTCATGCACATTCAAGCTTCATCGGTTAAGCTACAAGCATATTGATGCTTATGCATCAAGTATGCTCCAACGTATTGGCCACTTCGCATACCTATATGTGCATTACCGCTCATGAACATTCCAACAAAGCTCCATCCCTATATATGTTTTATTTGCATTTCCCCAAATAAATATTTGAAAGGTAGATATCATCCAACCTCCTATTTTTTATGAAGAGAATGCCGAAATGAAGATTTATTTCCAAAGCCAAACGAATAAACACGCTGATGCATCACGGTGATGCATTCTTGGCTCGGTGATGCATTGAATCATGCATCACCGCATAATAGTGCCTTAGCACTATGATGCATTCATCGAATAGCGACATTGGCTCGGTGATGCATTAAATAATGCATCACGACATAATAGTGCATTTGCACTATGATGCTCCCACTTACGCAACTTCGGCTTAGTGATGCATTGGATCATGCATCACGGCATAATAGCGCCTTAGCACTATGATGCTCCAACTTACGGAACTTCGGCTTAGTGATGCATTGGATCATGCATCACGGCATAATAGT
>JAJJMC010028310.1:84460-129217 GCA_023531435.1 Papaver californicum
GGCTCGGTGATGCATTGAATAATGCATCACGGCATAATAGTGTATTTGCACTATGATGCTCCAACTTATGCAACTTTGGCTTGGTGATGCATTAGGTCATGCATCACGGCATAACAGTGCCTTAGCACTATGATGCTTCCTCGAATACGCATCACGCGTAATAGGGACTTAACACTATAATTCAAGGTCAAGGCATCAACACCCCAATGCATATCTGGGTAAGCTTTATAAGCTTAGGATGAAGCTTCAACCCAGGCCATGACGCGTCCATGAGTAAGCGCCATGCGAAAATGGCGGGTGTTACAGACGTGGAGGAATCCATGGGCGTCGCGGAAGAGGACATGGGCGTCGAGGCTATCTAGGGACGCGGAGGAGGCAATGGCGCGCTAGAGATGGACGCATAGGACTTGGAGACGCTGAAGCTTTGGAGGCGCATTGGGCGGGGACGCGCTAGTCCGGGAGTGCTAGTCCTCAGGGACACCTCATTCCGGAAGCGCTAGTCCTCAGGGACGCCTTAGCCAAATGAGCTCGTTATTCAGGGACGCGTCAGGCTAGAGCTAGCCAAAAGAGTTTGCGCCTTTGGCGCTAGGGTTAGGGTTAGCACTTTAGTGCTAGAGTTAAGGTGCTAAGGTAGTGACACGCTAACGAAGCCTCATCTGGCCAAGTTGTGCTAGATAAGGCCATGTTAGGTAAATTGGCGCTTTTCATGTGCTAGGGTTAGCATCGGGAAAGTTAGCGCTTTTAGCGCTAAGGTGGCTATCTTGTGCCAATGTGGTGTTAATCCAAATAACTAGTGCTAACTTGGCGTTAATAGGAAAAAATGATAAGGTTAGCCTAGCTCATAGGTTCAATGTGTATTTTATGGCATTGCTTCTTGATTGTGGCGCGTCCGAGAGGAGTGGCGCATAATTTGTGGCTTATATTTAAGTAAAGTGCTAAAGTAGCATATTTGAGCTCAGCGGAGCAATTTGAGACGAGTTTTTTACGAACAAACCGTTAAGCTAAAGTGTTGTTTTGGGGTTTAAGCATTAACTATTCCCGAATTTGGTATATATTACCAGAACATCGATGCGCACTCGAAACAAATTCAAAGAATTCAGCCATGGAATTTTATGCGACTTGAGACTAGTTTAATATGGCATAAATATTGTGAGTATTGAGGAGGCTACGAGGCTAGTTTATAATGTTTTTAGTTGTTCAGAGAAGACTCAAGTTTGCTCTACACTAGTTGGCAACCCATCTAGAATCTTGAGACTTACTATGTAGAGATTATAGAATACATTATTAGCATGGAATGCTTGTAGCCTTTTGTAGAGACTGTTTCTTCAATTCGCTTGTGGAATATAAGGAGGAATACTGTATTTTATGCTTTGGGGGTGAAGTCAGAAGTATGCGCACAAGTATGTGCGGATATTTCTATGTTCCTGCAACTAGGAAGAAGGGCGATTTTATAATTTTAACCCTTGTCAAAAACTCACCATCTACAACTATGTGCTTATAAGTACAGAATGAAGCAGAGAAAGACAAATTCTTTAGAACATGCTTTGAAAAGCAAGGCCTTCATCACCGACAAGAGAAGCTCTAGCAAAGGAACATCATCATTCCAGGCAAAAGTGACTCCCCACACAAGAAAGATAATTCCAAAGTTGAATGTTATCATTGTGGAAATCTTGGACATTACAACAATCAATGTTGGTTTAAGAAGTCGGATAAGAAGACGGAGCATGCAAACTTTATAGAGATCGAGGAACCAGAAAAGTTGTTATTTGCTTGCAGTATTTAACAAGAAGACGATGGCAGTAAGAATGCTTGGTTTTTGGACTCCAGTTGTAGTAATCATATGTGCAGAAATAAGGAATTGTTTGCCCATCTTGATGAATCTGTCTGTGGAGTAGTGAACTTCTGAAGCAAAGCCAAGGTTTCTATTTTGGCAAATGTAAATTTAGCCGATAACTCTCATCATTCTATTCACTATATTTTTTATGTACCAAGCCCACATTGAAATTTATTCAGTATGGGTCAATTATTTGTGAATAGCTTTGTTTTATCATCGATGATAGTGTTTGCACCATTGAGAACCGTAAGAAGGAGCTGATTGCTACGGTTAAAATGACTAAGAGTCGTTTATTTCCTTTGCCTATAAAATCAAAGAATGTGTGTTCTTTCAGTAATATTGTTCTAGATGATAATTGGTTATGGCATTTTTGATTTGGTCATCTTAACTTTAATGGACTGCGCTTTTTTGGCGATGAAAAAAATGGTTACAGGGATGCCATTGTTGGAAGAAATTAACCGAGTGTGTGAAGGTTGCATCATCGACAAGCAACAAAGGGATCCGTTTCCAGTAGGAAAGTCTCGCAGAGCAACAAAGCAGTTAGAGATTGTACATTTAGATCTTTACGGACCAATGCAAACTGTATTAATATGGAGGTAATCGTTATTTCCTTACTTTCATTGATGATTATAGTAGAAAGACTTGGATTATTTTTTAAAGAACAAGTCAGAAGCTTTTGAAGCATTTAAGAATTTTTAAAGTTTATGTTGAGAAGCAAAGTGGTAATAGTTTGAAAATACTTCGCACTGATAGAGGGGGAGAGTACAACTCCAAGTTTTTTGGTAATTTTTGTAGAATGCATGAAATTAGACATCAACTCACAGCTAGCTATACTCCAAAGCAAAATGGTATCGTTGAAAGGAAGAATAGGACAACAGTTAAAATGGCTCGTAGGATGTTACATCACAAGAATTTACCAAAATTATTCTGGGCGGAGGCAGTTGCATGTGCTGGTTATATTCTGAACCGGTATCCCACCATAAGTGTTTTTGACATGGCTCCCGAAGAAGCATGAAGCGGTTACAAACCAGATGTTGCAGCTCTTGATAGTTTTAAAGAGAAACCTACATTGTAGAATTTGACTACTAGTACTGTTAATGTTGGTGGAATTTCGAACCAAATTTTGTTGGTGACTTTGGTTCCATGTTGTGTGGAGTTTTTGAATAATAAAGATTGGGTAGTTAGAAAAGATTTTGCTGAGACTTTCGGAAGATTAGCTATTGTTTAGAGGGATTTATCACTTAAGTTCAAGTTTTTTTGTTTTCCGAGCCGGAGATATGATAAGGTCACTTTCATGGGGGTATACACTATAGTCCATAACGATATGGCTTAACACATAAATTGTCTTTTAAAGTTTCAGATGTTGAAGAAGTAGTTCTATTAGAAGCCTGGTAACCTAAGTTTATTGATAAAAAGACTAGCATTTTTTGCGTCAATTCGTTGAGTTCAAGGAGTTCCTTTGTCGCTTTTCTGCCCTAGCAATATCGCATGAGTAAAGAAATCGTAACCTATATATACTACCGATATCTCTCGTCAAACTTCAAGGGGAATCGTTCAAAGAATTCCTTTTAGGATACCTTTTTTAGTTTCTAGGGTTTATTTCTTAGTTCAAGATCCCTCTTATTAACTGGAATCAAAGAATTAGTAGATCGTTGTGTCAAGTCAAGTGATCCACGAAACATGGCATTTAGCTTTTATATTGCCTTTAGAGCTATAGATTTTGTGTCAAGTTACCCAAAACATGGCATTTAGCTTTTTTCATCTGTATGGCCAAACAAGGTAAGGTATCAAGTGACCCGTGAAAGTTCTTTAAAATGAAAAGATTGGTTACCTACAAGTCAGTTTCTCTATTTCCATAGTTTTTACTTACAGTAAAACATAGACTCAATTTTAAAAATAAGCAGACAAAACAAAAGATTGTTTACCTACCGGCTACCACAAAGCAAACATAAAAGCATATACCTAACTTTGGAATATGGATTCTAAAATTGAAACATGGATCAACATCCTACCTGAATCGATATGATGCTTAAGCTTAAGTTGTTTGTCTTATAAATCCATGGACTTAACTAACTTCAGAGATAGGCTTACAAAAATAAATTTGTCCAAAGACTTACAAACTTCACAAATTCAAAGAATTTAAGCCATGTGGGATTATTTCTAAACGTCACGGTGGTTTGAATTTGAATATAGGAGTAACACTGAACATGGCACTAGGATGCAGCACACAGATTGTAACACATAAATTACGACACACGGGCACCAAAATGGACCTTGGGACCTAGAGCTCTGGTACAACTTTGAAACGGAAGTGTCGTTATTTTTATCGGTGTGTGTTGATGACTGTTGATGACTATTAAGATAGTTTAAAGTGTTTGCATTCAATTAATCTTGAGATTACTAAATGGAAGTAACAACTAGTTAGATGGTTTAATTAGTTTCCCTATATTGAAATTTCCTTAAGAGTGTTTTTTTTTTGGGGTTTTCCGGCTTTTTGGAAGTATAATGGAACTTAGTTCATATCATACTCTATTTGAACATTCCTTAGCTGTATGAATATAAGTCTCTATCAGATAGTTCACCTGTCTAGTTCGGATGCCCAAAGTGGTGTTTATAGTATTCATCCATGCATGAATTCCAAGGTATAAGACCTCAAGTAATCAACAACTTGCGAGTGTATCTCTTTACCAGAGGGGCGTCTAACAACTTTTGATGGGATATAGTAAAACTAGGAAAGGTACTACCAGCATCAACCTTAATGATGTCGATCCATTTGCTCATTAACAGGCTATGTAGTTTTATGGTTTAGATAGGTACTTTCTTTTATACATGTTACGATAATTAAACAGTACCGGCCGTATTAGAGACTATTAAGTGTTGTTTAGGACTGTGTGCTGACCATTTAGTATTAGTCCCTTTTCCTTCTGAAAAAAAACCTCAGATGTCATTCATCTATTTATAATTAAGAGAATATTATAAGGGTCCAAGCCCTAGTATTACTGACCAAAATACAATAAAAAATATCAAATAAATATTATGTATTTGATGTAAAGCAGCGTATGTCTAGTTTGTATTTCAGTTTTTTTTTTTGAGTTTTTTTTTTCTTGAGTTCGCTAAAGGAAAAATAATGTCTTCTTTTTTAATCAATGGAAACTCGTTTTATCGACAAACGAAAATGGCAGAAGGCCGTTCATGGATCTAATATATCAGAAGTCACAGTCACATTACCTAAATTTAGCTTCAAACCTTGAAAACTTAAAGAAGTATTAAAATTAGCAGAGTAAAACAACCCCTAGAGAAACTTTTATGAACCCATAATCAGATTTAAACACTTATTTTTTATTTTTATTTTGCAACCGAAGTTATATTTTTCCTTTGATATTAAAAAAATGTCTTATTAATTGATATCGGAGCTGGAAAAAAAATGCTTTACTACTTATAAATCCAGGTACTAGATAAAAGAAGAAAAAAATATCTCCACAACCCAGTGCAAGTGAGATTCAAATTCCAAATTTTTTGGTAATGGTACAACCACTGAGTGTCAGACCAACTAATGCCGATACGGTAACGAGGACACGATACGATTTGGATACGGATACGTTATGAAATCAGTGATATTTGCTATCAAAATGTATATATATGAATATAATTTATCAACAATATTAATAAATTATTGATAAATAACAAATTTATATAAAAACAAACATATATCAATAAAATTATACGTACAAAAAAAAATTCAGATATTATTAGTATATATTTATAATAAAATAGATAAGATATATACATATAATATCTCCGATATGTTTAACATGGAGATGTACGCATCCAAATATTGGTAGAATCTGTCGTGGACATATGACCATTTTAGAAGTGTCATACTACATAGCTTTCAAATATTTGAGAAATTGGATGACAATTGTAGACGTCGAATTGAGAGCGATGTCTAAGGTCAATTAGGAAAACTTTTTCATTCATTGCTATTATCTTTCCCGAATCTTAGTTGCAATCTAACATGTCATAAGATTCATTAGTAGGTGAGCCTGCTCGCTAACTTACTAGTTGACCTACTTTTTTAGAATTTCAAGCAGTGAGTGATCTCTTAAACTCTCCTTCAATCTCTCTGTCTTGACTCTTGATGTCTCACTCTAATTTTATGATTACTGTTTAGAGCTTTCTTATAATCTAAGATTAAGATTACACAACAGCTATTCTGACCCCCAAAAAATATTGTAAATGAAAATGGAAATGTTTTATCAATAAAAGAAGTAGGTAAGCATGCACAAACACAACTTTAACTAAAAAAAAGATGACAAAAATTCAGTGTATAATCGTAAAACCATGTATGATTGATTTGCTTATAACAGTATTGCATGTGGAAACTTCAATGGTCACCTAATAAGAACATGATATAGTTTTGATACATGAGGTATTCATGAGTCATGACAAATAAAACGGGTCCATTATGATGATGACCAGACCACCCCCTCCTTTTTAAATTTCTACTCAACCACCACATGGTCACCACCAATGATCAAACCAGAAGATGCTTTCCTCCCTTTACTTGGATCTTTTTGAACCCCCATATAATAGTTACTTAAAAAATAACTCTATTGGATTAAATTTCATGTTTCTCCCCCCATACGCACTTTTTATCTTTTTGTTTTTGCACTTTTCAACTTGTATTATAGGAGCATTTTTTTTCTTCTAGACCGATATTGTATCCATAATCTGAATTCGAAAGTTTATAAAACCTTAATCGAAATAATGACCGGTACCCTGGGATACAAATGATCTCCTCTTATGGAAGTGCCATTTTTTTTAAAGGTTTATATTCCTTCCGGTAGACCATGATTAACTTCTTAAATGGACAACCTGATTTTATGTCTTATTGTTGTCGTAGCTAAATGCATGAGTTAGAGTTACACCACACCAAGCCACCTACTGACAAATATAAACAAATAGAATCCCTGAGAATGTATGTCGGTTGGACCCAAATTTATATAGTCTTTACAGATAAAATATGTCCCAAGTTTCATCACCAATTATATTTGGATCAACAACCAAATAAAATATGTCCCAAGTAATTTAGCCTGTGTTTAAGGGTCATTGCATGTAGCAGCTTGTTTGTTCCCAACATCAGAGTACCGATTTTACATTTTTAATTATATCTCGAGTCAAAACACAATGCCTTCAAACCTAAGCTTACTTATTAGTAATAAAGTAAACAAAATCCCTCCCTAGAAACTTAAACCTTTTTTTTTTTGAGGAGTTGGAAATCTGTTAAGCAAGGGCCAGTAGCAGTAGTCATATTCATGTTCACGTTCACGTTCACGTTCACGAAAATGATGTTGAATTTGTTATCTTTCATGCAAATATATCAAGTGAATCTCTTATAATGTGATCTATCTGGGAATTGGGATTTAGACTATCCATGATAATAAAATGGGATTGATCATAGTTTATGGCTTCGGTTGTTGGGTAAATATCGAAAACATCAAATGTGCGACATAAACCTAGGTAAAATCAACGGGATAAACATAGGATATGATGTGTACCTATTAAAAAATACACCCATATTAATCTCCCATGGAGAATGGCGTCATATCTAATCCCACATTTATCCTATATCATTTGTCTAACCTTTAATCGGTCATGTAAATATATATGGTTTTTTAATTTATTAATTCCATGTGCAATCTTAATAAGAACATCCACTGTTACAGACATGAGACATGACCCTTTTGTTCAAATTTATTTTTCTTTCATGGATTGAAGAACCTTAATTATATTAACAGTAACCAGAATCAAAATCGGCCAGGTTACAAGGCTTACCCGATAGCAAATTGACATCTAACTGACAACAACAGTTTCAAACCAAAACACTTAAAATAAAAGATACAAAACCTATTTTGATTGAGAGTTAATGGAGAACAACTAAGAAGAAAGGCAATAAGGATATTGTAGAGATGCGAGAAAGAATAAAAGAGATATGAAGAGGCGAGTTTGAACCAAAACAGAATTACAGAAAGAAAGAAGAGTTGAAGAAAAGTATTCTTTGAGTTTCAATAATAATAATGTGTCTAAACTAGAATCATGACCTGCCTTTATATACGCATAAGCTAACCGACTAAAAGCAAAAACTATCTAAGGAAAATTTAACTAGGAATAGAACTGAAATAACTATCTTAAAAAATAAAGAGTTTAACTAGAATAAACGATTTCAGAAGGAGTCTTACCAGTTGATCGATTCACAGAGGTATTAAAAGCAAATTCCATATGAGGTAAAAACACATCCCACTGATTGTTATTGTCAGCACATTTTGCTCGGATTAAATTTCTCAGAGAACGATTAACCACTTCTGTCTGACCATCAGTTTGTGGATGAGAAGTATTGTTAAATTGTAAAGTAGTTCCTAGACACATCCATAGAGACTTCTAAAAATAACTCAAAATTTGGAATCACGGTCAGAAGTTATGGATTTGGGAACTCCATGAAGACAAACTAATTCTCTAAAGAATAAAGAAATTACATTAGATGCATCTGTAGTCTTTTTGCAGGCAATAAAATGTGCCATCTTCGAGTAACGATCAACTACGACCATGAAAAAGTCATTACCCTTTGCATTACGAGGTAAGCCCAAAATAAAAGTCATATTAACATCTACCCAAGGTGCATCAGGAAGAGGAGTGTATAACCCTGTATTTTGAATTGTACCTTTAGATTTCTGACAAAAAAATACATTTCAAAACATATTTCTGGACATCACGCTTAAGTGAAGGACAAAAATAGCATTCTTCTACCAGTGCACTAGTTTTGTCACGACCAAAATGTCCACCAAGTCCACTTCCATGTAATTCTCGAATAATATGAAGGCGTAGAGATCCTTGAGGTATGCAAAGACGATTGCCTTTGAAAATAAAACCATCTTGAATTAGAAAATCATCCACACCATGAGTTAAAGAACCACATTGTTGCCATATTAACTTAAAATCCTCATCTTCAGCATATATTTCTTTAATATAATCAAAAGTGAAACTATTATTATGAATGGTTGCAAGAAGATGATCTCGTCTACTTAAAGCATCAGCAACTTGGTTAGTCTTCCCACTTTTGTGCTTTACAGAAAATGTGTATTTGTTGATTTAGATAACCATCGAATTTTGTTTATCTTCGCAGATGTCTGTAAAAACTTCAAAGCATGATTGTCAGTATTAACAGTAAATTCACGATGTATCAAATATGTATGCCACTGTTTGAGAGCTTGAACTAGAGAAAGTAATTCTAATTCATAAGTGGACCATTTCTTTTGAGTAGCAAAATTCTTCTCCCTGTAGAAAGCAACTGGATGGTTCTCTTGAGATAAAACTGCACCAACGCCAATGATGGAAGCATCACAATCTATTTCAAAAGGTTTAGAAAAATCAGGTATAGCCAGAACTTGAGTTGTACATAACTTTTGTTTAAGAGTATGAAAACTCTTATCATCCTCCTCAGTCCACACAAACTTTTCTTGTTTTAAACATTCAGTAAGAGGTGCTGCAATCGTCCGAAATTTCTTATAAAACATCTATAAAACGAAGCCAAACCATAAAAACTCGTAACATCTCGAATGGAAGTAGGAATAGGGCATTCTTGTATAGCTTTAACCTTGGAAGGATCCATATATATACCCTTATCAGATACTACATATCCTAAGAATGTAACTTCAGAAGACATAAAGGTACATTTCTTCAAATTCACAAATAAAGTGTTATCATATAACACCTTAAACACTTTATAAAGATGAATGAGATGTTACCTCTTACTGTGAAACAATAACAAATTGACTAAAGAATGGTTGTAAAACCTGATTCATAAGTCGCATGAAGGTGATGAGAGCATTAGATAATCCAAATGGCATAATTATCTATTTATACAAACCTTCACGTGTTTTAAACGTTGTTTTCCATTTATCTCATTCTCGAATACGGATTTGGTGATAACCACTACGTAAATCAAGATTTGTTAAGATTGTAGACCCAACAAGCAAATCAATCATATCATCAATACGAGGAATAGGAAACCTGTAAGGAATCATGATTCGATTCAAAGATCGACAATCTATACACATTCTCCGTCCACCATCTTCCTTTCCTACTAAGAATGCAGGACTAGCACAAGGACTGTTACTAGGTCTAATCAAACCCTTATCCAGTAAATCAACAACTTGACCTTGTAGAATTTCATGTTCACTTGGGATTGACCGATAATGTGCTTGATTAGGCAGTGATGCACCAGGTATGAGGTCAATACAGTGTTGAAGATCCCTTAATGGAGGCAAAGTAATAGGCAATTCTTCAGGAAATAAGGTATAATATTGAGACAACAATGGTTGTACCTTTGCAGGAATATCAATCATTGGCATAGTATCTTCATGAGAGCTCAAAGTATGAGTATTACATAAAGAACGAGCAATATTGGCTACAAAACACTAGTCTTCCCATCACAATGTTCTTTAACTGTAGTAGATAACTTGGAAGGACATAACATCTTTATTTTTTTTATGATGGGTAAAAGTGTATGTATTCTCAAAACAGTTGTGTACTACTTGAATGCCATATTGCCAAGGTATTTCTAGAAGAAGATGAGTGGCAGACATATCTATAACGTCATACAAAACTGAATCTTCATATCCAGGAAAAGACAAATTCACAACACATTGGTGAATAATCTCTTGCGTAGATGAACTATTAACCCAACCAACTGTGTACAGATGTGGAGTACCAGGTAACCCCAACTTTTTGACTACGTGAGCAGAAATATAGTTTTCACACTCCCACTATTTATAATCATATCACAAACTTTTCCTCCAATTGCACACTTTGCTCTGAAAATACTATGTCTTTGTGATTGACAAGGTTGGGTAATTAAAATTGGACGAATCATTCCTATAAAATGGTTACCATATGCGTCATCTATTTCATTAGATTCGCCTTTTTATAAATCATCATTATCCCATTCGTCAGTTTCCTGAGCATCTTCATGAATTTGAGTATCTCCAATAAAACCATTAAACTTACGACAATCTCCAGAAGTATGACCAACTTGGTTACACTTATTGCACTTATCACTTCTAAATTTCGAATAAATACTGGTTTAGGTTGGGGTAGAAAAGATTGCTGGCTTTTAGTAGGAAATCGGTTACTAGCTATATTCGACTGTCGAGAAGTATAAGGTTGTTTTACCTGTTCAGACTCTACAGGTGTTGGAAGAATAAGAGAATTATTCAATGGAAGAGGTGATTGTGAGTAAGTAAAATTTTTTATGGGTTGTTGTTGACGAGACGGATAAGGAGAATCATCATCTTGTTGAAATGGATTCGAATGAAAAGATATAACATTATCATGGTAATAAGTAGAATATGTATTGGAGGGTTTGTAATTACCTTGAAAACGAGTTTAGCGAACTGGTGGAGCTCTTGAAGAACGGAGAACACGAAGTTCAACTTTAATAGCTTGTTGAATTGCTTCAACCATTGTAAACACTGATTGAGTCATCCCTTGTTGAATCAATCTATTCAAAACTTCAATGAACCTAGCAACTAGTTGTTCTTCATATTCATGTAATTGGTTGCGAACTACTAGATTGTAGAAATCAGCTACATAATCTTCTACTAGACGTGCTCCTTGTTGACAACTTTGAAGTTTAAAAAAAATTGTTGCCTATAATCTTGAGGTAAAAACTTATCTCGAAGTAATTTTATTATTATTTCCCATGTACGAACTGGAGGTCTTTCATACTTAATTCTATCTTCACACAGTTTCTCCTACCAAGCAGCAGCTCCTCCTTTGAGTTTGTAGGCAACAAGTTTCACTTTAGAATGGTCGGGCACTTCCATGAATTAAAAAAAACCTTCGACTTCATAAAACCAGTCCAACAAATCTTCTATTTTGAAACTCCCATTGAAGGTTGGTATGTCAGCCTTCAACTTATATTCAGGTAAGGAACTATAAGGACTTTGTCCAAATTTAAGTCTCTTATATTCTGTCCAGATCTTCTCTTGTTCATCTTCAAAAGTATCAGCATCGTCACAGTCAAGCTGTAACACAGAAATCTTCTTTTTGGAATGTCCAAGAAAGCTTTCATGTTGAGTCTTCTTCTTCAAGGAAGCTAAAACTTCTGGAGGAATATCGTCATTGTGAACAAAAGAATGCTTAGACGATGCGTCCTTTTTTGGAGTCTCTTCTTTTGAAATCTTGAGATGTTCCAACATTTTAGATAAATCTCTCTTCATCTCTGTCACTTCAAGTTTTAATTCATCATACTTTTTGTCAAACTTCTCCGTTAAATCAGTTGACAACTTAGCAATTTTGGTACTAATATCAGCCATAACAAATAAATATTTCAGAAAACAAAAGAAAGAATAACATTTTTTTTATTTTTTTTATTTTTTTGTTGTAAAAATAAGAAAACTAGGGTTACGGAAGCGAATTCCACAAGATCAAATTGTAAATAAAAATCTAAAAGTATTGTCTCTGAATACCAACTAATGGAGAACAACTAAGAAGAAAGGCAATAAGGATATTGCAGAGATGCGAGAAAGAATAAAAGAGATACAAAGAAGTGAGTTTGAACCAAAACAGAGTTGCAGAAAGAAAGAAGAGTTGAAGAAAAGTATTCGTTGAGTTCCAATAATAATAATGTGTCTAAACTAGAATCATGACCTGCCTTTATATAAGCATAAGCTAACCGACTAAAAGAAGAAACTATCTAAGGAAAATAAGAGTTTAACTAGGAACAAAATTGAATTAACTATTTTAGAAAATAAAGAGTTTAACTAGGCAGATTCTGTAATCTGGATATGCTGTACTGCATCAAGAGTGCTAACCATTCCATTTTGAATAGGATTGGAGATTGATCATTGCTTGTGGCTTTTTTTTGGGTAAATATATAGGTTTTGTGATTTATATTACATGTGCAAAATTGATAAGAACATCATCCATTGTCCACAAATGACCCTTGCGTTCAAAGGTTGTGCTTACAAAAGTTTAGCTAACTTTTTTTTAATCATCTTTTTAGGTTTTAGCTACATATATTGGATTGTTGATAGATTTTATGGATATTTTTTTTTGGTGTTACTACACTGTTTGGAACAATTCAAGTCTTTTAAATATATTGTGTCGGTCTTCAAAGGCCTTTTCTTTTCAAAAAGGATACCATCACGACATCACCAATAATGAGCAAAAAAAGAAAACGAAAGCCTACCAAATATTACTGCTTCTCTCGTTTCAAGAAGATTTATTTGTTTCTACTACTATTTTACCATAGTAGACAGCTGTATTTTTACTATTTTGCACATCATAATTGTATATTTTTAATCTCCTTGCAAAAGCCGAACAAACTTGTCATTTTAAAACAGAAAAAGTATTACATGATACAATATTTATTTACACACAATATAACATCTATGCCTGTGGAGATTCAATCTCAAACCTAATATATACTCACACAATTTTCCGCTCGTAATTCTTCTTCTTCAAAAGTCTAAAATATTAAAGAAATAAGCTGGTTTTATGCGATTCATAAATCTATCAATAGCATTACAAAAACTTTTATCCTTAACATGTGTAATTGGCAAATATTTCTTTCGTCCCAGAAAAAAATTTATTATCATTTTTATATTTTAACCTAAAATATAAAAACGATAGTAACACTTAAATAACGTTGCATTAGACTGTTTACATCTTTAATACGACGTATAATTTATTTTTTTAGAAGCACGTCGTATAATTTATGATAACATGACATTAAATAGTGTACACCATTAATACAACCTTAACCACCATGTGACAATGCTGAATGGCTGACAAGAAAATACCTTGAACTAGGAGTCTTGAGGTTGAGGGGCAATGAATGGTTGTTAAGGGACCGGCCTAGGGAAAGAGAAAAGGGAGGCTGTTCGTATTTATTTCCTCAAAGGATGTGTGCCCTTTTCAAGTTTTGCTTTCAGATGCATAACAATATTTAAATGGTCTTGTGATTTTCAAGCATCCACCCATTGGGGATGTTAGGGATCGAACTCTCGTGTAATAAACATAGATTCTAGACTAGTTTACCTGGATAGTAGTTCTGACGATCACTGTACTACTTAATTTTTACATATTTATAAAAATATTATTATTTATATTATAAACAATTTTAAAAAATTTCAAATATTTATATTTTTAAAATATAAATTGGATTTTTATAAAATTTATATATTTAAAAAATTCTTTAAAGATAAATAGAAATATTAAATTTTTATTTTTTAAAAAATATTTTATTTTTTTAAATGTTATGTTTTTAAAGAAATCCAATATAAATATATACATCGTAAATATATTCTCACCTGTAGAACTTAAAAATAATTTGATTTTAGCATTTGTAAACACAAAAAATCCTGGCTATATTGAGGCCTACGAGAATTATTTTGACCTTACTCAATTTTGCTCTCACCTAGATGAAGGGATAGGGGGTTCTAATTGGCTATTATAAAAAATAGTAAACTACATTCTACTCATTAATTAAGCTAATACTTAAATCAAAATATAAATACAAAAATCTTTCTTCATTTTACTACATTCCAAAATCAAACAAAATCTGAATCAAAAACTTTCCAATTTCTAAAAACCCTAAACCTAACTTTTCCAAAAATAAAATTCCATCATCCGAAGTTAACTACAAGATAAATTTCTATAAACCCTTACTTATAATAGCATTTGTGATAGATCCTTGTGTAGAAATCATCGTTTTCCTTGTGTAGAAATCATCGTTTACTTAAATCGGCGCATATAACAACACATATCGAACGATTCTCTTCTTGGACAATTTTGGGAAAATCTTCAAGGGGTGGAATCGTTCGATAAATGAGTCCATAAAAGCCGATTATTTTACCTACCAATCCCGCCAAGATATATACCAGAATCGTTCGTTGTTCATGACCACATCCACCGATTCCGATTCATATTTTCCAGATCGTATCCAACGATTCTGGGTGGTACGTAGCCCAAAGAACAACTCAAAATTTAACAAAAAATCCACTTTTGGACGATTATAAGGTTGAAAAACATATTTGGAGACCCTAAGAACGTATACCTGACGATTGAAAGCATTAAAACCTTCATTTTTCTGTTTAGATTCTTCATTTTTTTGAGTAAATTCATCAAATATGCCTTGGTTCACACGTTGTTGTTCATCCAACAAATAATCCAAATTGGTAGGATGAAGCTCACTTTCGTAATCTGATTGGTGATACATAGATGCACTCACTTCTTCATCACCACTAGAATCCTCATCGTCACTATAAATTTTCATCTTTACTACCAAATCACAAAACCCTAGTTTTCCCCAATTTCTTCTTCTTCTTCTACAAACTTAAAAAAAAAAAACTCTACTATAATTCTTACCATCTAATACTAACTATAATCTAGTTTTAATCACTAGCTAAATTTAACTAACATTTAAATTAATTATTACTATTCAAGCAGATTAGCATATTAGTTAATAACATAAATAATTGGATAAGAGATTTTTGATTATTTTTTTTTTTATAATAATCCTATTTTAATTTTTAGTGGTGGATCAAAATAATCCGGATAAACCCCAATATAAACAGGTAAAAAATATGCTAATATTTCACCAAGTAAAAATCTGTCAAAAAAATCTGCAAGCGTATTAACTTGGAGAACAGACACATTCCATATGTCCAATGACCCAACCAAAAATACAAAAACCCTCTTCTTATCGGTCTCTTTCATAATCTATATGTAAAGATACTGCCATATACCAACCTTGATATGTGAATAACTCTCACACACTGCTAATGGGATCAAAATTCATGCAATATATCTAAAATTGGTGTTCAATGATCTCATATTTTCTTAACTTTTTCTACTACCACTTCTATAGAAAACCTGTTACTGTATTCTCTCTGCCAATAACCCCATGGCCCATATCTATTTGTCATCATCCTCACGTGCTTATCATTTTCTAGTTTCCCTTCGATCAAAAACCTCATCACATGTTACTTTCTTTTTCCCTAGGCTCACTATGCCCAACCAATTGCCCGTATATTGTCGATGTTAACAAGGAAGCAGCTAAGCTAACTTCGAAGGTTAAAGTTGACATCTAATTTATTTAGGTACTGTAAGAGAGTGTTCGGATAACACCTAACAAACGACTATTCGACTTAATTCAAACATGAAAAATAAATAAGATGTTTGGATACCAAAAACAAAAGCATTACGAATTTGGATAAAATTTAATAAAAAATTTTAACTTAATTCAAATAAAAAAGTTAACTTTTTTATTTATACAAATCATTATAAAATTACATATATAAATTAATTTTTAATTTCTCTACTTTCAGATATTAAAAAATAATTTTTTCAATGGTTTCAAATAGGTTATAGAAGTTTTTCGACTTTTAGTTGCTCAAAGATTTTTTTGTTTTTTTGTAAAGCAAACTTGTAAAACCACCCATCTGGTTGCCGAATAAGCTATTAGCTTTTTGTATTCGGCTATTAGCCTTATGTATCCATAAAGCGTACTTTTTCTTTTCTTTTCTGTATGTGACTCCATGTGAACATCACTTGTATTTACTTTCACTAGCAAGGTGATAAACCAGCCGATGAGATCCAAATACACAAATGAGAAAAGCAAAGTCTTTTGTTTAATCTTATCCACTCCTAAACATGGTTGTCAACAAAGATAGGTGCCCATTGATGTGATCTTCATTAATGTGATCTTCATTTACTGGCAATTGCCCGACAATACAACAGAGGAGAACAAATATCCCCGACCCTCGGCTTAGATATTACTGCTTTTCTTTCCTTGGTTTGAGGTTGTGCGAAAAGTGAGAAATGGTGCGGGGTAGTGATGGTGGTGTGTAAGCATGAGCTAAAGTGATCGAGTGGTAACCATCTTCTTAACCTTAAATTCAGGGATAAGTGTCATAATGGGTAGCATTATGCATGATGCACACTTCCCTTTTTGTTTAAGTTCTTTTTATGCTTCTAGTGAGACCCCTTCGGTGGTTGCAAAACCAATCACGCCTCCTATCACACCATTTCTTAAATGCTGCATCAATTACGCGCTTCTTCCTGAGTACAAATTAAACATCCTTTCAAGACTTAGAAACCAAGATGAAGATTTCAAGTTGTCCATAAGATATGTCTGGTGTTATGCCCAAGTTTGGTCCCACGTACGGGTATGCTTATAATTTTGTCCAAGAGTGGAAAATCAAAGGAAATTAACGGATAAACTCTAAAACCTATAAACAATTTAAATATTTCCTCCGTCAAAAAACAGGTGACCTAGTTTAGGTTTACACAATTCTTAAGGTAAAAAAGATAAAAAAGTATCTTTAAGTATTTTTTTATAATTATACCCTTATAGATAATAATTAATAAAATTTAGAAATGATTTATCTCTCAAAATATATTATGGATTTTCATAAACTTTATAACATTGAAAAAACGTTTTAAAACACTTACGTAACGAATATAAACATGACTATCAAATTATACATATATTTCTTATACTAAACAGAATCAATCAAAAGGATAATTTTAAAAATATCCTTTTATTTAATGATATAGATCACCTATTAATGGATAAAATTTAAAAATAGATAAATCATCTATTCTAAGACATAGGGAACAACAAATTAACACCCAAAAATTCAGCAAGGTAAACATTTTTCTTTCTCGGGCCCCATAATATATATGTATGTTAGTATGGCAGGCACCAAGGGTATATTTTGGTCGAGGTCTTTTATTCTTTTCTTAAAAGCGAGAGAAATTGTTTCCCACCAAGTAATTTTGATACATTTATGGAAACACAAACTTCTTGGAGATGTGTAAAGGGCGCCGAGTTGGCGTGTTTATGTTACAACGAAAGGCCCAAAAGTTTGGGCACACCATATATGCTCGTGTGTTTGTGTTTGTGTTGTGTCTGACTAATAAGCATAAAATAGTACTCGGCATACGTAACCACATCACAATAGTCATTTATGCTTGTTTAATGGCAGTGTATGCTTAATACACGATCCAACACTTTATATTTCACAATATATGTTGGAGTTGATTGTTGACCATTTTAGTATTGCGATGTTGGTTCTATTTGATGACAATACGTATAATATTTAAACTTAGCAAATCTTTTTGGAAAAGTAAAATTGACGTAATAAAAGTATAATTTTTCGTTTTATTTTTACTAGTTAAGGAAAAAAAAAGAGTTAAGTAAATAATTGTATTCTCTATGTCTAAGTTATATAAATATAATTTTTTATTTTTGGTTGTTAATCTTGATATGCATAGTTTTAATTTCAAGATAATTTTTCTATATATACCCTTATTAATGATATTAATATTACTCTAAAATAAATTTAATGTTTTTAGTTTTCATCAAAAATGATGAATAATATTAAAAAATATATAAATTTTTATAACTCACATATTTTTTTTAATCTGATATAAATTTGTTTTATGTCTATATAACTTGGAAGAAGTGAATATTTATTATTGTATAATTCGGTCCGGTTTTGGTTCCGGATAATGAATAGCCATTGATTGATTGGTTATTTTTTTGGTTTGGGAAAATATAGATTTAAAAATAACTTTTTTTTCTTTTTTAATTTTTGATCAATTTAAAAAAAAAAAAAAAAAACAAAAAAAAAACAAAAATATTAGGATAAAGATAGAAAAATAATTTTAATCAATAAAAATAATTAGTAGTTTCATTATTTTTATATCCCACATCTTTTTTTAGATGAGAATGAAATTGGTTATAGGTCTCGTTTTAACCGATTATTAGGCTTACCCTTTTCATCCTCTTAAACGGAAGAAAAACTGACACCGACAGGAACCGACAAATGTTCACCTGGACACCGACTCATTCATACTGCTACAGTAGAAAAAGAACGAGGAGCACAAAAAGCTAGCACCACCACAATCTTCGGATTGATGAATGACCCTCGGATTTTGCCTTAAATTGACTAATCCGACCCCCCCATACTAAAATACTCTACTTATTAAAAATTATAAGTGTCTCTTTCACGATCACGTGATACAAGAGTAGTGGCCCATTCCTCTCTAAAAAACAATTTTACCAGCCATAACTGATTCGACTTCAATTCCCCAGTAAATTTCATTCTTAATTACTCCAGCTAAGCATTTTCTTAATTATATTTTCCCCCATTACATTATTATTTTTTTTACTAATAAACTTCTTTAATACAGTATAATAATATAATTAGATTAACCTGAATTTTTTTACAGTAACAAAATTATTCTCTTACTTGAAACTCTTCTCTGTAAAGTAACTATTTACCCTTATCCCTCTTTCTCTTTCTCAATAAATCCAAATTTCACAAGTCTATATAAAAACCCTTCTTTTCCAACAGTCTTTAACACTATAGAGAACCGACAAGAACAACCTCCCATTAGAAAAATGTTACCGGAATTAATGGTGTAAGTAACTGAATCAGTACTGAATCTCTCTGAACATTCAGGTGAGTAAGCAGTAGTAAGAAGAATCCATTAGAAAAAAAAACGGCGACGATGTCTATACCGAGAAGATCTTCGGTAGGTTCATCAACAACAGCAGCACCATTACAGGAGAAGACTCCTACAGTATCAGATTTGAAGCAACGTGTCATAACATGTCTAAACAAATTATCAGATAGAGATACACATGCAATAGCAACAAATGAATTGGAATCCATAGTTAAGAATCTAAATGCAGAATCATTTCCACCGTTTTTGAATTGTATCTATTATACTGATCCATCACAGAAATCACCAGTGAGAAAACAATGTGTAAGATTATTAGGTTTTGTATCAGAGATTCATGGAGATTCATTATCGCCATACGTTTCTAAGATGATACATAATATTGTTAAAAGACTGAGGGATAAGGATTCTAATGTCCGTTCTGCTTGTGTCGATACTGTTACTGTAATGGCTTCACAGATCTGTAGACCTCCGTTTTCGGTGTTTATGAAACCGTTGAGTGAAGCGATTTTCTGTGAACAAGATTTGAATTCACAATCTGGTTCAGCTCTTTGTTTAGCTTCAGCTATTGAAGCATCACCTGATCCAGATTTACAGCAATTGTTGAGGATTATGCCGAGATTGGTGAAATTATTGAAGACGGATAGTTTTAAAGCGAAGCCTGCATTGTTGAATTTGATCACTAGTATTGTTAATGTTGGTGGGATTTCGAATCAGAGTTTGTTGGTGATATTGGTTCCTTGTTGTGTCGAGTTTTTGAGTCATGAAGACTGGGCTATTAGAAAAGCTTCTGCTGAGACTTTAGGGAGATTAGCTGTTGTTGAGAGGGATTTGTTGTCTGAGTTTAAGTATTCTTGTTTTCCGACTTTCGAGAGTCGGAGATATGATAAGGTTAGATATGATCCTTGGTTTTTTTTAATATTACTGTTTGATAGATTGATTTAAGTGGTTTCCGATATGATTTTTGGTGCATTTTGTAGGTGAAAGCGGTGAGGGATACAATGAATTCAATGATAGAAGCTTGGAAAGATGTTCCTGATGTTTCCGTTGAAGCGTCACCTCCGGCGGAATCCAAAAGTTCTACTCGAGGTACATTTGTTTCTGGTACTAGTGTTTTTTGGTATTGTTGTGTGGATTTGGATGTATTTTTAGTTGGTATTCTTTGATTAGTTCATGTTTTGACTTTTTGTGTATCTAGCCGAGTGTTCACTGATTCGTTTATGCTTTTGTATATCTAGCTGAGTGAGTGTTCTTTGATCGATTCATGTTTTGAGATCGCTAGTTGACTACGAAGTTTGATTTCTCACCTACTGTACCCGTTGAGAAGAACAAAATTGTTATGGCTTTGCTTGAGATTTTTGTATTTACATTTTGTTGCTTGGTTTCCATATACTTCAAGAGTTGAAGGATCTGCTTATTGTGATTATTTCCAGTTTCAGTTTTGTGTCAACTTTAGCTTCAATCTTTTTTTCTCTTTTTAATGTATTGCATTTCTCATGTTTCACAGAGAATGCAAGTGATGGGAGGTTCCCACCTGGCTCGAAAAGTTCACTGAATAGATCTTTTGAATCTCCGGAAGCTAGGAAAAATTCAATGCCTGGAAGCAGGGGAAGTCCACCTGATACTTCATCTATGACAACTGCCAGACAAAGGAGTCCTTTGAAGGGTAGTAACTTGAAATCAAGCCCACCAATGTTTCGTAAGCTGGATCGCAAAAAACCCACCAACTGGAAAGTGGAGATTTCTGTACCTCATAATCCACCTTCAAACGAAATTTATGAAGATGATCTGAAGGGGAAACATGGGGAAGTTTCAGGATATGGAGATAATGGGAATGCCAGGTTTCAAAAACAGGATGTAAGACGTGCCATTTTCAACAGAAATGGTGATGATGACGTGCATCAACTGGGTGCGGTAAGGTCAGGATCTCGTGTAGTTCCATTAGTCCACCAAGAGAGCATAGGTTCTACTGGTTTAGCAGGAAATCCTACTGGGAAGCTCCAAGACATCAAAAACAACGAAGAAATGTCACTAATCCGCAATCAGCTTATTCAGATAGAGAAGCAACAGTCAAGTCTCTTAGATCTTTTACAGGTGAGTTCATGGTTGACTATGTGTTTCATTATTCTTTATATGTTATATATCTCACATGCCTATAGCATTATCTCAGTTCTTGGTTTTGGGTGGATACAAATTTTTTGTTGAAATTTTTTGGTAATTTGTGTCTGTCGTGAAATTTTGGTTTCTAAAATGTGCTGGAACATCATGTGAGGTAATAAATATGAATTGTGTAATATTAATCTGCTTTTAATATGTGCAATTCAACATATTAGCGAAGGATTTCAAATTTGTACCCTTTTGTTGCTTATTTTTTTGGATATCTTTTGCTTTGGTGATGGAGGCAGTGCATCTCAAAAATCTGTGCACTGATTTCATTATCTTATACCTTTGCTGAGTTTAGAAGTTCATGGGGAGCTCACAGAATGGGATGCAATCTCTAGAAACGCGAGTACAGGGCTTAGAGCTTGCCCTAGATGAGATCTCCTATGACTTGGCTATATCGACTGGAAGGATGTCAAACCCTGATACGGCAGGAAACACATGTTGCAGATTGCCTGGTGCAGAGTTCCTGAGCAACAAGTTTAGGAAGAGAACAGAAGTTCGTTACTCAACTTCAAGGCACTCGTCTTCAGTAGGCACGCCATTGATTGACTCAATGCGCAGTATGGCAGATAGAGATCACAGTGCTGAACAGTTGAATCAAGAAAATCGAAGGTTCCGGCTCCAGAGTGGTGGTGGTGGTGGTGGGTTTGTTGTTAACCCATTGGCAAACATTCGTAGCGAGTCTAGAAGCAATTCCGATGTTGGGACGACTAGAAGGCCTAACCTTTCCCGGACCCAATTTGACAACGGACGCAGGCTTGATGTGGGTCCACCTATAACTGTTATATCGTCGACCAACACAGTCCAAAGGTAATTGAAGATTCTGAACATTGTCTTTTTAGTGGTACAATATGCAGTAATCTCTTGTTTTGATCATGTGGGTATCTTTGTGCTCTTCATTTCATTTTGCGTTCTTCTCTCTTCAACAACCTATTGCGACACATACTTTCAAATGGTATTATGAAGATTAGCAAGTTTTGGACACTTGTGCATGAACCACTTCTACTGATGAGGGGTTACATTTGCAGTTTTTACATATATGGGTCTGAGTGCCTGGTATACTGAACTGAAAGTCAGTACACATAATCTGACTTTGTTTTTTTTATCTTTATAACTTGGCAGATCAACGTCATAGTTTAGAAGTGATAGCGGATTGGAGTTTTTTTCTGTGCTCAATTTAGCTGTGAAGCAGACACCACACCATGATATTAGCTTGTGACAAGAATAGTGAAGCAGACACGCCCTCCATCAGGGAATCAAATGTTCTTGAACAAGCATGGCTTCACATTTCTTTCATACTTTCTCTTAAACGCAGTTGTGTCTATAAGAAAAAAGAAAATGCACAAACTTTGCCAAGTCTACAGTGTACGGGATTCCCATCAAAGACTGGACAAGAAATCATGACACAGAGCAACAGTGAGATGGATAGCACACAAGCCACAGAATCCACTAGTAGTATTTGATTACCTCTGCTTGATATTCACAGAAGATTCATTGCCTTACCAGGATACATTTCTTTACCATTAAAACCATGATATAATCCTTTTTGTACTTCTAGGCTATTTAACCGGTACGACCTACAGAAAAATTTGAATATTTAGATGTATGGAGTTGCATGATCTCTGTGTATTGGGTGCAATATGTTCGTTTTACTAAATCTACTTATCCTTTTGTTTGTAAATGAAATGAAACTTTATCCTGCAGAAACAGATTATTGCGTTCTTGTTCGGTAAGAATCTCTATTCTAGTTAGAAGTGAGTACTTCAATATTTATAGTCTTCTAATGTAGTGTATTTTCATGACTACAATAGACATTGACATGCCCAAATCAACTGTGGTCGTATGGACGGTAATCTAAATTACCATGGAGAAGGAAAGACGACCAGAGCGAGCATTTAGTCCCAGTTTATTTAATGTTCTGAAGATCACAACTCTCGAGTTAACCGAAGAGAAGTACTGAGAGTGCTGAACACTTACAGTTTGGTTGAGAGGAAAAGAGGATTGTCTGGAAGAAATGTTTGAAGTGTGACATCTGCTGGATTCATGGAGCGAGCAACTTCAGTCGATGTAGAAAAAAAGAGAGCGAACAGGTCTTTGGAGCAACTTCAGTTGATGTATAAAAAAAAGAAAGCGAACAGTTCTATGATCCGAGAATTTACTCTCGGTTCGGAAGTAGGAAAGCTGTTTAATCCCCTTCCCATACCACAAGATCCTATTGCACCTGTCATTTTACCATCAAGAAGTCTTACTTATAAAGTTCATCTGCTTGCAATTCTAAAAACTTAGTTCTCAAGTTTACATATCTCTGGGAAGTGAATATACAGATGCATTGAAGTCTTTCAAATATTAGTATTGTCGACTAACCAGAGAAGAGAGTGAGGTACTCACCATGCAGGTGTTCTTTGCTTCTCTCCTGATGCTATAGGAAGTCCACCACCAGCGTATCGGCTGCGTTTCGAGAAAGCATGCTTGTAAGTAAGTGCAAAATCCAAATTCCTGTAATTCCTTTCAAAGTTGATCGAACTACTGAAGTCCATTCCAATCTTTCCTCCTTATGAGTTCCCTAGCCAATCTGTCTTCCAGGCTCAATTTATTGTTCAGATCCCCAAACCAGAGTATCTGACTGCACAAAAAAAGAAAAAGTAGTTAGATCATTTTGATTTTTGAACTGTTTTGCTTGTCTATGTCTACTGAAGTTAGTAGCTCCTTTTGTTTATCTGATACTCATTTAGCTTATGGTGAGAAGGATGGCGATGTGTTACGAAGGAACTATCAAGTCTCACATATACAAGCAAACAGATACAGACCCATTATTATCCAAACAACCCATGATTCCACAAGCCACAGAACTCATATGCAATACTTTCTGACCAGTTCATCTTTCATCCAAGCACTAAAAAAAACTCCCACCATTTTCTTGCTTGGAAGTAACTGATACCTGGGCCAACAATTGGTTCCTCCGTCAGACTTTTCTCGGTTGTATCCCCAGAACCGTGAATACGCCGTCTTCACCTACTTCGTTGTCACTAGAAACTATAAACAACGCAATATATTAGCTTTTTTGCCGGAAAATAAAGATTACAAACCAAATGACTGATGCTTTTGTTAGCAAAATGCTACAAATATTATACAACAAACCCTATAACTCACCAAACTGAAATGGGTTTGATCTTTTTTTTGTTTCTCCACCCAAACCACTTATGTTTTCTTCTTGGATGTGCTTGTAAATTGTTCTTACTTTTGTAATCCATATGCATTATAGAATCATCAGTTCCATACCTCCGTACTGCTTGATTTTCTGAACTAATGCAGTTTTCATTATTGGCTAACATTACTACCACACCATGGTGAAGTTGTGTTCATTGTTTTAATCAATCTTAATATGGGGTAGGAAGGAAATGGACAAACGAAACTAAGTTAAACTAATCTTGAGTTTATGCGAGAATCCCCGATTTTGTGCTTAGCCATTTGATACCATCTTTGTCTTTTCCTTGTGAAGTTGTTTCCCTAGAACTAGAGGCCTATTTCTCCCATATATTTTCAAGATACAAAAATGGATTTTACCATCATAAGCCCAGTTCCAAATTAATATTCACAATTAGATAATTCTATCTCCTTGAAGACCGAAAGTTATCTTTTCTTTTTGGATGCTTTTTGAGTTTGGGTACCGTTTGGTGTACAATTGCAGGACTGATAAAGAGGTATGAAGGCTGACTTTGGTCATGTTTCTGAAGCAGCGGGAAGCGACTGCTATTTTTGGCAATTTCTTGGGCTAACATTTGAACATGTCCAAGATTCTTTTCTTTAGTGATTGTCTTGATATAGTTGACTATTGTAGATGAATATTGTTAGACCAAGGGAAAATGGTCATTTTATAACCAAGGGAAAAATAATCATTTTACAACTAGGGGTAAAATAGTCTTTTTACAACCGACTAGCCTCGTAAGTCCCATGGACACGGTTCAACTATTCATGAAGTAAAGCTTGAGCCTTAAATCAAGATGGAGGTTGAGCCTCAAAGCAAGATAAAGGTTAAACCTTAAATCTAAGAAAAAATATCCAAACCTTAGATGAATTGAACATCTAAAAAGATTATGTTAATTATATTAAAACTCTTTTCAGTGAACTGATTGGTGAAAATATTTAATTTAATTTATTCATGTAGTGTTTTGGTTAGCTATCCACAATTTACAGATGATACACTTATTTTTTTTGATGTTGATGTTGAGCAAGTTAAGAATCTCAAATAAATTCTTCTTACTTTTGAGATGTTAACAGGTTTGAAGATTAACTTTGTAAAAAGCTAAATTTTTGAAGTTGGCTATGAAGGAGATACAATAACCTTGATGGCCGGAAGAGACCCTTTCTCTCAAGAGCAGGTACAATAACCTTGATAAAGTGTCTTAGTTAGTCTTTCCATTTACTACATGTCATATGAAATGACTGCTTGTTATAAAAAAATTAGAGAAAAATACGAGAGATTTACTTTAGAATGATAATAAAGGAAAGAAAAAGTTACATTTGGTTAAATGAAGTGCTCTCTGCAGAAGAAAAAAGTATGGTGGTCTTGAAAATAAGAATTTAAAACAGATTAATCAAGCATTATTGTCAAAGTGAACATGGAGATTTGCTGTAGAAGATAAAACTCTTTGGAAGACTATTGTTTATGAAAAATATGGACATGAGGAAGCTCTCCGGATTCCTAAAAATCCTAAGTGTACTTATGGGAGGTCTGTTTGGAGAGCCATTATGAAATATAAATCTCTTGTCTTGAGATTTGTCAAATTCAAAGTTAACAAGGGAAATACAGTCAGATTTTGGGAAGATAATTGGTTCTATGACTTTCCTAAATTGTTATCCCAATCTTTTTGCTTTCTCTAGAGCTAAGCATCTTATATTGGCAGATCTTGGTGTTACAGATGGTCATTCTTTCTCCTGGAATTTTCATACTCCAACAAGGCTTAATGCTGCTGCTAGAACTGAACTTCAACTTCTCCTAGCAGATCTTTCTTCTTTCAAGCTTAACATTGATCTAGAAGATGAGTTGCAATGGACTCTAGCTAAAAGAAATGTTTTCTCAGTTAACTCTGCTTATGACAAAATTTATCTGGTAGATAGTATTACTCAAAACAACTCATTATTCACTTTCATTTGGAATTTAAAATATCCTCCTAAAATTGGTTTCTTCTTATGTCTTGTTGCACATAATAGGCTTCCAACAAGGGACTTGCTCACAAGCAGAGGAATTGATGATCCTGATACTTGCGTTTTTATAACAATATTGAATTTAGTACTCACTTACTATTTCATTACACTTTTGCTAGGGAAGTTTGGCATAAATTAAAACACAGAAAAAATCAATATCTAATGAAAATATGCTGTTTCAGTAGTTTCAGCAATAATCTGGATAACCTGTGTTCGGATCTTGGTCGGGTCGGCCCCAAGGTTTTCAAGTACACGAACAGCTACACATTCATCCTCACCAAGTAAACCAAGCAGCCAATGCTGAGAGCCAATGTAATTTGGTCCGGCCTCTTCTAGAGTATATCTCAAAGCACGTTTCTCTGCTGGAGTGCGTTCCAGAACACGCAGAGGAACAGAAACCCCATCACCCCTTCCAATCATCTTTTCTACTTCAACTCGAGCATCCTTTAAAGTGATTCCCGTAGATATAAGAACCTTTGCAGAAATACTAGTCCCATGAGCGATAAGCCCTAGCAGTAGCTGCTCACTACCAACATAACGATGACCCATCCGTCTCGCTTCTTCATATGCTAACTTGATAACTGTAATACCCTCGTCTGTGGATCTACTACTACCCTTGTTTGTGAATCTCGACGATGACATAGCTCTTCTAGCAACGCACAGATTACGCTTCCACGAGGTGCAGATATAGATATCTCGAACTTATCTACAGCATTTGCTAATCAATGCAATCATTCACGTCCAAGTCCAGATTCAAGCCCAACACATTCAAAACTAGTCAAGCCCACTTTCACTTTTAGGGTCATCTCATATTACAAGTGAATTGGATCGGACGGAGTAGATTACATGGCTAGGCAGCTAACTTTTATTTCGTCCCCAAAATCACAGTGCCATGTTTATGGCTTAGGGGTTGGCTTATGATATCCCATTTATATTATAAGAAAAGTTTTATTGTTTAATTTTTCAAACTTTATTTATTAAATATTATAAAAATTTAATGATACTTCCTTCGTTTCAGCAAAGTGTTACTATCACTTTTTCATTTAGGCTAAAATGAAAAGGTGGTAGTAATACTTTTACTGAAACGGAGGTAGTATTATTAAATTTGAATAATCTAGGTATTAGCCCCGATTCAACCTCTGATTATTATATTGCATCACGTAGTCTTCAGCAGTCAAAATATAATGTGATTTTTGGGTCAGGTCATTCTCCAGGGTGGATGATTACGGACAAATGCCAACTTTGTGTTGGCTTGGGTTTTAAATACGCAATCATTCAATCAAAGTTAAATAATTTGAAGTGAACAATTGTGAAATTTAGGAAAAATATGATAGCAATACTAAAAGTAACGAAAGTTATGGATTCCAACATTAATCATGTTCAAGCGATGATAATGTTGTAAGCAATCATGTAATCATTATTTTGGTTTGAATGAATTGAAATGTGATTTTCATTCAGTTTTTTTTAAAGAAAATCATTTGCTTCAATTAAAATTAATATAAATACTCATAATAGAATTAATAGAAATATTAAATAAATTTACCCCAAAATCACAAAATAATGGCTTCCTCCTTTTTCTTTAGTTATGGATACGTTTATCTACTCATTATGAAACAAGAAAGAATCATCTTTATTAATGGGAATAAGAAGTATAGCATAATATTTTTATCACTCTAAACAAATAGAACAGTGGAAATGACAATTATTTTGTGTAAAATAGAGAACTAAATTTGAATCAACATATATATATGAAATCACCTTTGCAATAAACTATTATTCTATTTGTTACTGAGCTTCCTCCACCAACTTCTGAGCCTCATGTTGATCTATCAAATTCTGGATTCTAATAAAGAAGAATACAAAACTCGACATTGAGCAAAGTAACTTACAGAAGAATTCAATTCATTATATGACAACCTCAAATGGTTTTCTAAACTTACAGTGTAGCTAATAAAGACGATTTTGATAGCAAGTAAATTCGTAATCACATCATGTGTCATGATTTTAGCTGCTCCAAGTCTAGCATTTAACTGGTTATATTTTGAATTCTCTGAATTTCATGATTTTATTGAATGAGTTGGGTGATTACACAATGAGATAAATTCACCTATATATACAAATAACTTGTCTTAACTCACCGATTCACTCACGTGTAATCTCTACACTTACACTTATTAACTCCATAACAAACAAAACACTAAAAATCATACACCAATATTAACATGCAAACCCGAGAGGCAAGCAGATGGGTGGTCGCAGTGGCTTCTGGTTGCACAATTCGTGTACCACTTCTCAATGTCACAGCATTAACAATTTCTCTTGCGTTAAGAGGTTGAGAAGGGAGTTTCCCACGATTTTGTGCCTTTAACTGGTTGATCTCTCTTTCCATAGTGTAATCTGCGTTTGAAATTCTTTGATCGCAGTATTAGTTGTCTGCTAATTTTCAACCATATTTTCTTGTCGTGGTTTTTGAGGTTCTCTTAGTATTGTTCCGTTGCGAGTTATAATTCCGCACCTTGGAAATCCCAACGTTTGGATGCCAGAGATCAAGTACCTAAATCAAGATTCTAAAAAAAAAACTAAGTTAAAATTAAATTAGTTAACAATCCATTATGCCTCCCTGGAAGTGGCGCCAAATATTTGATATGTGTCGTAAGTGTAATTAACTAGTAATATGGCGGTAGTAAAAATCGTAATTCCCACAGAAAGATGTGTAATTGAAATGTTATTTAGGTTAACAAAACTATAATAGAATTAAATACTAAGGGGGATTGATTGTTTAAAGCAATCAAAAGGATAATATTAGGAATAAATAGATGATCAGGGAGTCATTCATCGTTACCAAACGTTAACTCAAGTAATATATTTATCTATCTTTCGTTAGAATCATTCATCACCAACCGTAGAATAATAACTATATCAGTATTATTCCCAAAACTCTTTTTATCATTAGATACTGAAGTTCTCGACTACCAGATTCTATTAGTCTGAACCACCAAGTAATATATCACTCAAGGTATAACCCAATCAAACGTTTTAGGCTTTGTGAATTTAGATCGATCCCAGTAGTTAAAATCTTAGATCAAGGTCCACTTACTGGTGTTATCTATACTCGTAATTGCTTCACAGAATCCCTCTACAAGGTCTCACGATTTTTACTTGTGTAAATCATTGTTTGACTATTACAGTTATCTCACAACATTCTACTAGAAATATAATAATCAATATTAATTTGGCATGCACTCCAAATAATCTATGAATCACTCATGTACATTAGATATGACAAAGACAAGTGACGAGATGATTAAAACTCCGAATAAAGTTGTATAACTAATTAAGCTTCACGCTTAAAACATTGAGTTCATCCTTAATCAATATAAAATTAGCTACTCATAATACAAGGAAGAATACGAGATATATTGGATTTCCCCTAAAGGGATAAACCCTAGGTTTTGGAATGTAGAAGATGTAGTATGAGTACTAGATGATATGATGTCTAGTTTAAGCTTTAGTTGTGTTCTTTTATAGCCTCCAATATTTGGCTCTCAAGTATCCCCTCTTTTTAGGGTTTGGAAACCCATTGGAAGCAGGTTTCCTCAATTTAGAAGTCCCAATGAAACACAAAAATTCGTCCAAAAATATCTATTCACGTCCAAGGAAAGCCCAAAATGCATCCCTTCTTTTTCTTCCCGCGCATGCCCAACGGAAACTGAATCCAAGTTGGTTTCACCGTTTTGTTCATAACTTCTTCATGCGACCTAGGAATGGCTTCATTCTTTTTATGTTGGTTTCATATTTTCGTTATATACAAGATAATAAGAAGAATGCCTTGATTTGAATGAGTTCCATTTGGTTTTTGGTCCTTCTTCCTTGGAAGTACTTTACTTCATTGCTCATTCTAACACTTTGTATCCTTTTTGGATGATTCACCAAATAAAAGCCATAAAATATAAAACAAGCATAATACAAGGTAATATGAAAGAATTATAGCAAATACAAACATGGATTTGATACTAAGAATATGTAATTTATGTACTTATCAGGAGATTGAGTAGAATCATCATAACCTTGAAAAAGAACGGGGGAGGGGGGCGGAGTGGCCCTATATATGCTAAAGGATCTTCTTGGAGTAGCAATTGGAGTATAAACAGGGCCATCCATAAAGAATTGATCACCACAAAGAGTTTCTAGAACCCCTACATCGTCAAGTACATCAAGTGTCATATGGGTTTCTTGCACGACTTCTGGTGTACCACTTCTTTGACGGGTTCTACGACTTGCATGATTTCTTTTACTTGTACGAGTGGATGATTATGCAAGCATTTCAAAATTCATGTTGTTCATCATTTGGGTCATCTGATGCAAGTAACATTTCTGTATTTTCTGTGACCGCCAGTGAAAATCATTCAACCTAGTCGTTCACTACCCTTGTGTAGCTTGTACCTCCTAATACGGATAAGTTTGATCGAGAGCTTGAGAAACAATTGGAATAGTGATAGTCTCCCCTTGTGAATTAATGATCGACATCTCTCAATCATACAGTGGCATAACTGACGTAGAAGATGAACCTATCTGACTAATGGGATACACGAAGGCAGTGGACGTTGGTGGTGGAGTTTGGAAAGGAAGAATATCATCTTCAAGTGACAATCTACCTAAAGATGGCATATCCATCCCACCCAAATTTTACGAACCCGTAGCAATGGTATGCTTGTAAATTATGCTGAAACAATAATGTAATCACTCATATCAACAGACTCCACGATCAAATCATCATCATGTTCCCATGCTCTACCAGTTTGCAATAATACCGTGTAATCTTTATAAAAAAAATTCCCCATTTGGAAATAGGTTGATTGCCTGTAATGTTATCCCTTATAGTGTAGAAGATGTCTTTCACCGAAGTAATAAACACATTTTCCAAGACGACTCTGTCACTCGATAGAATCTAAGTTATTTGTTAACTTTCCCCTTGTGACGCGGCTAGTTCTCCAAAACTCTGTCACTAACCAATTTGCTTGTCTGCATAAGACTTGGCCTAAGGGATTATTATACACCAAATGTAAGAATCTAATGTATAATCTATACTAAGACTTGGTCGTGTAAATGTGATATCCGAATATTGTTCTTGAACCTATAAATTTTATAAAAAAATTAAAAAAAATTGTTTAAAAAAAAAATGGTTTGATTTCGTTTTTCTAATATTTAATTTGTTTTGAAAGAAATGTGAATAGATTTGAAGTTTTAAGTTTTGAAATTAGAGATAAGAATAAAAATATAATTTTAGTTAATAAGAATAACTTAGTGCTTTTATCTTGTTTAGACACCCCACATTTCCTAATGGGACTAATATTGGTAGGCCTCGATCAATTTGAGTAGACCTCAGTCTATCCAGGAAAGTAAAGCAAAAATAACCCATAAAAAGAAGTACTGAGAAACAAATTTTGTAGTGAAATGTTAAGCTTTCTTAGGTATCTAGTGGAACATGACATGAGGAATGATAATTTAGGTAGTTGATACTAAAATCATCTAATGTTAGACATTTTGCGTTTATAAACCCCCTTCAAATGTATAAATAACCTAAGACCATCCACTACACAAAGCATTGTTCCAGCCCCTACACTGCACATGCATTAACTAAGTCAAGCAAGAAAAAGGGGAAAAAGAATGTCCAAATTCTTGTTAAACACGGCTTTACAACTCATAAGAAAGGGAAGAAAAAGAAAAGAACATACCTTTTGATGTGTTATGATGGACCAACGTAACAGCCCACATGACCAATATAAATCCATCTCATTTTGGATCATTTTTATGTGTTTTTTTGTACATCGCCTTCTACTTTGAGAAATTATTATACACCAAACCTTAGAATCCAATGTCTAATTAATCCACTTTAATAATAATAATAAACTCAAAAATAAAATTGACTTTTATGTTTTAAAAAATCACCAATAATTCTTTCATAATTCAGGACCAAAAAGGGTATGTACAGTTCACCTTTTGCCAAATCCTCTTCACCAAATGTATAAGTTCTACGACGCACCGTTTTTGTTATTTTGTTGGGAGCAGCCACTCAGTTTAGACCATACAAATGGAAAGAAAGGAAAAGAAAAGTAAAGTAAACTAAATTATTCAGTTTACCAGCTTTGATTACCATATGATGATGTTAATGTTTGACTCACTGGCTATTTGTCAGTGCATAGTTAGAATCTTGCTTACCTTGTCAAGAGACTCGAACTAGCTACAGTAATAACGCTAGCCAGTTTTTGGTGCGGTGGCATGGTCGATCGAAGTTTTATTTTACTATATTTTATTTTAAAATGTAAATATAATTTTTTAAAGTAAAAATATCTGGGAAATCCAGAAATGGATTTTTTTCTGATAAATTCATCATTAAGATGTGTTATATATTTAGCCCATAATATAAGATCTCTGGTTAGAATAGTAAGTTTTTGATTGATTTTAATATTCTAAATATTTAGCATGATTAATTTAACCTTCATCCCGTAGGTATCACCAATAATTAATTTTTATGAAGAAAATCTAATTTTTTAAGGCCAATTAGTTGATGGACGTTATTCAACTGTGAAAGATTAAACTCTCGTAGCATTTAGTACTAATATAACTAGGGCTGCACATACCCGATCCGCACCCGCCACCCGACCCGCACCTGTCAATTTTGACCCGACCCGCACCCGATCCGTCGGGTGACACCTTCTCTCACCCGCCCAACCCGCCAGAAAATCATTTTAGAAACCCTTACCCTCTGTTCTCTTAAACACCAGTTTAGAAACCCTTACATACGGTTTGCTAGTACTGAACACCAGTACTGAACACCTTCCTTTGCTATTACAGAACACCAGTTTAGAAAACCTTACCCTCTGTTCTCTTAAACACACAACCAAGCACTCTCTAGATCTCTGATCTTCTGTTTTATCGCGATGGATGAAAAGTATGATGTTATAGTTCTAGGAACTGGTCTCAAAGAATGCATCCTCAGTGGTCTCTCATTGTTGACGGTCTCAAGGTTATCTCTCTCCCTCTCTTTCTCTAAATACATAATAATTATATAATATTTCATGTTCAATCAACATGATCACTAATTTTATCTTAGGGTTCATTTGTATTTTTAATTAAGCCCTAATTTTTACAATTTGGATTGATCCTGGTTTGACTGTATCCACTGATCAAAAACCAAATTGCTTTTGGGGATTTTGTAGTTCCTAGAGTGAGAATCGGTAAATCTTTAGTAGGAAACATTATTTGATAGCTGGATTGGGATTGAAAAAGGAGACGACTTTATTACATCTTCTCTACAGTGAAGACTGCATCTGTTGAGTGCTGATATGATTTACTACACAGATAATTTCGTTAGCTTATGCAGATCTGCTGGATTAGTTAGTTTATAACAAGAATATGTGTGGAGGTTACCACTGTTTCTCCATTACATATGTTTTTTTGTTTGTTGAAAAGCGATCTAATTGGTCAACCTTCAGTGTGTGAATTTGGAGTTCGATGGAAAAATATGACTGAAGGAAGATGCCATGTTAGCGTATTATTTTTTTGATGATTCGGAGTATGTTTTGAATAATTGTCAGCAGTCTGGCAATGTAAATATACAATTGAATTGGAATATGTTAACATTTGTGTTATAGATGCTAAGAAGTGATGATTCTTTTCTTGCTTAATGCATCTGATTGAGTTTTTTTTTGGTTTGTGATAACGGATATGGTCTACTTAGAGGTTTTATTGTAAAAGAGTTATAATGTCATGGTCTTTTTCTAGTTGCTTGTTCACATCAGTCAGCTTACTACAGCCGGACAATGTTCTTTTTTTCAAATGATCTCTGAATCTGTGTTTTAAAATATAAATATAATTTTTTAAAGTGAAAATATCTGAAATGAATTTTTTTCTTTTTGATAAATCCATCATTAAGATGTGTTATATATTTAGCCCATAATATAAGATCTCTAGTTAGAAATAGTAAGTTTTTGATTGATTTTAATATTCCAAATATTTAGCATGATTATCATAGCTGTCCTGTCTAGCTGTCCTATCTAGCTGTCAAAACAATGACATGTCAAAGCCACATCAGATTCACACATGTATATCACATGGGTGTATCACATGTAATCTAGTATAAATGTAATGCTGTTAATCAATAATAACAAGAAGAATTCATTTCATTTCATCATGGTATCAGAGTGCATATGCTTGGGAAAATGCTAAAGTTTCTTGTATGGAGTGTTAATGGAAAATTTGTCAATCTTCTCTTCGATTCTTGAGCATAGTCTTCATCAATTTTTTGTTTGGAGTGCTATTCACTGATTCAAAGTTTTTTGTCAGTAATCAAGATACATTTCTCGTCAATCGAGTTACATTTTCACACGGTAAGTCAGAAAAAGAGCACGCCTGTCAGATTTATCATCAAGTTACTAAAAAGTAAGGAGTAATGGCAGACAATTTCTGCATTGTCATTAAATGAGTACCAGACTCGAGGTACACTTCTCTTTATAATCATCAGAGAAACAGTTTTGAATAGTTTTTCTTCTTTCTCTGTTAAGTTGCTTGCTCATCTTCTTTCTTTTTTGAATAGGTTTGATCTTCTCTACTAACTATCTTCTCTGGTATTTTGATATTAAGATGATGAAAAATGTTCTTAATATTTTTAACACCAGAAAATCTTAGTTGGTAGTAATCAAGATCAATCAAGATATCATAGTTAGTTGATAAAATCTTTCAGATCTAGTTTCATTTGAGAATCTATAAGAGTTTATCTCGTTTGCATTTCTGTCATCCAATCATCTATAGTTTCCTGATCTATCAAGAATCAAATCTACTCAAATTTGTTCCAAGAATCAGATTACATTCTTCATCTCAGATCTTTAAAATTTCTTTCTAGTATCTTCATAATCTTGAATGATTGAAATTTTTCCTTCAACTTCATCATCAACACCTTCAATATCAATGGATAATCCTTTCTCTAACCCTAGTTCTATTTCCAAGATACCTTTAAATCAATTGACTAGCTTCATTCAACTGAAATTGAGAGAAGAAAATTTCATAACATGGAGAAATCTAATGACTCCTGTTATTCAAAAATTCAAAATCAGAAAATACTTAGATGGAACATATCCCTGTCCTCCTCAATATACAAGTCCAAGAAATCAACAAAATGGAATTGAAAATCAACTATATAATGAATGGCTAGATGAAGATTCCACCATTACTATGTGGATTCATTCAACAATATCAGAGGCGGTAATACCCTATTTTTCAACATCCAAAACATCTGCTGAACTCTGGAAACAGATAGAAGATAGATTTGGAAGATCATCCTCCACTCAAACCATTCAACTGAGAACAAAAATTCTATCCATTACCCAAGGTCAACGGTCAATATCTTCTCTAATAAATGAAATAAAACTTTTATCTGACCAACTTGCTTCTGCTGGTGAACTGATTTCTGATAAGGAGTTGGTAGTAATAACGTTAAAAGCACTCAATGAGGAGTATCATTCATTTGCCACTGCAATGAGACACAGGAATCCACCTGTGACATGTATTGAACTACACAATAATCTTCTAAGTGAAGAAACAGTTATTCTTGAGAGACAGAAATTACTTCAGGATGATCTGACTACAAAAGCTTTTCTTGTAAACAATGGCAGAGGATACTCAAGAACCAATAATTCCTACTTCAGAAACAACTACAGAGGAAATCAAAGACTATCCAACAGAGGATCTCATTATCCAAATCCAAACTATTTTTCAAGACCTAACAATTACAGAGGATCTACTCAGGGAGAGAGAATATTTTGTCAAATCTGCAGTATACCAGGTCACAGTGCAACTACATGCTCTCAAAGGTTAAACTTCAAATATCAAGGCAGAGCTCCACCAGCTAACTTATCCTCAATGCTAGCTGCGGCAGATATATTCGACAGAGAAGAATGGATAGCTGACAGTGGAGCTAACAAACACATAGCTTCTGATGTCAATATCTTACAGGAACCAGTCAAATACAAAGGATCATCCACCATTCAAACAGCAAATGGTGCAGGTATGGCTATTACTCATCAAGGTAGTTCAATCAGACTAGCTAATCAGCAATATTTTAATCTGAAGGATATATTGATAGTTCCAGAGGCATCACACAACTTACTATCAATTCATAAATTTACATCAGATAACAATTGTTCATTAGTGTTTGACTCTGATGGTTTCACTGTGAAGGACAAGAACTCTGGGATACCTCTTTTCAAAGGGCCACATAAAAATGGTCTCTACCCAATTATTTTTGGAACTCAACAGCAGATGGCTCTGGCTTCAACAACAACTGATTCTCTCCTTCTACATCGAAAATTTGGGCATCCCTCATTTCAGACAATGCAAAGGATATGCGCACAACTACAACAACCTAGTACCTTCTCCAAACCCTTCTCTTGTGATGAATGTAGATTATGTAGAACTAAGAAACTGCCATTTCAAATGTCTAGTTCTATAGCAATAAAACCACTAGAGCTGTTACACATGGATCTCTGGGGTCCATGTCATATGACTTCTGTTTCAGGCAAAGTTTATTATGCCAATATCATTGATGAATATTCAAAGTTCTGTTGGTTAATTCCTTTATCAAATAAAGCAGAGTTCAAAACTGAATTTGTGTCTCTTGTCAATCAAATGGAAAATCTGTTGTCTACAAAAGTGTGTACAATCAGAACTGATAATGGTGGAGAGTTCATTAACTCGTTTTTACAGAACTTTTGTGCTCATAAAGGAATAGTTCATCAACTAACCTGTCCACATACTCCAGAACAAAATGGAGTAGCAGAAATAAAACATAAGCATCTGCTAGAGATAACCAGGACTTTTCTGTGCCAGTCTATGTTACCAACTAAATTTTGGGTGGATGCTATAGTGACAGCAAATTTCATCATCAATAGGTTACCTACAAAGTCTATACAGTTTATATCTCCATTTGAATGCTTATTTGCCAAGAAACCTGATTATGAATTTTTCAAAGTGTTTGGGTGTTCCTGCTTTCCATGGTTGAAGCCGTATACATCAAATAAATTAGAACAACGAAGTAGGCATTGTGTTTTCATAGGTTACAGTCCAAATCACAAAGGATATAGATGTCTTGATCCTGTAACTGGAAAAGTATACATATCAAGACATGTAATTTTTGATGAGACAAAGTTCCCTTATCAAAGACTAGAGAGCAGCAATAATACAGTCTCAGCATCAGGACAAATAACTGCAGAACAGCCATCATCATCAATCAGTGCACAGATGCAGAATTTTTTGAAATCAGACAGTTCAAGGTCAGATGAGCATGCATCAACTTCCAACATTCATCAAATGAAAACAAGAGCAAAAACAGGAAACAGCAAGCCAAAAGCAACATACTCCACCAACTATCCAATATCAACAGCTCTTTTGGGTCAACTTAGTACAGTACCGACTTGTATTAGTACAGCTCATAAACAGAAAGTGTGGAAAGATGCAACACAGGATGAATACACAGCCCTTCAGGAAGCAGGAACTTGGACGTTAGTAGACAATCCAGGCCAAACAAATGTAGTTGGATGCAAATGGGTCTTCAGAATCAAGTACAAACCTGATGGGTCAATAGCTAGACACAAGGCCCGGTTAGTAGCAAAGGGATATCATCAACAACAAGGTCTAGACTATGAGGAAACATTCAGTCCAGTTGCAAAACCAGCTACAATTAGGGTTGTCATCTCCATTGCAACTCAACTAGAATGGAAGCTACATCAACTAGATGTTTCAAATGCCTTTCTTCATGGAGAACTCAAAGAGAAGGTGTACATGGCCCAACCACCAGGATACACAGACAAAACCAGGCCCAATGCAGTATGTTTGTTACATAAAGCCATATATGGACTGAAACAGGCTCCAAGGGCCTGGTATGAAAAACTAAGAGCAAGTCTGATTCAACTGGGCTTCATTCAATCCAAAGCAGATACAAGCCTGTTTGTCTACAAGATGGGCTCAACAGTTACAATTGCACTAGTCTATGTTGATGACATAGTTCTAACAGGAGGATCCGACAGTCATCTCAATAAGGTAATCAAAGATTTACAATTACAATTTCCAATTAAAGATTTAGGAAATCTTAATTACTTTCTAGGGCTGGAAGTAAAACATCAAAATAAAGCAATCTATCTCAGCCAAGGAAAATACATTGTTGACTTGTTAGTAAAGAACAGAATGGAAGGCTGTAAACCCTGTCAAACTCCAATGGCGGCAGCAACTAAACTAACAAAAGAAGATGGAAAACTGCTTGAAGATCCTACTGCCTACAGATCATTGGTGGGTGCAATGCAATATATCACTTGGACCAGGCCAGATGTATCCTATGCTGTAAATGCAGTATGTCAGTTCATGAATCAGCCAAGAACTACACATATGGAGGCAGCAAAGAGAATACTGAGATACCTAAAGGGAACAATCAATCTAGGCTTAAAGTTCACCAAGGGAAAACATACTCTATCAGGATTCTCAGATTCTGACTGGGCAGGATCAATTGATGATAGAAGATCAACTGGAGGCTTTTGTATCTACTTGGGGTCTAATATTGTTTCATGGTCATCTAAGAAACAAAACACGGTTGCCAGATCCAGCACAGAGGCTAAGTACAGAACCTTAGCACAATCATCAGCAGAAATGGTATGGCTTCTATACATTCTCAATGACATGCACTTTCCAATACATGGTTTACCAACTGTTGGCTGTGATAACATCAGTGCAATTAGTCTCTCTTCTAACCCTATACAACATTCAAGAATGAAACATATACATATAGATTATCATTATGTAAGAGAGTTAGTACAGGAGAATCAACTCAAAATACACTATGTCCATACATCTCAACAGCCAGCAGACATCTTAACAAAGCCTCTTTCAGCAGCACAGTATCTTACATTAAGAGACAAGCTCAAGCTTGCGACAGCACCCATGAGCTTGAGGGGGGATCATAGCTGTCCTGTCTAGCTGTCCTATCTAGCTGTCAAAACAATGACATGTCAAAGCCACATCAGATTCACACATGTATATCACATGGGTATCACATGGGTGTATGACATGTAATCTAGTATAAATGTAATGCTGTTAATCAATAATAACAAGAAGAATTCATTTCATTTTATCAGATTAAACTAACCTTCATCCCGTAGGTATCACCAATAATTAATTTTTATAAATAAAAACCAATTTTTTAAGGCCAATTAATTAATGGCGTAATTTAAAGCCAATTAGTTGATGTGTAACAATGTGATTTTTATAGTGGCCATGTATTTCACTGTTCCGGTTATTCGTGAAAAAAATAAATTTCACGTTATTCAATTGTGAAAGATCAAACTCTCGTATTGTGTTTAGTACTAGTATGATCATGAGGAGGAAGTCCTTAGATGTGGTGTAATTTTTTTCTACATCAACAGTTTATGAATGTCATTAAAAATTTCACAATTTTGACACTTCAATAGTTTTTTCTTTTTGAAACCATGACTCTTCAGTATACATATACTACAACTATATTGCTATAGACACCATGATCTATTGCAATTGAATGCGAAGATTATTATCTAATTAAGTTATAGCCTATATTAAAAGCACAATCCAGGCACTAGTTTTCATCCGCGCCGATGATTGTTAATTTAAGCAAATGGAGATTTTCCAATAAATATAGTAATTATTAGATTTCATATAATGTAAAAAATAATACAAATTAAAATGTATTATGTTGATCAAGTGAAAAATATAATCTGCATCACCCCGTATTAATGTGAAAATTCAAGTTGTCACATTATTATTAAGTGAAACATCCATCTATCACATATCTGAAAACACCACTTAACACACACAAAAAAGCATGAAAACACCGCTTATAGCCAAATGTTTTTTTTTGCACGGTTGATTATTTAAATTTTTATGAAAAAAATGCATGAAAACAACAATAACAACAATAATATTATCGAACGGTGAGGATTTAATGGATTCATTCATCCATAAAATGCTTACTTTTGACTTTGACTCTGAAATACCGAAAGTGACAACATAAATTTTCTTATAGCAAAGGTGGAAAACACGTTTTGGAAAAAAATTAATTGTTTTAGAAGTTACTTAGATCTTGACAATCATAAATGATATGAGATTTCTTCATTTGTTGTGCAAAGGGAGCTGTTAGGATGAAAACTAAAAATGACGTGATAAATATGTTATGTTCTAGATATAGTCAAATATATTTTGCTAAAGATACTGGATATATTAGAAGCTGGATATTTTTCACCTTCTAGCATTTATTTATCGGCGGAATAAGCGAGTATAAATTTCTATTTAGGGATTTTTTTCAACTTTATACAATTTTAACTTTCAACAACTGTATTTTAAAAAGTAAATCAATTTTTTTACGTTTAAGGTTATTAATGTAATCTAATACTACTAAAACTAATTCTGGGATCTATATAAAGAGTATTTTAATGATGGGTTTATAATATAAAAAAAACAGCCTAGAAATAATTTTTCCCATTTTTTTAATTAGGAAAGAATAATTATGGAGCCATTTATTATAATTTGGTTTATAAAAATTGGAATCATATGATCCCATATAGTAATTGGGAAAGAATCTTTCTGACTTCCGCTAGCAGTATAGTTTGTTAATTCATCTGCCGCGTGGTTACTTTCTCAATAGTAGTTATGTTCTACCACGGTATTTGATATTTGGTATTTATCTCACGCGTTGTTTGACTTCCGATACCATACTAGAGATATTCGAAGGTGGAGATATTGTTGGGGAAATACTTCATATTAGCGAAGGACCTAGAAAATTTGCTTGTGGGCAGATATGTTAGCAAAAATCCTCGAAATGTTAAAAGGTTTCTTCGTATTCATCTAGCTTTAAAAAATGCTTTGATATACGGAACAAGTGGTAAATTATTTTAACTAGGATATTTTTTATTTTTCTCACGAATAGTTACATAAAATTTTATCTTTTTTAAGTCTAAATATTCACCTTTTCATTTTATCATAGATAATCTATTACATTTTCATAAAAATCAGGGGGAATAATTAGGCTTCGGATAGTCTGTGCCAATAAACCTATGTATCCTCTTTTCCAACAAATGCTAGTACGACAAGTGGATATGTTAAACATTAACTTAATTAAAAGATCTTCCTAATTATGTTCAACCTATCAAAAAACTTCTTTTTCCCCTCCGTAAAACCATTTTTTCCAAATAATTATCCAAAATTTCTCTTCTATAGTTTTTTTCATCTTCAAATCTAGATTTATTCGGACTTGGTATGAGATATCAGATTTGCCGAGTAGATATAGGTTTTTGTAATTAGTATATTTGGTTTTCAATAAAACAAATTGTTGTTCCAACAATTTTAGGTTGTTATCTGTTTTTCTTATCGAGTATGATGGCTTATCAATACTATCTAGACTTGTTTCTCATAGTCATAATGGCGTTTATGGGGTGGAGTTGCATTATTATCAAGCATAATGCAGAAGGAGACGATCAATTTCGTCTAAGAAGAGTAAGACCGATATCGATCTCAAAGATATCAATTTGGGCATATTTCTTCCTCTTGATAGAAGTATCTTACATCAGTGATGATGATGATCAAGAAAAAAATTATCAAGGAAAAAAATGGTTTGAAACCATTAGAAGGATGTCAATCTCTCCGACGGGTTGTAAACTCCGGTACAATTTTCTATTTTTGTTTCTTTATATTTTGAAATTTATAAATTTAGTATTGGTTGTTTTTCTTCTATAATTGATCGTAATATAAACAAAATTTCATATGAATGAAATTACGAGGTGTTACCTCTTCTATTAAAAAAATAATATTCAACCTATTTAGTCGGGATAAATTTTAATTCAACGTTTTTCAAAACCATTATCATATCTCCTTAATTCCTTTTCAGGACTCCATAGTTTTCAAGCCTTAAAAAGCTCCATGACTTTTTCTGGCAATTCATTTTACAAATCATTTATAATTATGAAAATATAATTTCGTTTAATTTTATTATTAGTGGAAGGGAATCAAAATTTTAAGCATAACTATCATTCTATCCATTAAATTAAAAAGATCTAACTAATTACTAAATCAAAATATAGATTTTCATAAGTTCTACTTAGCATCAATGATTTAAATCTTTCAAGTTTATATCATAAAAGTAAATTAAGTCCTTAAGGTCACCATGACCAATCTGAAATGTTTGTATGTTTAACATTGAGGAATATGTATAAAGTTGTCGATTAAAGAATCCTCTAGAATATGTACGTTGCTAATTGTTATAGGTGGAAAAGGTGATTAAGGGATAATTTGATATTTCCTTGTTTTTCTTTATAAAATCTTTAATTTTACGAGTTTCTTTTCATGGAAAAAATTAATGTCTCGAATTTTTATTCATAAAAATTTGCTTACGATAGTATCGATTATATTAATAAACAGATTGAGATACAGAGCCCAAAAATTACATGATTTGATACTCAAAGTGTGACATACCGGGAAATTCCGCCCCCGGCATTATGCGCTGGGCAGGCCAGAACTCCCTGACTCGCCACTTGAAATACATTTCTCGCTAGATAAATGCAGGTAAATTTATCATTTCAAGCATGTTTTGCAAGCATGATACTCGAAACGTAGTTTCCATACCATTCCAACTCACCCTTGTTCTGCAGAGGGTACAAGGCTAAAATCCAATAAAGGTGCCTTTGGCATGCATCACATACTTACCAGCACTGTTCAGGCCTAAGTCATGCCTTGGACTAGTTCATAGGCCATTTCAAGCTTAATCTCCAATTCCTTAACCCTGCTTCGACCATGCGTTGGATCTTGCACTGATCTTGCTCTTGCCAAGTGTGTAACATCCAGGCACACGCCATTCCATGTCGTAAAGGTTGATAGAAATTATGAGCATCCATTAATGGAATACAACTACCTCATCAAGTGCGGTAACAATCATCTCTTTACTAGCATTGCCGAGCCAGATGATATGAGTTACTAAAGTGTCGTAATCTTCTCCAAATTAGATGATATGAGCGACAAGATGTTGCACCTTAATGCTTTGCATTGAGGCTGCCTACGTACTCAACCCGTACCTTGAAGGGATCAAGCATGACCGTAGTTCATCCGAAGGGACAATTTGAATGGATCAAGCAACTTAAACATGTTAAGGCAAAGCTAACATCGACTTTAAGGGTCAGTCGCTTCGGAAGGATATGCTTAGGCATATCTAATTCACATAGCCAACAATTTCCAACTTGCGTTGCAAGGCGAAAGGCCAAGCAAGCCTAGTCCATATAGGACAAGGGACTTTCGCGAGATATGCACAAGTATGCATTCTCAAGTATGCAACACGGATAAATGACTAAGCTACAAGCATATTGGCGCTTACGAATCAAGTATGCACCAACGTATATGCCACATTGCATAAATATGCATTGTCGCTCATGCACATTCAACCAAATACCCCTCCCTATATGTGTCTTAATCGCATTTCCTTATGTTTGGAAAAGAAGGGTAAGGGACATCCATCGAGTACACACTAGTGATATATCCTCGAGTATGCATCACGGAAAATAGTGCTTTAACACTATAATATGTTCTCGGATAAGCTACACGGAACAATGATTCTTCCTCTAGTAAGCATCACGGCATGATAATGCCTTAGCATTATAATGCTTTCTCGGGTAAGCAACATTGGATCAGTGATGCTTCCTTGGGTAAGGATCATCGGGTAAGCTTCACGGGAAAGTTATGCTTCCTTGAGTAAGATCCTCGAATAAGCTTCATAGGGTCTGTGTGATGCTTCCTTGAGTAATCATCAACTTCTAACCAACACCTCCTCCCCATATATGTCTTACCATCATTCCCACAAGTATATAAAAGGAGGGTAAGGGACATTTATCTACTGCACTTTCTAGTGATGCATTCTCGGGTATGCATCACGGATCAGTGAAGCTTCCTTGGGTAAGCTTCATAAC
>JAJJMC010028310.1:129227-172102 GCA_023531435.1 Papaver californicum
GGTATGCATCACGGATCAGTGAAGCTTCCTTGGGTAAGCTTCATAACAACATGGATGCTTCCTTGATTATGCATCACGGCATAATAGTGCCTTAGCACTATAATGCGTTCTCGAGTACGCAACATAGAGTCAGTGATGCTTCCTCGAGTAAGCATCACAGCATAATAGTGCCTTAGCACTATAATGCACTCTCGGGTATGCAACATAGGGTCAGTGATGCTTCCTCGAGTAAGCATCACGGTATAATAGTGCCTTAGCACTATAATGTACTCTCGGGTATGCAACATGAGTCTGTGATGCTTTCTCGGGTATGTATCACGGCACAATAGTGCCTTAGCACTATAATGAATTCTCGGGTATGCAACATATGGTTAGTGATGCTTTCTCGAGTAAGCATCACGGTATAATAGTGCCTTAGCACTATAATGCATTCTCGGGTATGCAACGTAGGGTCAGTGATTCTTCATCTGGTATAAAACATGGGGCAGTGATGCTTCCTCGGGTAAGCTATATGGGACAATGATGCTTCCTTGGGTAAGCATCCTCGAGCAAGCTTCATTAATTTCCAACTACAACCTCTTCTCTATATATGTCTTACTCACATTTCTACAAGTGAACAATACAAGGTCTTAGGCTTGATGGTATGCGTAGTGATTTTATTCAGAATTCTAATGATGGTACGAAGAGTAATCTTTGGATTCTCTGAGCTAACAACATTAGTAGGCCGGTTGTGGTTGGAGTGTGTAGACAAGCAATAACTATTGATGTTGCTGGGGTTTTTCTATACTTTGTGCATGCAAGTGGATTACAAGTTGTTAGAATGAGTGTTTGGCATGTAATTAGATTTGGGGATATTCAGGTTCCATGGCTAGTTATGGGGGATTATAATTGTGTTCATAGAATTGATGAGAAAAAAGGAGGCATAGATCCTAGACAAGCTGTAATAACTGAATTTGGTGCTTGGGCTAGTAGTAATGCTCTTCTAGAGGCTGATGTCTTTTGGTAGGAAAATGACCTGGAGTAATAGGAGATCCGACAAAGCTAGGATAGTAGAGAAGATTGATCGTGGCTTTGTTAATGAATCATGGATGACTAAGTTCCAGAATTGGAGATATTTAGCTTTAAACAGGGATGTCTCGGATCATTCTCCTCTGTTTGGCATCCCCTTTGAAACAAATATACCTGTTAGCGCTCTATTTCGTATTCAGAACATGTGGTTTACGCATAATGGATTTTTAGAGGTGGTTAGGAAATGCTCCCGTACAGGATTCTGATCCTTTTGTTTTCAATAGTAAGCTTAAATGTTTAAAGTTAGCTCTTCAAGATTGGAATGTTAACATTTTTGGCAACGTAAATATGAAAATTAAAAGAGCTGAAGCTGAAGCTGGAAATTACCCAAACTGAGTCTGATGAAGACCCAGAATATATAAGGAAGTTTGATAGGTTGGCTGAAGCTTTGGTGGAGGTGGAACAAGATCGAGTGGGTCTAGCTGTTATGCTGAAAAAAAAAAGATAGAGCAAACTGGATTGTAAATGGAGATAACAACACTAGATTTTTCCATAACAACATAAGAATGAGGCGCAACAACTGTTTTATTTCTAACCTTGTTTCTGATGCAGGTACCCTGATAGACGATGCTGATCATATCCGTGATCATATTCTGCAGTATTATATGAATAAGTTCAGTGGGGATGAGACGGTGATTTGATAGTTCCTTGTTTAAATATGAACATGAGCAAATTAAAAGCGTTGAAAGTGAAGCAATGGATATGGTTCTGAGTATGGAGGAAATTAAGGAGGCGGTTTTTGATCTCGGAGCAGAGAGCGCTCCAATGCCAGATGGGTTCTCAGGTATTTTCTATAGGCATTGTTGGGATATAATTGAAGCTGACATGGTGCTTTCTATTAGATCTTGTTGGTCACGACAGTTCATTCCTAATGGTGTAAATTCTAGCCTTATTATCCTTTTGCCGAAAGGAAAGGGTGCTGATAAATTCAAAAACTTTAGGCCGACAGACATGGGTAATTTCTTTTTTAAGATATTTACTAAGATTTTGGCAACCATACTTGGTAAGGTACTTAAAAAACTTGTTTCTAAAGAGCAGGTAGCTTTCATGAAGGGTAGAAACATTCATGAAAATATAAGCCTTGCTTCGGAGATGGTCAATGAAATTGATGTGAATAGGAAATTTGGAAATGTGGGTCTGACGCTTGATATTACACAAGCTTTTGATAGGGTTAATTGGCAGTTTGTTCTTGAGGTTTTTAGAAGATATGGTTTTCGGATTGGTGGTGTGCTTGGATTTTTAATATCCTAAGTTCGGCTAGAATTTCAGTTCTCATCAACGGCAATCCTGAAGGTTTTTTTTTAGCATTAACATGGGTCTAAGGCAAGGGGATTCGCTGTTTCCTCTAAAAAAATTTCTTATTGAAGATGTTTTGAGTAGAAATGTTTCCAAGCTTTTTCTTGAGAGTAAAATGTCAGCAATGGTTACTAGAAAGCGTGTTTCTCCAACGCATCTTTTCTTTGCTGATGATATCTTGATTTTTTGTAAGGCAAATATGAAAAGCTTACGAAATTTGGAAGTGCTTTTGGATAATTGCGAAGGGTCTTCTTGTCAGGTTGTAAGCACGGAAAAAGTAAATTTTATTTTGGTGGGGGAATTAGAGTAACAAAAATAAGAATTACGAGTTTTCTGAAGTTTGAACCAGCTTATTTTCCAGATCGCTACTTGGGGGTGCAGTTGATGCCTGGGCGTGTTAAATATGCTCATTTTAGACCTGTTGTGGAGAAAATAATGGATAAGCTAGCTGGTTGGGTTGGTGTGTTTCTTTCTTTTCAGGCTAGGCTGGTTTTAATGAGATCGGTTATATCAAGTTATGCCATTCATACAATGGCAGTTTATAGATGGCCTTTGAGAATTATTGCTGATTGTGAAAGAGGAATTCACAATTTTATCTGGATTGGAGATTCGAAAGTTAGGAGAAGGATGGTTGTAGCTTATGATAGACTGTGTTGTCCTTTGAATGAGGGTGGGCTGGTTATTCCAATAATGGAGGTGATGAACAAAGCCATGCTTATGAAGTTGTGGTGGAATATCAAAACTTCTAACAAAAAGTGGGTTACATTTTTGAGAGCCAAATTTTTGAAAGTTAATGGTGAGTTGATTGATTATGGCTTTAAATCATCAATTATGCCTGGGATCCGATGGATTTATGAAGAAGTGAAGCGCAAATCTAGAATTCTGATTGGAGATGGTCGTAATACTTTTTTTTTTTTTTTTTGATAATTGGTATGGAGATAGAAGCATTGCAGTTACGCTGGCTATTCCACCAGCTATGCATAATAGTTTTTCTTCAATGGTACATCATTTAATTCATAATGGCTCGTGGGTTATTTCTAACAGTATTCGATCCAGAATGATAGAAGTTGGTGTAGAAGTTGAGATGCTGCCAAATCCTAATTGTGAGGCTGAGAGGCTGATATAGAAGCTTGATCATAAGGGGACTTTCTCTGTGAAGTCGGCTAGACAATTAATAAGGAATAGGGCCATTGCAAGTCCAGCTGCGAAACTGATTTGGAGAAGATCAGTTCACCCTGCTCTTGCAGCTCAGGCATGGAAGGTTTTAAATATAGATTGTTGTGCAACTATGATAAAGTTAGTAGCAGGTTTAAAATTCCGATAGTAGCAAGGTGTGTTCTTTACAAAGCTGGAGAGGAATCAATGCAACACGTCACTTGGAACTGTATTTTTTCCAAGAGAGGTTGGGACTGGATTACAAGTATTTTTGAGTTGTTTCCCAACTCGGATTTGCTTGTTTCTTATAATAATGCAAAAGGTAAGAGTAGAATGTTCAAAGATCTCTGGTTAGTTGCGAACATGGCTATCAAGGTGGAGTTGTGGAATCTGAGAAACAAGATGGTGTTTGAGGGTGCGAAACTGAACTGGACTCAGTTCAAGATGCGTGTTTATCAACATGTCAATGAGAATTCTTTGAGGATGAAAGGTTATATGCACAATACTTGCTTAGACCTTAAGGTCCTGAATTATTTAAAGTGGCACATCGTAGGATAAAGGCAATTTTTCCAATCGAGTGTTGTTGGAGGCCTCCAGATATAGATGATCTTTTACTATGTTGTGATGGTGTTTCATATGGGAATCCAGGGCCTGCTGGAGCTGGAGTTGTAACTAGAACACATGATGGTAAGGTGACTGGGGCTTTAACAGTTGGCTTGGGTATAGTTTCTAACTATCTGGCAGAGATTCAAGCAGTTTTATATGCTCTGGAATGGGAAAGACAGTAGAGCTTTGCCAAGATAAGAATCAGATCAGACTCCAACAGTGCAGTAATAACATTTTCTACCAATAAAGTTCCCTGGTGTGTGAGGAATCGATGGCTAGCAGCTAAGGCAAGTTTTTCGAGCTTGCGGTTTGAGCATACATATAGGGAAGTGAATTTTGCAGCAGACAGGATGGCTAAAAGAGGATGTTCCATACACATTGGCACCATAGATAGTTACAATGCTATGCCAGATTTTCTCTCTTTGATAGATGTGCCTGATAGAAATTATTTCCGTTTCAAGTAGTTTTTTCTTTGGGGGCACTCTTTGAAGTGTCCTTTTATTGTCAATAACTTTTTGCTTTTCGAATATATTGGGACTTATCCAAAAAAATCGCACTTCTACAAGTAAAGATAAGGAAGGGAGATGATATTTATCTACTGCACTTTCTAATGATGCATTCTCGAGTATATAATACGGTATAATAGTGCATTAGAACTATAATGTGTTCTCGAGTATGCAACATAGAGGCAGTGATGCTTCCTCAAGTAAGCATCTTCAACTTTTGGTAAAATTACTATTTCACCCCTGAATGACCGTTTTGCCCCTGGTTAAAATTACTATTTTACCACTGAATGACCGTTTTTCCCCTGATGGGTAAAATTACTTTACCCCTGAATGACCGTTTTTCCCCTGATATATAAAATTACTATTTTACCCCTGAATGACCATTTTGCCCCAGATGAGTAAAATGAAATTTTGGTCAGACATGGTTATCCTCCCTGAACCTCTCCTGGTTTTAGTAATTAAATTGTTCGTCGATAGACATTTTAGTTGGATAACTAAAGATTTAGTAGGAAAAAATGTTAAAGGTGGAAGAAATCTTCATGAATAGTTTTTGCCAATAATGTTAAGAGATTTGACAAATTGCTCTATGTCTGAGTCGTTTGACCTGCAACGACTCTTTCGATAAATCAATTGTTATTTTGCAATTGTCTTGAAGTTTTCAACAGTTAGATTTAAAAAAAATCTTATATCTTAATTGAGTTTCTTCTATTTTCAAAAAAAAAAAAATAACAGAAAAGAATACACACCAAAATCATCCTGTTTTGTTTTTAAACTCCTATCAAATTCAAGCTACTTAACTCATTCCCCACATAAAATCTGCTTACAACTATGCTGGCATATTTTATGAATCAAGATTTAACCACCACCAGAGCTTAGTTAATTGCTGCTCCTCACCCAGATGTCAGAACCTCCCAAGTTCAAATCGCACTTTTTGAAACGTGGTTTGGAACCTAGTTATCAATTTGGCGTATGGAGAAAATTCGGGACGACAAACATACGAATATTATTCAGTTTGGTGAAATTCGAATTCGGTCAATAATTCGTGATTTGGCAGTAATTCGTAATGGCATACGTACTTGTATAATTCGAATCGAAGATAGTAATAATGCAAAATAAGATTTTGGTTAGACATGGTTATCCTCCCATAATCTTTCCTGGTTTAGTTATCAAATTGTTCGTCGATGAATGATTCCGTTTACTTATTTATGCTTAAATTAGTAGTTTAATTATTTATTTATTTTTTTGAAGTATTTGAATCAACAATAAATTGGTTTAATAATTCTTAGATTCTTATTTATGGGTTGAAAAGACAAGTAAAATTAGATATTATTTAAATACCCAAGAATTTTTTTAGATACTTTTCTAATGTCTAAAATTGAATATTCATCCTTATTTTTAACAAAACTATTTTTTAAACTGGTGACTAAAATACCCTTTAAAGACCACTTATCTTTTGGTATTGAGATATAAAATTCTAGTTCAACGTCGTGTACACTTCACAAAACTTTGTTTTAATATATATAATCTAAGAGACATTTCAGTTCTACGAGACCAATGTTTTAAACGATTTAAGAGTTCTATTGGGTTCTATTGAACTTTCATGAGAAATGTTTCGTGAGTATCGGCCACAATGTAGAATGTTATAAATTAACCTCTACTAAATGTATTTACTAGCTAAGGTTGCACCCAGAGATGGTCTTGATGGAGTTTGCCAGTCAGTTGCCATTAGGTGGTCATTTAGAGACGACCTAACCAACGAGTTACAGTAAACCTATATAGAGCAATTCAAATACATGCCAATAACTTTCTATCTCACACAAAGCAACAAAGATGGTTGTAGATACAAACTGTAGTTTTTACTTGGAAAAAACAATATAAATTTACTGAATAAAGTAAAAGATCCATAATTAGAAATATCATTTATCATTTTGATTACATCTGGATGTATACTCAAAATTGAGTGGAACCTATTACCACTACCATTACCATGCACATATCATTATGATACTGCTCCATTCCATAATAAAAACCACCAACAAGTATTCTCATATGTCCACGACCATTCCAAAACAACATTGCCATCATCTTCCCTCCTCTCCCCCTCTATGCGGATCCGACATTGGATTCCTGGAATATTATGACCTTTTCCACTTGACTCATTCAAACTCTGCATAACCAGCATTGTTGTAAATAACAGATCTGACGACGAAGACTCTTCATTTGACAACCCTCTTGCATTCTTTTTAAACACAATCTATACTTTTTTGCAAATAACTAGCAACATTATTTCTTGTCAACATACATCATCTGCATAATAGTTTTCGTAACGGTATTCTTAATAGCTAAATGTCTAGTTTTATTAATAAACTACACATGATGCACTTAGATACATCAAAAAATAACACATGATGCACCTGGATACATGCATTATTGATATTGTTATTCTCATTTCAGTGACAACACATGATGAAACCAGTTTCATCCAGTGGTAACACTTTATGCACCCAGGTGGATCCAGTGGTAATACAAGATAAAACCAGGTGCAGCAGAGTGTACATTAAGATGAAACAAATTTAAGAAAATATGTAAACAAGGATTTACACAATTGCATCAGATTCTAGGCCAAAACGTAAACTTTTTATGTATACAAGTGCATCCAGTAACAACACATGGATGTACAAAAAACCTTCTATCTTAACTCGCTAACGACATTCACGTCGTTTTTATTCTATGTCTCTGATTCAGTAATCTTCCCGCTTTTCCTTCTTACAAAAAATATAAATCATAATTCATCCATAATGACCATTTGTAAACCTAGAGGAATCCATGTATATTATACTTTAAACCTTGATGAAACCAAGTTCAATTGATTCTAAAACAGGATGAAATGAAATAACCAAGTTCAATTGAATCTAAGACAGAATGAAACCAGTTGCATCCTAGTTTAAACATGGATGAAACCAGTTTCATCCTAGTTTAAACCTGGATGAAACCAAATTCAGCTGAAATTTAAAAAGGATGAAACCAACTTCATCCTAGTTTAAACTTGGATGTAACCAAATTCAACCAAATCTAAACCATATTTCCCCAAGTTTATGCAATTCTAGACTTGGATTAAACAAATTTCGACTAAATTTAATCATAAATACTCAAATTTATCCCATTATACAAAAATAATTAATAACAATTGAAAACAGAAAGCAGTACCTTTAGATGGCGGCGCCATTGTATCCTACCAATTCAACAAAACTATTAAAATATAAAATCAACTAGCCGTTAGTTCAAGTTAAAATCAACTAAATAGGAAGCAACACAATTTGGAAGTATTTTCTAGGGTTCCATAATCATTAAAAAAAATTAATAGAAAACCCAAAATCAAACACCTAGAAATAGTAATTACTGTCATGCTGGTCATGATTAACGGGTGAAGTTTTCTATGGCTTTTGGTGTCTTGGGTGTTTGTGGTGATGGTGGTAGTTGAGAAATGAAATCGACTAAGGTTTTATGGTGGGGGTGGCGGTTAAGGGATAAAATTGACTAGGATTTTTGGTGTTTGTGGTGGTGGTGGAGGTTAATGGATGATTGAAGTCGCCATGGTGGTGGCCAATAAGAGATGAAAGTAATTTTTTTGTTGCTTATTTTTGCAATGGTGACGGTGAAGAATGTTCAATGTAGATGGAAGACAGAGTGTTGATGATGTCAATGGAGAAGAATTAAGAGAATGAAAGACGAGGTTTATTATTTTTCTATTAGTGGAGAAATTAGATGGTGGTGGAGAAGGTAAGAAAAGATAGAGTTTATTCTCTCATGGAGAAAGATGATGGTGGAGAGAGAGGAGATATGTGGAGAAATTGAGGAATTGTTTTCTGATGGTTTTAATATGGCGTAATGGAAAAGAGTTAAGGATACAGTAGTCAGTTATGTTTAATATATTCTCGTCCATCTCACCCAACTCAACAATTTACGTGTCCAGTACAACCTGACTTAAAAAATTCTTGGACATTTGATCCATTTTCTCTTGAATCAATGTAATCCCAATTTCAGTGTGTCATTCTTATTAGTTTTGGTGCTGAAATTACTACTTCATTAAATACATTTTAGTCTCTAATAATTAGATACAAATACATAATCGCAATATCTTGTTTGTTTATAATGTCTAAACGGAAATCCTTATAGGAGTTCATATTGAGTCTATGTTATTATTAAGATTTTGAAGATACATGCATTTTAAAGAGCCTAATTTATTTCTAACTATGGAACCTCTCTCCTGTAAGTAGAAAAAATAAATGAAAACCCTAACATATGCTTGGACCCTTCCGTTCAGATTTGCTCCTTTGGAGAAGATCTGATCGAGCAAAACATCCTCTTTAATCTTCTTTCCTTAATTCTTTTAAATCTAGATTTAGTTTTTTTATTTTCAAATTTCAATTGTAAATCTAGTCTTTTTTTCAATTTGGTGTTTGGTTTTGTTGTTGCTGTAAATCTATCACTAGCTAGTTTGGTGTGTTTGTATTTGAGTTTCTTTTATCAGAAGATCAACTTTTCCATGAGTGACGTCTACTACGGTTAGCACAATTTTGTTCCAACCAAATAAAAGCCACTACTATTGACAACAAAGTGTTTCTCTCCAGAGAGCCACTTCCAATATCAACCAACGTGGTCCTAGTTAACAAACCTACCAGTCTACCATTTTTACACCCCCGTAACACTGCCTTCGACATCAATGGTTTGCCGTATCGGCCGATACGACGCAGCAAACGGTACCGTATACGTACAGATACGGCATTGTGTTGTTTTTTTTATATTGTTTTTTTTATTTTTGTAATCCCTGTAATGACAATCATTAGGGCGTTTAATAAGGAGATAATGCTCCACACTCTCTCCCTTTAATTATTCAATAACATTCCATTACCATACAGATAACAATCATCTTTTAAGGAAATTTTGCGTTTTGTTTTAATCAAAACCCCTCTGTTTTCTGAAAAAACATTTTAATTTTTGTTCTATTCAACAACTGATAGTCTTATTCTTAATACAAACAGTCCGATATTGTTTTGTTTTCGTAAGAAATTCCGAAAAAGATTACATTTTTTTTCTTTTAAATAACAAAAAACAGTAGTAATCAAAACCCCTCTGTTTTTCTCTCTGTCTCTCTCTAACTTTCACTTTCTGTAGACTCTGTTTCTCTCTCTTTCTATTCTATACCCCATTAACAGAGTATGTTCTGTAATAACTAAGTTGGAGAAGAAAACTTTAAATTGTACTTGTTTCTTTCTCTTCTTCTTTTTCTGGGTTTGTTTCAGTGATTTTCAGATCCTTCTGGTTTGTTTATCATCATCATAACTTCTATTGTTTGTATATACATGAGTGTGTGATAGATCTATCTATCTATAAAGTTACTATCTCTGGAAAATGGATTTTGAAAAACGGCGTAAACGAAAACTATTAGTAATTTCAACTTCATCATCATCATCATCACCATCATTTCTTCCTTCTCAATTTAGTTTCTGTGTTTCATTAAGATGGTGGACACTTTTAATTTCTTCATTCTTTGCTTTTCTATTTTTATTAGATGGTCCACCATTTAGATCCCAATATGTATTGTTTCATCCACATCTTGGTCGTTCTTCATCATCATCACCAGCAGCAGCAAATTCTAACTCTGGGTTTGTTAAATTTGATATCGAAGATCAAGTTGTTTTTCCAGACCATGTTTTATTGTTGTTTACTAAGAGAAGAAGTAATATTTATATGAATGAAGGATTAGATTGTTTCTATAATGAACAATTTGACAAAACCCAAGTTGTAGTTTTGCCAGCTTTATCAGTTGTTGATGATTTCGATGGGTTTAGGTCGATTGCTCGATGCCCGTTACCGCCGAGTAATTACTCAAAGATGGTGAATTTGCACAGACAAGGGGGTTTTATTGAAGAGGATGGGAGTCTAGATGTGAAGAAGCACAGATTGGTATCTTCTTGGGAGAGTGTTGTGTATGAAGCTGTTATGGATGGAGAGACAGCAGTTGTGTTTGTTAAAGGATTGGGTCTTCGGCCGGGACGAACATCGGATACAAATCAGTTTGTTTGTATTTTCAATTGGGGGAATTCAGAGGTAAGTGATAAGTATAGTGTGAGAACCAGAGCTATTACAGCAGGACAAGAAGTTATTAGGTGTTCATTGCCATTTAAACTTCATCGGTATCCTGCCAAGGCTAATGGAGTTAGAATTTCAATTGGAGTTATCTCACATCCACATTCCAGAGCTTCTTCATTCAGAGGTGAGAAGAATCATGTTCATTTTCTTCCTTCGGTTGCAAGGATTTCGCAGTCAAAAACTGAAAAAGAGAAAAAAGCAGAAGAAAAATATGAGCTTTGCGTGTGTACTATGGTGCGCAACCAGGCCTCTAGTATCCGCGAATGGATTAAGTATCACTCGTGGCTGGGCGTAGAACGTTGGTTTATTTATGATAACAACAGTGATGATGGAATTGAGGAACTGATTGATGAGCTCAATCATGAGAACCATAATGTAAGAAGACAAATTTGGCCATGGATTAAAACCCAAGAAGCAGGATTTTCGCATTGTGCTTTGCAGGCACAGAAAGAATGCAAATGGGTTTCATTCATGGATGTCGATGAATTTTTCTACTTCCCTCTCCCGTCTGCTCGTCACCCAAGTGATTTAGGGCTTCCAGGTCGTAATTCACTGAGAGATCTGGTTGCCAATTTTTCATCTTCATCGTCAATTGGGGAAATTAGAACAGCTTGTCATAGTTTTGGTCCATCTGGTTTGACAGAAATTCCTAAACAAGGAGTGACCATTGGGTACACATGCCGGCAGCAAAGTCCTGAACGACACAAGTCCATTGTTCGCCCAGAAGTTCTCGATGATTCACTGATAAATGCTGTTCATCATTTCCATTTGAAAACAGGTTACAGATACCTCAATCTACCAATGAGCACAGCCATGATTAACCATTACAAATACCAAGTGTGGGAGTCTTTTAGGGCCAAATTTTCTCGAAGAGTCGCCACTTATGTCGCTGACTGGCAAGAAAGCCAGAATGAAGGGTCAAGGGATAGAGCACCTGGGCTTGGTACAGAGGCGATTGAGCCGCCAAACTGGCCACAGCAGTTCTGTCAAGTTTGGGATACAGGTCTTCGGGACTTTGTCATGGCTAACTTGGCTGATCCCGACTCTGGGATTTTGCCATGGGAGAGGTCTTCCCCCCTATAACAAAATTCTTTTGGCGGCTGCAAATCTTCTTCCTGTGTACAAGAAATCATTTACATACGACGTGCTATTCATTCTTTTTTTTTTACATTTTTTTCGACTTTCTATTCATATTGGGGGTTTCCGTGAGGGTATAGCTAAATAGACAGAAATACACATCAATAAAAATGTAAATCTTTAAAGATTCATTGTTTGTGCTTATTGAACAAAACTAATTTATTAAAGCTTAAATCATTATTTAAGCAAAATAATAATTCTACAATTTGATCTTTAACATCCCTTATAGTGCTAGTAAAGCTTAAATCATAATAGCAATTAAAAAGCACAACACAAAACAAGCTGGATATGAATCAGAAAGTAATCAGGGATTCAGAATGACATGTATCATGTTTCGAAGCAGAATGTTTTGGTTGCCATCTTGTACACGAGTACATTTCAAAAATCAGCTATCTGGTTGTATCACGATGTTACCCCACTATGAGAAGCGGCAAAACAATTATTTGGGGTAAAAAGAACTAAAGATTTTATATTCTGAAGAGAAATAAACATCCAAGATGGAGGGCCACATCACCAGAAACTCCATTCATTTGGTTCGATCTTGAGATTCTTCTGTCCCTTCAGCGACATCCGATGAAGTATTATTTTGAAATTCTTCCTCACCAAGTTTCTGCCAAAAATGCAAAATATAAGACAACGTCAGTCAGAGATCTTGCAATCAAATGGTAATTCTGAAGCAATTTGAGGGCCAAGTAGCAACGAAGACGTGACTTGATACTTATAACAAAGCAAGATCAAATTATTCACATTTAGAAGGCGGGACCAGTTTATATCAACATGTATAAGAGACAGATTTACAGCAAAATATTGTCAGAGTCCTTTAAGATGGAACCAAGAACCTCAAAGAGTGATTTTGTTCACATTCTTACAACTATGCAAGGTGTTCATTTTTGGGTGTTGTTTTCTTGGTTTTCCCTTCCATTATTGGAAACATAATACAGAATATGTTTTGAAAGAAACAAACCATTTATATACAAAGAAATACAAAATGTCACTTCATTACACTATTTATTTTTTACTATAAACTAAATAATTGATCGAGGAAGAACAAAACACAAACACCATGAACCACAAATAATTAATTTATTCTGCAGATAGACATATAGATGCACAGAGGATAAGAAACAAAAGAAATACTGTTCATGGCCCTCAATGAAGTATACTACCACGTGGGTAAACTATATCCTGGCATCATTAACCAATCTAAATTCAAATGCATACATATCTAAATAGATGTCTTTATGATAATGGTCAAAAAATGACCTAATGCTTTATATCATATGCTGCAACATCATTTAAGAATATTCAACAATAAAAAATAAACTTGTGTCGAAGTTCACAACAAAAGTTCAGGATAGAGTTACGGACACACTTTCTGTACTAAGGCAGTATATTTACATCGAGTAGTAATACATAATTATCATCTATCAACAGGCATTAATCGAAAAAAAAATGTCATCATTTTGTTTCTGACAAGGGATTATCTTGATTGATGACATAGTTATTCAGTTGAACTAGTCAATAAGTCATGTTTCAAATGTCGAAAGATAACTTTTGATCCCATTATCTAGGGAATACTTGTACCTTATTATGTGAGGAAATACACGTTACTGACACTAAGTGGTTATCTTTTTGCATATGGTTTCACATACCTAAGGTCCTTCTTCACCTAAAAAATAATTATCTCCTTTGTCTCTTCCTCTCCTTTGTCACCTGAAAGATCATTCTCTCCTTTGTTTCAAAGAGATACAAAATGAAGTCCTGTAACTTCGAATCTATAGCATCGCGCCAGATATATGATGAATACAAAAATTCCTAGAATAGAAACTGACCTCTGACTTTGAAATCAATTTGTACTGTTGGAAAATTAAGTAATGAGTGCCAAGGAGGCACGCACGCAACTATCCTGGTTAACTGGTTGTCTCTAATTTGCTTAAGAAAATCATTAAGAGCGACAAAGAAAAATAATGGACAACTCAACTTGGGAATTTTTAAGGAATTCAATGCGAAAACTGTAAATAACAAAATCTTCCGAAGAGGTGAAAGATTTGATGGTGGAATCAACAACTTTTTTATGCAAAATGTAGATTCAACTAATTAACAATAACAACGAAGCTTGTTACAGTTGATTAGTTCAAATCTACCTTTTGGGTAAAGAAGTTGTTGAGGCTTCTCAACAAGATAGCTATTGAAGATAATGAAACTTGCAGCTTTACCTAAGCTCGTAAGTTGCTTAATTAAGTGTCCGATGAGTCGATGACCTTCATAATAAGGGGTCATTTTGGCAAGATTTGTTGTGTTGTAAAAGACTATACACAGAACCAAAATCAAAACTTAACGAGCATGTTTGGATAGTTGGAAGGGAATCCTAAACCCACCGCCCCAATGGGTTTTGAGTTCCCATATTCTGGGAGGAATCCTATTCCCAGTCTCCCTCTATTCCTATAAACCAAAGTCCAAACATGGAAATGTTATCGTATTCCTGGGAAAGCGATGTGATTCCCTCTAATCAAACACGCCGAAAAGGATAAAGCAGAAATCCGTAATAAAAATGAAGAGAAAATTTGGGGGGGAAAACCAAAAGAAATTGGGGATTTACTTCATAAGTGAAGAAAGATATGTTTATCCAAACATACATTCGACCTTTCAATCAAACTAATTTAAGTGACCTAACATCATTGAAAAACACAACAATTTACCAATACAAGGATTATGTAAAACTCTAGTTTATGCCATGTCAGGGTTTAGGGTTTAAAATTTTCCACCTACATCCACTAATCAGAGGTATATAGAATTTGATTTAGGCAAAATATTAGAGGGATTGAAATGGAAGTAAGTACCTGTTGGGCTTTATGCCAAGCGAGACCAGTGTATACATTAGCAGAGAAAGTGGCTGTGAGATAAATGGTGGCAACACCAAGACCAGCTGTGAAAGCTTTAAATGCTAAATCTCCAGCCTTGCTAGCTACTCTTCCTATTCCTCCTCCACTCATCTTTCCTTCTTCTTCTTCTTCTTCTCTCTCAGAACTGCCAAGACCTAAAAAACTCCATTTCTTCTTCTCTCTCTATTTTACTAGCAGGAAGATGGGAGATAAATGGGGGACTACGGGAGTAGGAGTTTTTATACTTACCGACCGTATATATTATGATCTGAGGTTTGATACACCGTTAGGATGGTGTGTTTTGTGTACACACCCAGGTGAACAAAAACATTTGGCATATATTGCCAGTCGATCTTTCCACGGTAAGAGGTGTCTGAGTTTTGACGAATCTGCCGCATACCCTGTATTCTTCTATCTGAACCCTTCATCTGGAAATGGTGGATCCTTGGGGGGCTACGGTGAGTCCTGATTAAACAGTCGTGCACCAGTACCTTTGTAACATGTCATCGGGAAAAATAATTGGGGGTATATAGCATTTTCAGAGTTTCATAACTCCAAGGAGACTAGACTCTGACTCATCCTGAGTTTAAAAAACTCTTGAGTGTGTAATTTTCGATCCATTGATGGTGCCCCCAAACCCAAATATGATTTAATACATGTTAAGTTTTTGGTGGTTTTTAAATTACGGGAAGAGATTAAGATATCATGTGCACACTTATTGAAGGATGTGTAATATCGGACTCGCATTTTAAATAGGAACTAGTTTAAATAGTGAATTCCGGTATTTGAGTTGGCAATAATGATTTCACGAGTAAATACAACCAATTGAGTTACGGGTTGTTTGTTGTTTTCGAACTATCAAAAAATTATCTTTTAGTAAGAGCACATATGCTATAGACATGCTTGCGATTGTAATCCAACAATAAGTTTAAGAAATATAAATTTTTTGTTTAATGATAAAAATTTAATATTCTTATATTTTATGTAGATAATTCAAAGAGCATTCCAAATGTATAAAGTTTGTAGAAATCTGATTTATATCTTGAAAGATACAAAGACTTGAGATTTTTTTGATTTATTTTTAAAATATTTTATGAATAAGTGAACATATGCTTAATATACGTTTCTACTCTCGAATACAAATATAGTGCTAGTGGATTCCGGTGTTTAAGTTGGTAACAATGATTTCACGAGTAAATATAGTCGATCGATATTAAAGGTCATATTGGTAATATCAAGGTTAAACCAAAGCTTCACCAACAAAAGGTTATATTTGGTAATATCATATATCTAATAGATGCCCTGCAATAAAAACATTCTCTTAAAGCGTCCACAGTTATGAGTGGAGTAAATACCAAAACCAAAGAGTAAAGACCAAAATTTTTTGGTTATAGTCCACGTGAAACGCAACGGTGGAAGATAAAAATTTAATCAGACGTAAGCAGAATTTAGGCTTGACGTTGGGCGCATGTGTAAGGAGACGTTTGTTGGATGGGTGTTGGGTGGGCGTATGCGTAGTGAAATGCTTGGTTTGGGCGGACGCTTGATAAACGCTCAATGGGAGACGGATGCCTGAACAACGTTTGATGATAAACGTATCTTTAAAGCTCTTTGATATGCCTATAAATTGAACACTCGATTCTCCAATTATACAAACCAAAACTGCAAATATCAACAACCAATTGCATACTATGAGAATAACACTCACTATTATGCTTCTTGTTGATTTCTTCCTCCTCCTTCTTCTTCTTCTTCTTCTGCTTCTTCTTCTTCTGATGATGATGATGATACTAGTTTTTACTCATCAGACGAAGATTTAGTTGCATTGAGCCTGATAGACACAATTTTGTGTCTTATTTGAGCTCATATTAATATTGATATTTCTCGACTTTTGTACTTATATTATGTTTTATTGTATTTTTAGGTATTTTCGAAGAATAAATAATGGTAGAAAAATCACCTTAAAAAGTGTTCAAGGCATCCACAAGAATTGATAAAGGCACCCCAAAAGTTTGATAAAGGAACCCATGTCATGGATAAGGGCACCTTCTTTTCCATTTCAAATTTAAGTTTTGGTGCGAAATTATTCTTCACGAAACAACGAGAATTATGAGCAAGCTATTTTTGGTAGATTTTTACGGTTAAGACAAGAATATCTTCTTGCCTTTTTAATAGAGTTTATACGTGATTTAAAGACTCGAAAATCATAACAGAATCTCGTTTAAAAATAATTGATTCTCATATGGGGTTGATTCGGTATATGGAGAATATATTCTCGAGATTTTATGGGAAGATATTGTCTCGAGTTGATAAGGAAACAGAGCAACAGATAAAACAATAAAATCAACGAGATGTATCAATAGAGAGAAGGGAAATCAAAACAGATTCAATATTTGATAATCAAGAGAAGAAAATATTCCTTTGAGTTAGTTGTGATGATATTCGAGAATCTGTGAGATTTATTGGAGAAGATTTGGTGTTATAATATAAATAGAGGGTCGAACAGGCTAACAGGGGGGACTGGCAGAGGCCAGATTCGAAGAAATCAAATTCCAGAAAAATTTGCTACTCCTGCAAGTTCATCACGTGAAGAAGATGAAGAAACCGTGACAAAAAGTAGAAAACTGTTGTTGATTCCGTTGTCTATTCTTTCAAATTCATAAGTTATAACAACAGTTTTTGCTACAGTAAAAGCAACAGTTTCCGGTTTTAATAGAAAAGAAGACAGTCCTTTTCCAACTGCGTCTAGAGTATGTCGTAGATTCAATAAATCATTTTAATTCTTTTGCGGCTCAGTTGGTCAGTTCTTTTTGTACTTTTCTTCTTCTCAAGCACTTTTGATCTATGTGCCTATCTTTTGAGAGTGGTTTGGGCGTGATGAGCTAAACCCCATCACTGGGATAATGGAGGAAGCTATTTTTCACACTTGTTTGGTAACTATGTTCGATTCTTTATGACTTTTTGCACTTATTTTAATTATTTCATGGTTTTTCTTAATTGGTTGTCATTTAATTTGATAGGTCATGCTTAGCTTAAGTGTTTTGATGATCCATGCTTAGAATTTACAATCAATGTTTTAAAAATCTACTTTTGGCGAACAAAAAAAGAGTCCAGAAAAGAGCTTAAATGGTTAAGAATAATATTTGTACCACATGAATGTGAAAATCGGTGGAATTCTGAGTCCCTTTCCCTTGTAATTTGTCATTATCTTTTATTTATTTTCTAATCTAAATTAGGAGTAAGTCTAAAATCACTCTTCACAAGTTTGAGTGAGAGATACTTTATTTACCACATCTACAATCCACATCAATTATTGGCACCGCCGACACGGACTTATTTTTAGATTTTTTTTTAGTATTTTTTTTTTAAGGTTATTTAGTTTAGTTAGAATTTTATTTTTATTTGTTCTATTTTACATTTTTGGATATTTTTCTTTGTATTACAAATTTTGGATCGAAAAGAAATTGGAGCCAAAGATTATATTGATTGATTAAAGACTTGGAGTCAAAGATAAATCGAAAACAACGGAAAAAAAAAGACAATTTTTTTTTAGTTAATTTGTTTTTTAGAAAATTGTATTAGGAAATTCTTATTATTTTTGTAATTATTTTAGGTATTTTTCTGTTTTTCATATTTTTGGACTTTGGACTTTGAACTTTTGGACATTATTATTATTTTTAAACCCTATGGAAGGGTAAGTTAAATATAAATTGCACAGGGAAGGACGACAATTACGATATTGTCTCTGCCCTTCGGGTTCGTACATTGACATAGGAGTTGGTGGCCTGAGTAGACTTCAACGGTTCATCGCCCGTCTAAAACGGGAGGTAAGACTCTAACCACCCACGAATCCCCTGTCAGTGGGTTTTCTGTATTCCTTCGTAATGCATATATGTTGAGGACTTGAATACAAAATTTACTTTTCTAGTAAAGGGAAAAAACTGGCCATATAAGATAAGAGTTCGGATTTCGTCACCATATCCTTTCTGCCCGACTTAGGAACACGTTACCTACGTGAACCTAAGCCTAAAATTTGACTAGAAAGAGACCTATACCGTAACGAGCTTATTGGAAAGTCATTCAAAAGGACTGTATTGGTTACTCTGTTAGCCTAACTCAAAGTTCAAGAAGATTATTTTAAGTAGATTCGAGCCGCCTTGTAACCCAAGGAAACGTTGCCAAAAAAACAGGGTTATCAAATTTCCTTAGAGCTTATCCTGTTTCTATTTGACTTATCTAATTCGAATCGTTCTAAGAGATTTGCTAAAACTGTAACTAGTTTCCTTTTGGAAGAATAGAAGCTGGTCTAGAAACAATCTAAGTGAAGCCATCATGTTTTTTGTTTGCTAGATTCAGTAGGTTTGATTTGGTTGAGTCGTCCTTGTTTGTGTATGTCTAGAACCCCTTCATGTTAGGATTTATTTTCTTAGATTTTTTTGTAAATATATTAGGAAGTTTTTGTTAGAAAATGTCGAACTAGTATTATGAGGACCAATACAATGAATATCCGACTGAATTTCAAAATAGACATTATCCTTACTATAAACATGGTGTGGATAGTTGTCGGGACCACCACCAACCTTTTGGAGGCTATTTCTCATACCAAGGTGATCCCAATTACTATTTGTACATACACACGTCTTATGAACATAAAAATGAGTAAAATTCGAGTTCTTTGTCTTGGAGGGATGCCCTAAAGCAGATGCAATCTAGTATTTATAATGAACCTATTATGCCTGTAGAAGAATCACACGAGCAATTTCGATCTAGTACTCCTTATGATCCATTTGTTTCCCTAGAGAATTTCATCAAGGAGTTGACTGAGGATACAAGAAGGTTCGTATTAAGTATGAGGGGAACAATTAGTAGTCCAACTATTTCTCTAGAAGAATCACACGAGTAGTTGTGATCTAGTACTCCTTATGATCCATTTGTTTCTCTAGAGAATTTTATCAAGGAGTTGACTGAGGATACAAGAAGGTTCTGATTAAGTTGGGGGAGAACAATTAGTAGTCCAGCTCTTTCTCTAGACGAATCCCTCAAGCAATTGACTGAGAATACAAATAGATTTTCATTAAGTGTGAATGAAAGTCTTGCAAAAAATAATATTGCTCAAAATGATCTTAATTTCCAATATAGTGCTACCCTTGATAATTATTCACCTAGTCAAGAGGACAAGGATAGAATTGGTAACACTATTTATTTAAACGAGGTTCAAACATCTTCATATTATTATAATGATAATGATAGTATTGGTGAAGAACTTGAAATATACAGGCAGAGTGATCAAGAAATTGTCACTCCAATTGTGCTTCATGATGATAGTGTTATTTCTGGTTCAAATCCAAATAATTTTAATGATTATTCACATATTCAAAAGAAAGAGGATTTGACTAGAGATACTACTATTTTAGATGGTGTAGAATTTTCTTGTTTTGAAGCCCATAATGGTTTAGAGAAACGAGTGTGTCCTAAGACTAGGGATTTAGAGTCTAACGATTCGAAGACAATAGTCTTTGACGAAGATGATAGACTCTTAGAGAATTTTAACGTGATATAGGATGATTTGATTTAGGTTGATAAAATAATTTCCCCAGTGGGTTTTGTTGTCCTAGATACCCAACCTTTTCAGGTCCCAGAGGATCAAATACCAGTGATCATAGGTCGTCCATTTTTAGCTACATATAATGTCCTCATCAATTATGGAAATGAAATAATTAATTTTTCTCTTGGTAACATGATTGTTGAACTGAATCTGTTTAGTATGAGTAGACAACCTTCTTGTGAGATCTATGATTTAGAAGAAGTGAACGTAACAGTACTTCAGTTCAGAAATCTTTGCCAAACACTTTGTTATAAGATCCATTAGCTATCCCACTTTGGGTTTGATGTTGACGATGATAGTGTTATTAATAAGGTGAATACTTTGTAGGTTTCTGCACCTTTGATGAATACTTATAATATATGGAAAGCTAAGTTTGAACTTCTACTAGTTTATAAGTCTACCTTATTTCCTTCTATAGAGGAAGCTGAGTGCAGTTTTGACCTTAAGGACCCTAGAATCCAACCAACAGTTTTTAGTCCATCTGAGAGTAAGTTCACCCTAAGTTTGGGGGTACCGATGATTCTTGTGATTTTCAAGTATCCCTTCTTAAAGTCCTTCACTCGGGGCTTGACATTCGCACCTCTACCATTTTTCAAGATCATCTTCAAACTAGATTCTCTAAGTCTGTTGAAGTCCAAAAAAAAGTTCAGTTGTTAAAAACCCATCCTCTGATCGATGTGGTTCACCTAGGCAATAATACCAAGATTGACTTTGTCTTACCACCAAAAAAATTTCTTCCAATTGTGGGAACGTTTGAGTTTCAAATGTGTCAGTTATTAAGTTTTGAGACTAAGCCTAATTACTTTAGGAAATTAGAATCGACACATTTGCTTAAGAATGACCACCATTTTCATAGTAGTCAACTGTGTGAGTCAAATATGATTAACTTTGAGGATCCATAATTATTCAGGTTGTTATTATGTGTTTCAAATTTATTAGTTGAGTTACTTCAGACTCTACAACCTAATTCTCCGGATCCTGCCAATGAGGAAATCCAGCCCATGAAAATATTTTATCTAGACCCTTTTTAGAGCCTGAACCTGAACCACAACTAGATGTAGTTGTCTTAAACAAAAAACTAGATAAGGGTGTGCTCGGTTTGTTCACTTTCTGGGCCTGCTGCAGTTTCCTTCTATTTTGGATTGTATTATTTTATTCAGATGACCCACAGTTGTTCCAATTATTGCTATATGATTCTATGAGGTGACTAATTCTTTCTTAGTCTGGATGAAGACTTTAAACTTAGCACTTCTTGGGAGGTAACCCATGCTCATGCGACACGGTAATATCTTTTCTTAACTCATTTCCTTAGTTTGGTAACAGTTTCTCCTTGTTCATGCTTTTGATAGTTCATCTTGAAAACATTGAGGACAATGTTAGATTTAAGTTTGGGGTTAAGGAGAAATTTTTAGTGAAATATGAAACTCCAAAGTCTAGAAAGTTGTGATCAATTCAGGATGACACTAACCATTCTAGGTAGATGGAAACTTAGATCTTTTTCTATAGGAATTGGTGTGCCCAGCTAAATAATTTATTCATAAAATGATGCCTAGCTCAGGTATTAGAAATAACATGATAGTTGTCACCATATCTCGGAGTCTATCTCGACCATATCACCTTCTGTTTTTATTTTTGCAATTTTTGTGTTTCTCCAAGTGATTTGGTGGGGCATCGGTATCGAATTTTTATCATCGCCAGGATGAAGTACTGTGTTTGAGATCAAGCCCCATTATTGTATTATTTAGACCATTATTTAATAAATAAACAAAATAAAATATTCGAGTATTGATACTTTGATAGCAATATGTGTGTGTTCTCCCTGTCTTCGTCGCCTAAGCAAGCATGGAACGCAGGATCCATGAGAACTATCATGTAAGATGCTGATAAGGAACATGCGCTTGGATTCATTTGATCCAATCATGTTTTCAGTACATTTAAAAATAATAAATAATTATTTTCAATAAATCGACCGTTGGGACCCTTGTATAAACCAGTTGAGTCGATATTAGTATAAGGAGTAAGAACAATGGGAGCGTATCTCAATCCATTAGGATTCATCCTGGCACTGACCTTCAAACAGATGTGGGAAACACCGTTCACCTTAGTCAACATGCGCAAACTTCATCATCTCTATATCCATCTTCTAAATCTTTTTATGTGATTGAACTTTGATAGATTCTGAGTTTCATGGTTGAACGACTATCTAAGTAGAGCTGTGTTTTCTTATATATGAATTTTAATATGCTGAGTGCAAACTCGTGTAAAACAATTGGACTCATATAGGGTAATGATTTCCATAGCCGAAGAATTTACTATGCCAACTAAATAGCTTGTTTAGTGTCTACCCTCAATCATTCACAAGTAGCTAGAGTTTGGAGTAAAGGTTTTGTGGGTACACCTCTTATAAACCCTCACGAGACTAAAACTCGTCCACTAGGAACACCTAGAGGCTTAAAGGTTTATTGCACACGCTTAGTGCAATCGCGATGTCTGCGAAAGTGAGTTAGGATTTTCTTAGATCAAATTTGCTCGAGGACTAGCAAATAATAAGTTTGGGGGTATTTGATAGACATAATTTTGTGTCTTATTTGAGCTCATATTAATATTACTACTTCTCAATTTTTGTACTTATATTATCTTTTATTGTATTTGTAGGTATTTTCGAAGAATAAATAATGGTAGAAAAATCGCATCAAAAAGTGTTCAAGGCACCCACAAGAATTGATAAAGGCACACATGCCATGGATAAGGGCACCTTCTTCTCCATTTCAAATTTAAGTTTTGGCACAACATTTCTTCACCAAACAACGAGAATTCTGAGCAAGCTATTTTTGGGAGATTTCTACGGTTAAGACAAGAATGTTTTCTTGCCTTTTTAATAGAGTTTATACGTGATTTACAGACTCGAAAATCATAACAGAATCTCGTTAAAAAAATAGTTGATCCTCATATGGGGTTGATTCGGTATATATAGAAATATTCTCGAGATTTTATGGGAAGATATTGTCTCGAGTTGATAAGGAAACAGAGCAAGAGATAAAACAATAAAATCAACGAGATGTATCAATAGAGAGAAAGGAAATCAAAACAGATTCAATATTTGATAATCAAGAGAAGAAAATATTCCCGTGAGTTAGTTGTGATGATATTCAAGAATCTGTGAGGAGTTATTGGAGAAGATTTGGTGTCATAATGTAAATAGAGGGTCGAACAGGCTATCAGGGGGGACTGGCAGAGGCCAGATTCGAAGAAATCAAATTCAATAAAAATATGTTGTTGCTGCAAGTTCATCACGTGAATAAGATGAATAAACCATGACTAAAAGTAGAAAACTGTTGTTGATTCCGTTGTCTATTCTTTCAAATTCATAAGTTATAACAACATTTTTTGCTATAGTAAAAGCAACAATTTCCGGTTTTAATAAGAAAGAAGACATTCCTTTTCCAACTGCGTCTAGAGTATGTCGTAGATTCAATAAATCATTTTAATTCTTTTGCGACTCAGTTGGTCAGTTCTTTTTTGTACTTTTCTTCTTTTGAGATATGTGCCTATTGTTTGAGAGTGTTTTGGGCGTGATGAGCTAAACCCATCACTGAGACAATGGAGAAAGCTATTTTCTGTACTTGTTTGGTAACTATATTCGATTCTTTATGACTTCTTGCACTTATTTTAATTGTTTCATGGTTTTTCTTAATTGGTTGTCATTTAATTTGATAGGTCATGCTTAGCTTAAGTATTTTGATGGTCCATGCTTAGGATTTACAGTCAATGTTTCAAAAATCTACTTTTGACAAACAAAAAAAGAGTCCAGAAAAGAGCTTAAATGGTTAAGAATCAATATTTGTACCACATGAATGTGAAAATCGGTGGAATTCTGAGTCCCAATTCAATGTAATTTTTTCATTATCTTTTATTTATTTTCTAGTCTAAATTAAGAGTAAGTCTAAAATTAGTCCGAGCGAACGATACTTTATTTACCACATCTACAATCCACAACAGAGCCAAAATAAACAAGCAGTCACTCTAGGATTGGCTATTTCAAGTATGAACTGGCCTCATACTCGTATCCAAATACCAAGAGAACGTGAGGCCGGATGTATACTTCTCTGGAAAGATTACTTTTGCGGGAACCCTAGGTTTCCACCAAATGTATTTCGTAGAAGATTTAGAATGCGACGAGAATTGTTCAACCGTACATTGTGAGATGTCGTGGCTATAAATAATTATTTTGTTCAAAAAAAGATGCTTGTGGTGTTCCTGGATTATCCCCTCATCAGAAAGTTACAGCATAATACGAATGTTAACTTATAGATGTGCAGCCGATGCAATAGATGAGTACTTACGCATTGGAGAAATAATTGTTTTGGAAGCAACTCGTAGGTTCTGTAAGACGATTGTGCATTTGTATGGGAACAAATATTTGCACACACCAATTGAGGGTGATGTTGAATTGTTGCTTAAAGAAAACAAAGATAGTGGATTTCCAGGGATGCTGGGTAGTGTAGATTGCGTGCATTGGAAATGAAATAAATGTCCATCGACAGAATCAGGAGCTTACACTGCGTACAAAGGGAGCGAAAGTATTGTGTTGGAGGCAGTGGTGTCATATGATCTCTGATTTTGGCATGCATTTTTTGGTATGCCCGGTTCAAACAATGATATTAATTTGATGAACCGTTCTTATATTTGTAAAAAACTTATCAATGGGAAAGCACCACCAGTGAACTTTGTGGTAAACGAAGATTCATATGATATGGGATATTATCTTGGTGATGGAATGTACCCAACATTACTACTATTGTGATGTCTATTAAACATCCAGATTCCAAGAAAAAATAAAAAAATTCAGCGATGCAAGAAGGTTGCCGAAAAGATGTAGAGCGAGGCTTTGGTGTACTGCAAAAATCAATTTGCCATCGTCAAGCAACCAACAAGAATGTGGAATCCAGATGTGCTTGCAAATATCATGAAATTTTTTATTATTTTACATAATATGATAGTGGAGGATAAGCGCCTACCTGGTGATTGGCCACATGAATATGATCAACGCATCAACCATGCACCGGTAAATATATCGAGACAACATAGTGCTAAACTTTCGAGAATGAGAGTTGAGCAACGCCGACGTGCAATACACAACAAAGATACGCATATTCGTTTGCGAAATGACTTGATCGAACACTTATGGTCATATTTTGGAGACGATTAACATTTTGGAAACCATGCAGATAGGTTTTGTGGTATATCTCTTATAAACCCTCCCGAGACACCACTCGTCCGCTAGGGGCACCTAGGGGTTTAAAGCCTTGTTGCACATGCTAAGTGCATCCGCGATGCCTGTGCAAGTGAGTTAGGCTTACTTTTTAGCTCTTGTATTATCAATATGCTTACTATGTTGTAACGGATAGATGAGTTATTGGAACTCAACGAATATGTTTTTATAAAAATTTACTTTTGCAACGGCTCTTTTTTAGATGTCCCTATAAATTCACGTCTTCTTCACCTTACTCTTCACATCTTCTTTACGTATTCTGAACCAAACATTCACTTCTTCTTCAAATTCACTCCACTTTTAGTTAAAAACAACATCTTAAAAAAATTTACGGCTAGCTTCGATCCGGAAGAAGATTTAGTTATCTGCAAAACTTGGATCACCCAACAATCTCGTCCAGCCCCTAGGCAAGGAACTTTACCAGATGAAGCCTTCTGGAACCTAGTATGACACTACTACAAAATAAATTTTGGGAATTATCGTCATAGAACAATGGATAACATAAGGGATAAACATGTTTTAATACAGGAAGAAGTCACGCAATTCATCGTCCTTGAATCAACTATTTATAACAAATGCAGTTGTCCTGAAGAAATGACCCATGATCGACTGGTATATCTTTTTTATTCTCTTAACTTGTATTAATTTTATTCTATGTTTCTTTAATCATAATACTGATTTTAAAGTTAGTTGTTGCAGGAGATACTAGCAAAACTAAAGTACAATGAACAAAAAGGCAAACAATTTGAATTTGATGAGTGTTATCAGTTTCTAAAGACAAAGTTTTCTGACCTACTTATATTCATGAAAAATCATACATTTGAAGTTGATTCCGATGAAGACTAAGTTTGATAATAATAGGTTTGTGTGTACATCTCTTTGTAAACCCTCACGAGACAGAACTCGTTCACCAGAGTCGCTTAGTGGTTTAAAGGCTTGTTAAGTGTAATCGTGTTTCCTATGAAAGTGAATTAGGGTTTTAATTAAGTATTATAATATAATTTCGTTATTTGTACTTGCACCGGCGTAATCTATTTTGTATGAATAAATTAACGAAAGTATCATAAATAACAAATATCACTTATTCAGAACAACAATACATCACTAGATGTTAAGATATCTCATTTTCGCAGGAATCGCGGTTGTATTTAGCAGTGCAACAAACCTTTAAACCATTAGGTGGTCCCAAAGGACGAGTTATGTCTCGTGAGGGTTTACAAAGAGATATGCCCACAAAACCTATAATCAAACCTTCAACGAGTACTACGACGCCCTGGATGACGATCTTGACATCGTCGAAGAAAAATCAACAAAAAAGGGTTGTATTTTTCCATCACCCTTAGGATCTTGAAATGAGGTTGGTACCTGAAATCTGAACCTTTCCATCTTCTCCATTCCTCCAGAGATCTCGCAACAACTTCGTCATCAGTTTCATTCCTAATTCTCCTTTCATTCACCTTAGCGGTTAAAGTAGAAAGTTCTAGTACTATCCTTGTTATTTCTTGAAATCGACAAAAAAGGCATGCTCTGTTCAGGTTATTGGGGTTACTGGTTTCATTACAGAAGTTAGCATGTATAGGTTCTAACCATTCCATGCTTATTGAACCATCCATCTGACATTCATGACCCCTTGCTGGAAATATAATATTAAGTTTCAACAAAGAGATAAATCTTCCTCTATGGTAAAATTATCAGCATTAAAACTAAAATTTTGGTAAGCCATATTTCTAAAACGGAGAGATAAAAATAATATTTCAATTAAGATATTTGAAGTGTGGAAGGTGTGATTTTGAAATGGGAACGAGTGGGTATATATATGGAATTTTTTGAACGGAAATAATTTTTGAAATTTCAATAAAAGATTAAAGCATGATATTCAAAGAAGTGACGACTCTGCTCTTTTCCAGCCTGGTGGGTCCATAATATCAGTTTGTTCAATGGATGCCTGGAAACACTGACGTCTAATTATGAAAGGTGTTTGGTCCGCGTGCAAATACTAAAACATGATATAGAAAGAAGTGACGAGTCTCTTGTTTTCGAGACTGGGGGTTCATAATAACAGTCTATTCAATGGAATCCAACGTTTCAATTATTTACTTTGTCCATCTAAAAAATCTAAACAATCGATCTTATCAACTCATGTAGGAGACGAATAGATAGGATAATATTTACAGTGTCTAGTCTTTTATCTTGTTGTCATTCCGGCATATGCAACACATCAGTTAATAAAAACCAACATCAATTATTCAAAACAACATTACATCATATTCCTGAAATTCAAACCAACATCAATTATTCAGTAATCACTTTTTACATAAATATCCGTTGATGTTCGAAAAATATAGTCGTTGGTTAAAGTTTTCATCTGACTAACTTAATTACTCGAAATTTAAAGTTTTCATTAATTCAAAAAACAACTACATTGGAAGTTCACTAAAATTTGAAATAACACTATTAATTCAAAACTAAACTGGAAATTAAAATACTAAACTGGAAATTTAAACCTCTTAATACAATTCAGAGAAATTAAAATTAAAATCCTAAAAGTAGAAACTAAAAATGTTAATCCATTAATAATCATAATAATTAAGGTTTCAGCTAATCCGAGAACGCTTTAAGCTTGACTTCTTCTTCTCTGCAATATGTTTGCATTTCTAAGTTCGATGTACTCTTTTTTTACGACATCCAATCCGGAGACATCCATCATCATTATGCGAAACTCGTTGTCTGCTTCTTTTTTTGCGTCAAATTTGTATTTCCTAGCTTGTTTTGCCGCAAACTTTTCCGAAGACTCAGTTAGTTCTGCTGCAAACTCGGATTCTCTCTGCACCAACTTCATTTTTGATTGTTCTCTGTAATTGGTATTGAAGTTTTGTTGCTATTTAACAATTATTCCATCATTTCCTCTTGGGCATTGGATTTTGCTCTCCATGTATTCTTCAATCGTTTCGCCTTTTTTTTCCCCATCTGACGGTTATATGTGTTAGGTATATCTTATATATCTTCATCGCCACTGGAATTACCTTGACTTGTTTCCTGTCTTTCCCGGTCTTCCTCGCCACTCTCAGAATCTTCTTCAGCTTGCAATAAATCGAAAACAACTGTCGATTGTCGTGAATATTTGATATTTTCTAACATAATTGCGTAGTACTCTTCATGCTTAAATTTTTTGCCACCATTAGATCCTTGAAAAGCCTCCATACTTCTCCAATCTGTTATTATTTTAAAAACAATTTAGTGGACGATGTACGATTCAAAATAATTATTTATGGGACCAAAATTAAACGAGTACTTCCCTTTGTTTCTGGGCCCCATCCAGTGTGGTGTTCACGTTCCACTTCCACCTCGTTTACAGAGTAAAGCGCCACATCTTTACTTATTCCCTGAAATCGTTTATGAATGGAGGTCCAACTTCGCTCCGGCATTGTAGGTATGGTTTCTTTCATCCCAACTTAGATGCGAGTCCAAATTTTTCAACATTTGAAGATGTAACGATGTGTAGAATTCATTTATCAATATCTCAAGATTCTACTGTTGGATCCGATCAATCAAAAGAAAAATTTGGACCTTGTGGTTTTGGTGTCATAATTCTAATTGGTTTAAAAGACAAATATATGAAACTAGGTGAAATTATTCTCACACAAATGAAATGGGTTAGTAGTAGATGAAATGCTCAACCAATTCATATATATATAGGTATACCAAAAGATAGCCGTTACAACAAATTAAAACGTTAAGAAATCTCAACAGTAAATATTACAGAGGCGCTCATATACATCACCGTCCCACACAGGCATACTTTTCGCTAACGCCCACACACAAGCGGACTTTTGGTTGAAGCCCACACACAAGCGGAATTTTGGCTAACGCCCACAACAGGCGGACGATTCATCAACACCTCAAGACAAGCGTACGTGTAAGTAAACGTCCAGTGGGGCGTGCTCTTACGTGAACGCCTAGTACAGGCGTGATCTTGAGTTGCGCCGGATCATGAGACGTACTCCATGGCAACGCCTGTCACGAGACGCACTACTAACTTCACGCCTGATGAGAAACGTACTGCTAAGTTACCGCTCCACCAAATTTGGGTTTGGTCCAAATTTCGGATCAGATTTGGTCCCAAACAGTAAAAAAATTGGACTATAACCAAATATACTCGCCCCACTGTGATTGGTTTTGGGCCGATCAAAGACTAAATCTGGGTTTGGTCCGTCTTTTGATCGCCCCACTGTGGACGCTCTTAACTATAAGAAAAACACAAGGGGGACAAGTAGAACTCCAGTTTCCTACAAATATATACTTCGTATACAAATGTTTTCTCTAGTTAATGAGTATTTTACAGTTGTGATAGCTACAAAAACACTATCTCATTTTTATCTCTATGTTGAAGGTATGAACATGAGACATTAAGCTGCATCTATCCATTTGTTTGTCTAGACAAGCTTTACCTCGATTAATACTTTATTTGTAAAATTGTTGAATGCTAAGTACTTTCCCGCTGAGAGTGATCAGCTTTCAACCGCTTCTTGCACTGACATGGTAAAGTTAGTGGAAAGTGTGGCATCCAGTTTTTCAGCTATTAGAGTAATCCATGCCTGTAAAAAGGAAACATGGGAGTTGGAATTTTGTAGACAGACAAAACAGATTGGTTCCACGAAGAACTTTTACGAATTAGATGAGATAGTAAACAATGCACCTGATCAGAAGTTGTGAAGCCTCTAACCATGTTCCCACCAATGATAGCAATCCCTTTATCTCCAAGAGGTTGCAAAATGACTGCCTGAAAAGGGTAAAACAGTGGTCAGTGGATGGATCCCACATCTTTAAGAAGCGAAGGGAAGATGATGTACATAGGGTTTCCATAATAAAGCATGTGTTATCCATGAAATATTGTCATTCAAGCATAAGAACTGAATTCAGAATACGTCTGCTTCGGTTAGTATTCTAAAGTAAGGCTGGAAGAACTATGATACAGACAGCGAATTCCACGTTTATTGTTCACATAATTAGCCACAGGGTAAACCTGACAAGAATGTACACCTAGACACTGACCAGGGTCAAGTCATTGAGTTATAAGAATGGAGTATGTCAGGCATATAATGGACTGTTCACTACAAACAGAGAACGAGACTGCAAGTACAATATGCAGAAAGGAAGTTAAAGCTTTATGATGCATATGTAATGTGTTTCAACTGTAAGCATTAGGTTGCAGGCAACTATTATATTATCTGGAGTCTGGACAACCATTCAGGGAAAACACATGAGATCATTCCAGGGAATTATTGGTTTTCCACGTTGAAAATTCAGATAGTAGATTGAATATTTGGATATACATCTACACTACCTTTTCATCTCTGCAAGAATGTTTCAGACATCAAACAGTCACCCTTAAGTGCGATTAAAGAAATGAGCACCCAATACTAAGAGTATGACCACGAGCAAGAAGCACATCCACTCAGACACTATGAGCTTGATTTCCAAATCACTTTGCATCATGATACAAATTGAACTAAACCACTAAGAAGGAATAACATAAAACCAAAAAAAGGCTTTACGCAAACTCTTAAGAATTACCGCAAGTAAATATCTCATCAATCTAGTAGGATCAATAAGCAGGAACCTTGATCATGTAATTTACCTGTGTATTTCCAGGTAAAAATGGCAATTGCGACCTCCCAGGATAGAGGGAAAGATTTGCCAAGTAACTTTCTGCAAAGTAATAGTAGCTAGATAATTCATCACAAGATATAGTATGATTCATAAAGGCAAGCAAGATGCAAAAATATCATTAGCAACCACACAAGTGACATGTTCCACCAAAGATCTCAGCAACGACTTACGTGTTCCAGATTTCATGGCACCTTTATAGAGTGACCCTTCCATCAATGTAGTGGCATCCACAAACAGGGCAAGGCCCTCGTCAAAGGCAGACTCAGCTGCAACCCCAGTTTGTAGAAGGAAACTGCCTTCATAAACAACTACCAAGGATCTGCAGCATGTCACGGCTGACAGAGAATCCCATAGCCTAATAAAAATTATATATACAAACACAAAAGTTATAATCATTCGCATAACCAGACAAAGTAACCTTGTTGATCACGATGTCTATTTTTGAAGAAAGCACTAAGGGAATTACCATAGTAACTCAGAAACCAAATAAGTAGGAAGATCTGAACGTATATTTTGGCATTCTACACCTTGAGGATTTACCTGAAATCAAGAGAAAGAGTTGTAGTAGTGCTGAGGAACGGACACAAAATTAACCATTTAACCAACCTGCCATAAAGAATTTATGAAAACTGACCACAGATATAGACTTTGGTCGAATCGACAACCACACCAGTCCAGTGAGGACATTGGTAACAGCCAAACCAAGAGCCAATAGGTCCGCTCTTGACTGTGAACTTTTAGATATGGCAAAAGAGTTATACTTTAAGTGTTTCCACTAAATGCAAGTAATATCAATAAAATATTAATGACATAACGAGTTCATGTAACAAACATAAAGTACACAGGATGATTTCAAACAAGGTGCATAACTTCTATTAAACTGTTAGGTAAGAAAGTAATACGGCATCGTATCCACATCTCTTGATAAGTGACAACAAGTAACACAATATAAACTCACAGATCCACGATTTTAGTAGAACACATTGTCAAATTGAGTTACCAAGCACAACCAAATTATGCAAATATGCTCAAATGCACAGAAAAAACTAAACTTGATAACTATATTCATCATACTGTGTTCACAATGTTGATCAACAACAGATGAGCGTAAATCTAACACCAAAATCTTGTCATTATTTATTTAATTCTTTTCATAAGTACACAATTTGTCATAATTAGCTCATAATCCTATCCAGCTAATAACTTATATACCAACTGAAAGCCTGAAGTAATGAGTGATGTTGAAGAACATTACCTGCCAGCATCAGCAACAGGAGCAATACCAGAAACAGTACGATTGAAGAGAACAGCCAAAAGAGAAAAACCTCCAACATAAATTGGCAAACTTCTCACAGCATCATCATTTCTAGAAACCCAATCTCCTAACCAATCTCGCTTAGGTTTTGGTCCTTTGTAACTTCCATTCTTCTTCTTTTTCTTCCAAAGATTCAAAACATCAAAAAAGAAAATTAAGAAAAATACAGATTGAGAGATAGAGACAGTAATAGTAGTAGTTATTACCTGCAAATCCAATGAAGACCTAAATGAAGGATGAGAGATACTTTGAAAGAAACGACGAGAGGGACGTATATGAGGAGAGAGTGGAATGGGTGAGAAAAAGGTTCTCACTTCCATATCAAATTTCTTCTAATTTCAGCATTTGGGAATTCAAATGGAGCTTCTTTTTGTTTAGTTTCGGTGATGGATAAGATACTGAGAGCCTCCAAAATTAGCCTGTTAACTGCTAACGACTACCGAGTGTCCGCGTTTGGAAAATTAAGTCGAAAAGTCGGAAGGCTTCTCGAGAAGCAGAAGTTAATCCTAGAAGTAAGAAGCAAATACATTTTACTCCACAAAAGTTAACTTTTTTACTTCTAGAAATCATTCTAAAATTATGTACCCAAATAAATTTCTGATTTTTTTAGTTCCAAAAATTAAAAAACAATTTCTTAACTGATAACCAAATGGGCTTAGTAAATCTTTGCAAACTAGACAAAAGAATAGCAAGTTACACAAATTATGGACTTCTAAAAATTGCTTCTGCTTCTAAACCCTACAACTACACATGGTGAACCTTTTTAAGAAGGGTAAGTCATACATAAAAGATATGTGCAATTAATGGTTGCCTACGATATAAACAATAATAATATTTGTCCCAACTAAGATTCGAGTTCCCTTCGACTCAAGAAATAAAAAAAAATTTGTATATTTATAACCAAAATCTTGGGAGAATATCTACGTTCCCTATTTACCGTGCAAGCTTACATTATGTACTTGATCTTAGGTCGCTTCAGTAGTATTTCCTAATTCCTTCTCCAAGGCTAATATTAGAAAGAAAGCAACTTACTGGTTCTGGAGCATGACGCCAACCCCCTACCCTGGTTACTTTAGTAGTATTTCCTAATTTCTATATATATATATGGTAAACTACCTGTAATCAATGGAATATTAAAAACAATAATAGAAAGAGGAACTTCCCCCTGTATTTACATACAATACAAACATGTCAATATTTAATTATTGATTCATTTTAGAAGTTAGAAGAAACAAATCAAGGGTTCGTTTTTGAAGATACAAATAAATGAAAAGGAACAAAAGAGTATTACCATTGATCTTTGATCTTCAAGTGGGCATTGGAGTGGCCGGAGAAGATAAGGTATCATTATGAAAAGTGGAAATGCAAATGAATTGATGTAGTAAAATAGATCGTCATCCCAACACAATCTCTATTTCTTGGGCCCATGGAACAATAGAAACCATATACAAGGTATATCGGGGAAAACCTATACTTATAAATTGAATTTATCAATAAATTTGAATGAAAACCTAAAGACTACCAAGTTTGTTAAGATTTGGATGTTAAACAAGGCATTTTATTTTTGAAGTAGACGTCAGTAAATCGACTATGAATGCTTTTCTAAAAGACATAGCCTGCATATAATAGTTACTAATTAATGTATATCCAACAACCGGTATAATTAATAATCTTAACAAAGCCATCATTTGTTTGTCCCTCGAGCAAGCACGGTGCCAATCCCCTACCCTGGTCCTCGAGCATCCAACCCTTTTTTAGCCCTCGAGCACATATCAACTCTTGCTTGGTCCTCAAGAAGCATGACGCCAATCATTGTTCGGCCCTTGGGAACTTTTGCATAATCTAGACTTCGAACACTTCCAAACTTATGGCATTCCTAAGCCTGCACACTTTCAGACCTGCCATTTCCAAGCTTGTGCTATTTTCAAGTCTTTCCACTTTCAAGCTTGTGTACTTCTACTTCGACTTATTAACCTTACTAGACTTAACATTAATAGTTAGTTTACTCAATTAACTAATCGAAAGATTCGTTCACATGATCCAACAACCATCAAATCTACGAGGTATCAAACATTTTACAGGGGGTACTCACTAGGTATTGGTCTGGTGGTATATAGACTGTGAGGTGTAGTTGAACACTTAAGATGAAAAGGATATAAGTGGGATGTTATACTAGATGGGGGGTTAATGAGTATTACGGTTTCCGAGCCATAATGAGTATTACAATTTTGAGAATTTTCCCAGCAAAAATCGGCACATTCTCAACCACGTTCTCCATCTCTTCCACTTCTTACGAGATCAAGAGTTCAACACTATAAATAGATCAATGTATCCATTTCCTAACAGAAGACAAACACAAGTGAGACAACAAGTTTGTCTAAGTTCATCAAACTATCATAAACAACTTCATCTTCTCTACTTGAACTCTGCTACATAGACTTGAGTTCTTCGACTATAACTCAACAAACTCGGATCTCATCCTTCTCTTCTTCCCTCCATGTGTGACCGAAGCAAGGCTTGAACGATCATTTTCTTGGTTTAGGCTAGCTTTGTACGATTTTTATCTCTTTATTCTTTACGATTTACCTTTTCACAAAGCACTCGGTAAAGCCACCATACTTGGTCTCCACCCACACCTTGTATGTAATAATTCTATCTAAGTCCACCTCCATAAGAACACTAGCATAATATCCTACTTTCTTCTTCAATGTTGTTTCATCTACTTGAATAGGCCCACCCACAGATTTCCAAATAGTCAAAATTATTTTCTTCTTCCAATACTCAATACTCAAACCAGGAAAGTACACCCTCAAAAAAATTATTGGGTATTTTTGATTTTCAGGTTTCAAACTCCCACTCTCGAGTTCTTAAAATATGAAAATCCACAGTCCAATAACCCCCAGATATGACTCTTATCATCATCATCATTATCTAAGTGAATTATGAAAAAACCTTCACCAAGAGGTATGAATTGACACTTACCTTTAAGATTTCATTGCTTCCTCAAAGACGATTCATCAAATTCCATCTTCAATTTCACAAAATTCAATCTACCAATCAAACTAAAATTAAATTCATCCAAGCTCTCTTCAATCACGTCATCAGGGATACGAGTTGATGGATCATCACATGTTTTCCACGGTCAGGAAGACTTGCAATGTCAACCGAATTAATTTTTCTTATAGATCGGTTTATTCATCCTCAATCCAGATTCAACAAAATTATTCTTTAAATCTAAAATATTTCACATCATTAGTCATTTGCCATAAATGTGAACATTAATCATTCGAAAAGGGAGTTGGATTCACGTCAAATAACGCGTTCTTCGCAATATAATACTAGTTTATTATTAGCAGTAAAAGTAAAATCTAAGTACGTCCCAATATCTTGTATAAAAACAAACAATAGCCACAAAGCAAGTAAACTAAATCCTATTTTTAACCATACATAATTACATCGATCAAGAAGAATTTGGTTTTTATGAACTTTATGTTAATAAATCCGTGGACCTAAAAATTCATTTCAGACAATTGAACCTTCTCGAATTGTTTCTTTTTCAAAACCAAAAATATTTGTGCCAGAATAACAGATGCCAAGAAGAACAAAAGGCCTTGGACACGTGATGGATCTTGAAGTACTATTTCTGCGTCTCCCTGACCAAATCCACCCACGTTGGGATTACTTGTTAGTGGTTGATCAAGCTTGATAGATTCGCCTTCTGACACAAGAAGTTCCGGTCCTCGAGGTATAATATCGACCACTTGGTGACCGTCTGACGTATCTGCTATGCTTATTTCATATCCCCCTTTTTCTTTACGTATAATTTTACTTACTATACCTTCTGATATAACCTGAAACTAACGCGAAAGTTTACGAAGAACGAAAAAAAGATCTGAAAAAAGAAATTTACTGAATCAATTGCCCGAGTCGCTGATATTGTCTTTCCTTAACTCGCACGATCTCCAATTTCAATTTTTATCATAGAAATATTACTAGTAATAGGTGTAAGTTATGTAAAAATTTCATATAAAATCAAAATTCTATGGAGAAAAAATAAAAAATATCATAAATTAGTATTTGATTAGACATTTTCTAATTTATGTGGGTTTTTTTTTGTATCAAAACAAAATTTCATTCATAAAATTAATATGGTACAAAGGATAAATCTTGTCCATATTATTTCGAAAGTTAAAAAAAAAAATTAACAAAAAACCCTCCTAGCTAAAGCATGAGCAACATTGTTTGCTAGCCTATTGCTAACATTTATGTGGTACTTTCACTAGCAAAAAATCGCCTAAAACTTTTGGACAGGCGGAGGCCGTCATTTTGTATAGGGGTACTATCTTTTAGCGTATACAAGTATCCCCCAACTATAAATAAATTCTTGGCTCCGTCGTATTACAGATATTGTATGGACGACGTATCAGGGCGTCATTTATAATCAATCTAGTAAATCTGAGAGAAATTTGGTTCATTCACGGACTGAACTTTCCCGGAAGGCCGATTAATAATTGTGGATGGATTTTCTCCGGGATAATATCTCCATTATTGCCATTGGAGATGACCCTGGTAGAGATCATTATTTAAGAGGAAAATATCAGTTCGGTAGCAACAAAAAAAATTAAAGATGAAACAACAACATGATTCTTTTATTAGAACACTAATCTTAGTTATAATAATCAATTTTTTTTGTTAAAAATTGGAAATCTGAGTTTGGATTCCATTGCTTCTTCTTACACCTAAAAAAAAAAAAACTCTAATAACTTGGATTCGAGCTACTTCGATAAGACTCCGGCGCCGTTCCGAGACTGCATAACCGATGATTGTAATGCATCCATAGCTAGTTGTTGCCTAAACATTACAATGAATGCTTCAACTCTAGCATTTATATCCTCTTTACTACTAGTACTAGACAGATTAGGAGGAGTATGATCATCATTCACAGTACTAGAATCATTACAAACTTCAAAATGATCATTTCTCCTCTCATCATGACTTAACCTACTAATCTTTTCTTGCTCAACTTCACTAATCTTGCAGAAGTAATCTTCTACTGCTTGAACTGATGATAAGTACCAGCTGTTGTTGCCATTACAAGATATTGTCGACGCCGCGGTCGACGATTTCTTATATTTCTTACCCGTCTTAACATGTTTTATCTTCCTGCTATCATCATTAACTACTTTGTTTTTATAATTGATTTTCTTCTTCTTCTTCTTTTCATTTGATATTTTTGAGGTGAGTGATGATGATGTAATGAGAATAGCCATGAGAAGAAGATTAAGAAGAAAGAAGACTAATAAAGGACGCCATTGTTGCACTAAAGGTGTGAAAGCATAATGTTTTGCAGCTGCAATTAGAAGAACTAACCCTATTGTAGCCATTGCTGTCTCCATTTCCTCAGTCTTACTCTCTGTTTTTGCTCTGTTTTCTATCATCATCTCTTCTTCTTCCCTTGCAAAACCCATCTCTATCTTTTCGTATGTTGTGTTAGATGATTGTTAAGTTGTGTTTCTTATTGTAAAATGAATTGAGTTTTATACAACAAGAATGGAGCAACAGACTCCTGGTCACATGGATATGTTACAGATATAGTTCCTAGTATTACGGTTTGTTATTGACTTGACTCTGTCTTGTGCAGGTAATATGTTAAGCGGTTGTACTCTGACTTCCTGTTCTACAGGTAGCAGTTCAGGTAGGTGTACCTGTACCTGCTTACATGCCCCTTCAAGATGGACTGCGAGAGAGAAGTCCAATCTTGGTTTTAAGGTCTTTGAATCTTGAGATGGAAAGGGGTTTTGTCAGTGCATCAGCTAGTTGATCTGCAGATGATACATGAGCAACTCGCAGCATACCATTATGTACTTGATCTCTGATGAAGTGAAAGTCAATTGCTATATGTTTCATCCGAGAATGAAACACCGGGTTGGAGCTAAGTTGAGTCGCGCCTACATTGTCACAGTAAATGACCGGACAGCTTGGTAAGTGTGTGCCCAGATCAGTGAGTAGGTTGGTAAGCCAGTTTAGCTCTGCTGCTGCATTGGCCACTGCTCTATATTCTGCTTCTGTTGAGGATCTTGCCACTGAAGTTTGCTTCTTTGAGCTCCAGGATATTGGATTGCGACCTAGATACACTATATAGGCACTGGTAGAAGAGAAGTCATCTTTGTTACCTCCCCAGTCAGCATCAGAGAATGCACGCAACTCTTTCTTGAAGTGAATGTGATCTGAGAAAGCATGTAACTTTAAGGGAGAGTCCCTGTATAGTTGAATACCTTCATTGATTGTGCCACACAAATAGCGTAGAAGTCTCTTGACAAACTGCCAATGTAGAGTTGTTGGTGTATGCATATATTGAGATAACTTATTTACTGCATAGCTCATATCTGGCCGTGTAAGTAAAAGATATTGCAGGCATCCGACAATATTCCTGTACTCTGTTGGATCTGACAGTGGCGTACCTGAGTGTAATGTCAGATGGGGTGTTGTTGGAATTGGTGTGACAACCGGTTTTGCACCTAGCATTTTTGTTCTTGTCAGTATGTCCACAATGTATCGTCGTTGGGACAGCAATATGCCATGTTTGTTTGGCAAGGCTTCCACTCCCAGAAAGTATGACAAGAAGCCAAGATCTTTAATTGAGAACCGCTGTGCTAACTTGGCAATAAACAAATTGACAGAGTCACTGTTATGCCCAGTGATTATCAAATCATCCACATACACCAAAATATAGATTAGTGTACTAGAGGTGTTGAGCACAAACAATGATATATCAGCATAGGAATTTTTGAAGCCAGACTGTAGTAGAAATGTGCGCAGTTCATGATACCAAGCACGCGGTGCTTGCTTGAGACCATAAATTGCTTTACGCAATTTGCACACATATGATGGCCGGTCTTGATCCACAAAGCCAGGTGGTTGTTGCATGAAGACAGTGTCTGATAAGTTACCTTGGAGAAATGCATTGTTCACATCAAGTTGGCGTAAAGTCCAGTTTTGAGAGATATCAAGGCTTAGAACAACTCTGATTGTAGTTGGCTTTACAACTGGGCTGAATGTGTCCATGTAGTCAACCCCTGGACGTTGATGAAAACCTTTTGCGACCAATCTTGCCTTGTACCTGTCAATTGAACCATCAGATTTGTATTTTGTACGAAATATCCACTTACATCCAACTACATTGTGAGTGGGATCTGGTGGTACTAGTTCCCAGGTACCATTTGTGACAAGAGCATTAAATTCCTCGGATAGTGGCTTACGCCAATGTGGTAGTTTTAGGGCCTGAGCAACTGTGGTGGGCTCTGAAGAATGATGAGATGATAGTTGAGCCACGAGATTAAGTTTTTGGATGGGCTTATGGATTTGATTTTTTGCCCTTGTAGTCATGGGGTGAGTCTGTTGATGTTGTCCTGATGGAGCATCAGCTGTAGCTGTTGTAACCTGGGTAGCCGTGGTGAACTGTTGTGGATTCTGCTGTTCCTCGGCTAGGTGAGTTGTGCCTGTGCTTGTACCTTCTGTTCCTCTTGTTGGTGAAGCTTCACACTGAAGGTCTTGGTGAAGGTCCTCTGCCAATGGTGAAATAAGTGGCCCGTGCTGAATGGGTAGGACAACCTCTAGAGGTGGTGGTATCCAGGTGTCTATGTAGTTTGTTGGAGTAGGAGTATGTTGAGATTTGGATAATGATGCATAGGGAAATTGTGTTTCTACAAACTTGACATGCCGGGAAACAAATATTTTGTTGGTTGTTGGGTCTAGACAAAGGTAGGCACTTTGGGTAAGAGAGTACCCAAGAAATATGCATTGGGTGGATCTGGGTTCTAATTTGTGAGATGTGTAGGGCCTTAGCCACGGATAGCAGAGGCAACCAAAAATTCTAAGTTTTGAGTAGTTTGGTGTTGTGTGAAATATTTTTTGATAGGGAGACTGTTGGTGTAATGCTGGTGTTGGCATTCTGTTTATTAGATAAACCGCAGTGGACAGTGCATATGGCCAGTATGTGAGTGGTATTGAAGCATGGGTGAGAAGTGCTAATCCTGTTTCAACTATGTGTCTATGTTTTCTCTCTGAGATGCCATTATGTTCTGGGGTATGTGGAGGGGTTGTTAAGTGGGTTATGCCTGAATTGGAGAGGTAGTTTCTTAGGCTTATGTACTCACCACCATTGTCTGAGTATAGCATTTTGATCTTTGTGTTGAAGTAATTCTCAGTGATTGCTTTGAAGTTAATGAAGGTTTGCTGAACATCTGATTTGTGGGTTAAGGGATAGAACCATGTATATCTAGTAAAATGGTCAACAAATATGACATAGTATTTGTAACCATTTTTAGATAAAGCTGGTGAGGTCCAGACATCTGTGAAGATGATATGCAATGGTTGTTTAGAGACAATGGATGAAGTTGAGAATGATAATTTGTGACTTTTATTGCAATTGCAAGCATTACAAGAGAAATTGGTAGACTGTTTTGAGACTAGCCCCAAGTTATTGGTAGACACAATGTGATTCAGCAAGGTGTAGGATGGGTGACCAAGTCTTTGATGCCAGCAGAAAGTGTTGGTCTTTGTAGTTGAGAATGCAAACTTTGGAGATGTCACTGGCCATTCATAAACACCATCTTTAGTTGGACCTGTCATCAAGGTTGCTCCTGTGCTTAGATCCTTCACAAAAAAAGAACATGGTAAGAATTCAATGGACACATTATTAGTTTTGCAAAACTGAGAAACTGATATTAGATTTTTTTGCATTTCTGGCACACACAAGACATTGTCTAACTTAAGCATTTGATTAGAAGTTGGTATAGGGGTGGAACCAGTGTGTGTGATGTGCAGATTAGAACCATCTCCTAGCATGATGTCATCTTGGCCCAGATATGGTGAGTGCAGGGACAAGTTGTCAAGGTCTTTTGTAACATGATGGGATGCACCACTGTCGAGGAGCCACGTAGGATTGCTTTGGCTGGTAGTTGTTGCATTTGATTGAGGCTTCCATGGTGTGGGTTGTTGTGTATTTGTTGATTGTTCCACTGGTACCAGTCTAAATGAGGGACAGTTCTTCGCAGTGTGTCCTTGGACCCTGTAAATATGGCACAGACCAAGGTATGGTCTTATTTGTCTGGACTGTGTTGTAGTAGGTGAACTGCCAGGAAAAGACCTGGGGGGTCTGTAGACTCTTTGGTGTTGCTGTGGGTGCAGAAAGTTGGTACGCCTATTTGATTGAGAGGATTGCCATGATGGGGTGTATCTGGATGTGGCATTAACTGTTACTGGGAAGTGATGATGTTCAGGATTTTTTGACTGCAGGGATGCTTCAAAATTCAGCAACTTTTCATGGAGTTCATCAAAGGGAATGTTGCTGTCCCTGGCTTGCACTGCCCTTACCAGTTCCTTGTAGTCTTCATTGAGGCCATCAAGAATTTTATCAATAATTTCTTCATCATCTAGCTTTGCTCCTAGTAATGCTAGATCATCTGCTTTAGATTTGATAATGTGCATGAACTCAGAGACAGTGAGAGAACCTTTCTCAATATTCTTAAGTTGATGTTTGAGTTGTTTGATTCTCCCTCTGGAAGGTTTGGCATATGTGTTTGCCAAGATTGTCCAGGCTTCTTTTGCTGTTTGTGAATTTGCAATGAAAGGTATAATGTTTGGTGATAGAGATGCTATGATAGCATTAAGAATCAACTGATCCTGTCTGTTCCATACAGTGTAGGCTGGATTGGTAAGTGTTTGATCACCAGATGTACTTGTCTTGGGTGGGCAGGTTGTAGAGCCATCAACATATCCTAACAGGTCATACCCAATGAAGAGGGTTTGAAACTGTAGTTTCCAGGATATGTAATTGGTGGTGTTTAATTTGAGAGGGGCTTGTGCAGCAACATTGATGCTTACAAGGGATTGATTTGCTTGGTTTGTATTGAGTATCTGGTTGGTGTTTGTGTCAGCCATTGATGATATGCAAAGAAAAAAAATGATGGATCAGGGCTCTGATACCATGTTAGATGATTGTTAAGTTGTGTTTCTTATTGTAAAATGAATTGAGTTTTATACAACAAGAATGGAACAACAGACTCCTGGTCACATGGATATGTTACATATATAGTTCCTAGTATTACGGTTTGTTATTGACTTGACTCTGTCTTGTGCAGGTAATATGTTGAGCGGTTGTGCTCTGACTTCCTGTTCTACAGGTAGCAGTTCAGGTAGGTGTACCTGT
>JAJJMC010028310.1:182102-194667 GCA_023531435.1 Papaver californicum
TAACTTGATCTTCTTCCACGTGTCATGTTTCTTTAATTTACTAACAAACACAGTGTTTCCTAACTTAAAGGGCATAGTCAAGTTTGCTAAATGGGCGTATATCATATACTGTTCTAGGGAACCCATCAAGAATGAACCCTCTGTGGCAATGATGCCAACAGCCAAGTTATCAGAAACAAGGTCTCCTTTTACAAGCTAGCAGTCTCTACACAAACTAGTTACACCTTTCTCAATTCTAATCAAGTAACAGTGAAATTCAGGTAACATAATAACAAGATTCAGAAGTGGAAACTAGTAGTTTTATTTATTCAACAGAAAATCTGTTATTAGTTTTAACGAACTTAAGTTCGAAAATCTTAATTCAAACAATCCAGGATTATACGACTTATAAAAAAAACTGAGCAAATAAAAAAAATGATGTACAACAATAAAAACATTCAAATGCTCTTAACTTCTGATCTTTTTTAGCACCAATTTCCTCCTTCCTGCCAAGAGTGCAAAAAGAATCCATGTTAGTTGATTATTAAGAAACAAATAATGACCAGTCTACTTCATAAGAAAACCAAAATTTGATTCTTCTACTTACCGTTTGCTATCTCCCTACATTAAGTACCAGAGCCGAGTGATACCAGGCTTTCGAATTGATTCTCAGCAGCAGACAAGATTCTTAAACTGTGAATCTCTGGATTTCTAACACTCTCATGCTCCGTGTCATATAAAAATAAAGAATCTTCAGCAAATATTAGAACCTCACCATTCTCGAAATACGACATCAGATTCATAAAGCAACCGTCCCTAATCTGCTCGTCAACATCAGATTCTTGCACCCCATAATCATGCATTACCCAAACATATCAAGCTTACAACCATCATGAACAAGTACACAAAGATACCCTTCCAACATTCCCAAACACCTAAAGTGGTTTTCATCTATCTCCAAAGGTTCTTCTGGCAATTGCATTTCCCCGAATCTCTCATTGCTGATATCCAAAGAGATTATAACATCGGGTATCAATTCTTCTGCGGAACCAACCTAACCAGTGATGCCCTCCATTGCCAAGCACCCAAGCTTTCCGCTCATTAAGAAAACAATAAGGTATGTCCTCAATACTTCTCCAAGAATCTGCTCCAGCATTATACACATCAACTAAAGAAGTATCACATGTTGTCTCTATTAGTAGTGCGTGAGTGTGTGAGGTATACGTGTGGTGCATGTGTCATGTAAGTGTGTGTGAGGATTGAGTTGTGTACTGTGTACGCTTGGTTTAAGTATATATACCAAGCTCAGTCCTTTAAATAGAATCATCAAATTCATTCTGTTCAATTCAATAGCATTTCACAATGTAGATCTTAAGTTCTAGTTTGGCATCAGAGCTTCAGTCTCATATTTTTCTGAGGGAATCGATCATTTTCTTCATTACATTGATTCATCTTCACTACATTGTTTAACTCTCCTCATCTGTTCTCAATTCAGCTGGAAGTTCTTGAAGATTTGTTCTGAAAGTTGGATTTGATCATGATCTCTGCTGCAACGTCTTCAAACAGGATTAAGCATGTATTTTGAATCTAAAATGCGGTTTTAGTCCTTGAGCTCTTGATTATTTTAGTTTTTCAGTTTTGAGAAATTGAATCTGGAATTCTCTAACTCAATAGCTAAAATCTGAATCTCTACTGGTAATCTCTATCTTAATCTCTAGGTTACTTTAGATTTAATCTCATGTGTTCAGTTTCTACATCACTGGCTCAACAACATTCAATTTCATCTTCAAAAGTTGTTTTCATCATAACTAGTTTCTGTTTTCAACTGGTTCTTTCATCAAGTCCTACTGGTACTGATTCCTGAATCTATTCGATCTGAGCATGCTAATTTCTGCTACAAGAGTTAGTTAGATAAAGGCTTAATTTTGTTCCATTGAATAGTGGAGAGAGTTTCTTCTTAAATTCAGTAGAATTTTGGGGTACGTTTATGTGTTACCTATTTGTTGCACTACTATGTGCTTAATCTTGCTTTGGTTAGCTCCTCCTCTCAATTTTACTTTGGTACAGTCCTCATCATGTGGGAGATCATGAGTGTGTTGTCTTGCAATTTTAATGGTGAAACTGGAGATGATGTTATGGAATTGAATTTAGTGAGGGTACTGGTCTACAGATTGGAGTTCTCTTTGTTGAGTTTACATATGTATGAGTATGCAGCCTGTTGTTCATCTCTATCTTAGTTAGGTCTTTAATTTTTAGTTGAAAATAAAAGGATTCAATTCTTGAATCTGTTTTTGGTTGGCGAGTAATAAAATTTCTGAGATGGAACATCCAGAATTGTAAGAGTTGTGTGCTGGAATGGTGTGAAATTCTGAATCTCAGACTTGTTGGTAAGTAGTTCCATGTTGAGAGAGTGCTGGCAGATTTGTTGGTGTTGGAAGATTGTTATTAATCCTAGTACTCTTATAGTTTTTAATATCTTGCTTCATTGTCTGGAGAGTGGTTGTATGATGGTATTCTTATGCTCATATGTTGGTGTTGTTTCTGTGGCCTGACATGGTATTCCTAATTTCAACTATGCTTCTTACTTTTGGCTTGCAATCAACTACTGCACCTACCATCCATTGAAACAGTTGCAAAGAGCCCAGAGTTTGTGTCAACTTTGACATCAGCTGTGACATTCTTGTTTTTCGGCTCAGTGTTACCATCAGATAAAAACAACTCACCCTTCTTGATTCCAATAGAAGTATATGTAGTGACAATAAATTTGTGATCTCTGGATCTTTCTTAGTCTTCTTTGGTTTTGGTTCAGATGGACATTTGGGTCTAATCAAATGAGTTTTAGTTTGCCTGAGTAGAGCAACCCTCACCTTAACCATGTCATGCTGAGGAATCCATTATGTGATACAGGCCACAAAAATTAGGTGCAGTAGCTGTGGTAGTAGGTGAGATGAAGCAAAGGCTAATACTACTGTCATATATGTCCCACCACCATTTGCAGCTGCTGCTATAATGGAAGCGATGGAAGATGAGCTGGACCTTGTGGCCTGTCATAAGTGCATCAACAACTTCTGCTGCTGCACCACCTATTGGACAGCTATGAAAAGAGGAACTAAAGTTTTTTTTTCACTCCAACTATCTCTAGTGTGCATGTCTGTTACTTCTTCTTTGAACATCTACCAAAACCTGCTCAAGGTCAGGAAAAAGGTACAACAGGACTAGGGATTGGACAGTGCAGACCTGTTCATTAGTCATTTGATAAAGATTATTCTTCTTACTCATCAACATTGGATTCTCCAGCCAATTTCTTGTTGTATGCATCCATGGTTTTATTGGCTTTGCGTCATTGTCTCTCCTTTCCTAAGAGTGTTACTGAGAAGTGTGTGGTTAGTTTACGTGCAATCTCAAGTTGTCTTTACGCCGACTTGAGATTGAGGGAGGGTATTAGCATACAGAGTGTTAGTGAGAAGTGTGTGGTTAGTTTGTGTGAGTATGTTGTGTGTGCATGTGCTAAACACACGAGTGTGCTGTCGAGAAAGTGTGTAGGTTGAGTATATATACTCAACAGAGTCCTGTATACCATCTATCTTTCATTCAATCAAATTTGATTAAAATCGTTTAGCAGAATCAATGTAGACATCTTTGGATGTTATCATGGTATCAGAGCAGAAGATCATAAACCTATGAAATCTTCCTTTTCCGTTGCTTCTTCCTTTTCAATTTTGCTTCTTCCAATTTCTCATATTGATGTTTTTGGTCATCATTTGTCTCATAGATTCCGTCTAAAAAAACAACAATTAGTGTTCTCAAATCCTAGGGCAAGCTTTCTTCTGCTGATTCAAGATGCTTCTAATGTTCTTTTCTGGTGCTGCTAAGATTCATCTTTATTTGACTTCAATTTCTTTTCCTGATGCTCATTCAACAATGATTTCTGATCTGGATTTTCGTTGTTGTTCTTCCTCGAATTGCACCAACTTTGTTCTTCTATGATGTGATATTGCTAGTACTGTAACATTCAAATGGTAATCTCGTTTCAGTTTTCGTTTTACTTTCCGCTTTTCGATTTTGATTTTCAGTTTCTTTTCTGATCCATTTGAGATCATATACATGTAAGACTGGTTTCAATCACACCAGCTTTGTTCATCAAATCGTGTAAGCCTGGTTTCAATCACACCAGCTACGTATATCAATTCATGAAAGACTGGTTCAATTTCTCCAACTTTGATCTTCATCTTTTCAATTCCCGTAAGCCTGGTTTCAATCACACCATCAGGATTCAATGATACTTTGATTTGGTTGTTTCACTGCTCTCTTCAGATTCAATTATTTTCCAGTCCCTCTACAATCGATTTTTTGGTTATCTTTCAGATTCTTTCACATTTCTAATTGTTTCTTGATCTGATTTTTGGTTAATTCCTGTGTGCTTGAGTTCTAGCTTTCTTCTTTTCTTGATCTCTTGAGAGTTCTAGTGTGTTGGTGATGCGCATTGAGAAGGTTATACAGGATGCAGTTAGTGAGTTTATTCTTCACTTCTAAAACTCTGTGTCCTGTTCTCTTTGGTATGTTATGATAGAACTGTATTTTTTCTCCATCCCAGATTTGAGATTCTAGTTGACTGTGTAGTGAAGGCAATCCCTCATGTGGTTGTTGCTAGTATGTGTGCAGTATGTGTGAATAAGTGTAAGGAAAATATAGGCTTGCCGGTTTCTTTTCTTTGTTGCGAATAAAATGATTCAGTTCTTGACTCTGTAGTGAGGTTTTGTTGGTGATTGCAGGCAGATGATGATGCTTCTTGTGTCCAAAATCAATAAGTGCAGAGAAGTTTAGTTATATTTTCTTTGGTGTGATTTCTTTTCGAGTATGGTTATCTATGCATTTGGTAATTTCTTACTTGCAGCGAGTGCTTCATTAACTCATTGAACTCTATAGGTGTTTTATAACCTGGGAAAGATTGGTATTTGTGTACATAAATAAGCAAGGCAACTATGACTTTATTGTTTTTCCAAAATAATTGGTTGAGATCTTATTAAGACTGATTTGCACAGTCTTGTGTACATCGACAATGGTGCTACTGGTCTTCCATTACAGTCTTGGCTATTGGAGATTCCTCTTATGATGTTCTGGCTAGTAGAATCTTATTTCAGCTCATCTCGCAGTGTATATGGTCTGTTCCATCTCATCTCAACTGCTCTTTTGCCGTCACTTTTCTAGCATTTGGGTGCTACTAACAGACAATGCTCAAATCCTACAGTCTACTTCAGCCTTCCTCTATTGGTCATGTAAGGTGTTAGTTGGTGATTCTTTGATGTCTTCTTTCCAACTTCACCTCCTACTTATGGACCGCTGATACTTTTCCCTGCCCCAACCGATGTTGCAACACCACCTGCCAGAAAATGCTATGCCTACTACACCTTTCAGTGCAAGTTCAATGTTCCTTTGCAAGGTACCTTGAAATTGAGGGGGAATAATAGTGTGTGAGTGTGTGAGGTATACGTATGGTGCATGTGTGAGGATTGAGTTGTGTATTGTGTACGCTTGGTATAGGTATATATACCAAGCTCATTCCTGTAAATAGAATCATCAAATTCATTATGTTCAATTCAATAGCATTTCACAATGTAGATCTTAAGTTCTATTTTCTATAACTTTAAACAATTTGTAATCATTAATCTCAGAACCATAACCAAAAGCGTAAGCAACAGTCTCTTCTTATAGTACTTCATTTGGTGATTCAGGTATTACCTTTTACTCTTTGATACATGGATTCCAAACACAGAGGAAACCCTTATCTAAAACCCTTAGACACACCAGACCAACGCAAAAGCACAGCAAGACAATATCATGACCTAATGACCTGAATGGATAATCAAACTTGACGGCGTTTCCAACTATATCATTCATGGCCAATGCCGATGATAGTGTATCATAATCTATAGAGCAGATAATAGATGGAATGTCATTACTACCCTCTTCATGTCATGCAAGCATGAGTTTATAATCTTTTTTCTGGACAATAAGATTAAGGTGGTATTTGATAAAATAAGGGCTGGAAATTGTGGAATACCAAGTTTTGCAAATATACTTCCAAGCTAATATGGATTTCACTGGTAACCTTAAGAGGATTTCAAGGTATAGCTCCTCTGGAATGCTGGACGTTGCTTCTCCTTGCCGATTTCTCCAAGATTAAGAAGAGAAATCAGATTTTTTTTCAATTTTCTATTACCTTTCGTATAAAAAGATCCAATGAGGGTTTAACTGTATCGGAGTTCTGACTCTTTACATGTTCTTTCCTTTTTTTTCGAAATTCAAAAAAGAAACTTGCCCCCAAAACTGCCATGACCCTAGTCAATAACGTAATTCCTTCTATGATCTGTGCTTCTATCATAGTATTATGAACTATTCAAATTCAGATTCTAATCTTCCTAATAGGCCTGTTAATCCCAATCTGAAATCCGATAGCCGTTTTCGAAAATCCGGGATCCTATAGGATATTATCCGATATAGCGGATATCTGATGTCGGAAACGGATATTCTATCGGATATTTTCGTGTTATCGTAACGGAGCCGGATTAACCAGTATTTGTTCCGAAATATCCGATACCGATAAGGGTGGTAAGTAAAGAGTAAAAAGATTAAACCTACCCCCTCTTCTTCATCACTTCCTCTGGTTCAGTTCTTCACTTCCTTCTCCCCCTCTTCTTCACTTCAGTGAAAAGAATAGGAGATTCACCACCATCATCTCTCTCGATATCGACTTTCTCTTCCACCATCTCTCTCAACGGCACCACTTCAACACCACCACCTTCTTCTTCCTCTATCGCCACAACAGAAGTACAGAAGCAGAAAAAGAAACCTTACCATCACACCAGTAAAATAAACCACTGAGTAGGTATGTTGTATGATATTCTCTCTTTATTCTTCTTTGATTATGATGTTATGTGTTAGAATGATACAAAATTGAAACTAGGGTTTTATGAAATCAAAAATATTTAGTTTTTTTTTTTTGGAGTTAGGGTTCTTAGTTTGTCATTTGTTTTAGTGTTATGATTTGATGAATTGGGTTGAACCCCTGTTTATTTTCTATCCATTTTATGCACTACTCCGTGGCCTGCATTGTTCACTGTTTAGATAATGCAACTTGTGGCCTGCAATTTCAGTTTTAGTTCTTAGCATGGCTGTTTAACTGAAACTTGAATCACACTGCATCAACTGAGAAGTGAGAAAGCCAGTCGAGGTTTTTCAGATCATTCTCAATTAATTTTTCAAGTGAAGTTTCCGTTACATATGGCTCAGTGTAGACTTTTGAGATTCTTCAATATAGTTCTTAGCATGGCAAGAGTGTATATCAGAAAGTTGAATAACTAAAAAGATAGACTTCTTAGATTCTTTTTCTTTTACATAAGTTGACCTCTGAGGTTCTACTGTTAAGTCTTAGGTTAGTCTTACCTACTTCTGCTTTTGTATTTCACTGTGGATTGATGATTACCCACGAAGAATGCTTTTCTAAGCTACTTAAGATGCTGCTATCAGGTGATAGTACCTCTGCAGTGGCCAGAAATGGTAAGAAAAACTGACCAGAAATGTCAGTCCAATACATTTTTAAAGTGATCCCCACTGATAGATCATTATTTTTACTTCTACAAGAATAATTTCTTTATCTTTGTGTCTCTTCTTAGCCATCGCTCTGCGATTTCTCTCTGACCACACTGCCCAAATGATAGCAAAAGATAGCAGAGACCCTTTTTTGCTGCCACAAGACAAAATGGATGTAAGCTCATACTTCAACTCTTGTTGTAGTGGTTGGTCTGTTCCATGTCTTGTGTGTTCTCCACATGAACGTCATTAGTGTTGATTCAATGTCAATAGTAATTCTCATATCTCGGCATGACTACAACATATATCTAGTCCAAATTAATTCTATTTTATCTTTTCATTCAGCTAGCAGGGACAGCAAAGTCAAGGTTCTCTGCGAAGGACTATAATGATTATATGGCTCTTGTCCGCGCTTATGAAGGATGGAAAGATGCAGAAAGAGAACGATCAGCTTATGAGTATTGCTGGAGGAATTTCCTCTCTGCCAAGACTCTTCAGGCTATCCATTCCTTATGAAAACAATTTAACTTTATCTTAAAAGATGCTGGCTTGTTAGAGACAGAATCCAGCAAGAATAATAGTTTAAGCCATAACCAATCTCTTGTCCGTGCTATCATCTGTTCTGGCCTCTTTCCTGGCATAGCATATGTTGTGGTAAGACACTCTTGGTCCATGTTATTGCCCATTCTTTTCAGCTTGGTAATTATATTTAATCTTATGGATTTTAAATTTGTTCTATCTCTGCAGCAAAGAGAAAGCGCTATGTCTTTTAAAACAATGGATGATGGTCAGGTCCTATTATATGATGTAAGTTCAAAGACTCCCAACTTATAATTTTAGAATATGGATATTGGATTTTTGTTCCTTACCAGCCTTATATAATAGTCTCTAGCCTTGAATTATTGGCCTTCTGTGTTTTTCCTTACATGTATCCATGTTGTTTTTTGTTTGTTGGCCTGCTAGTAAACGTGCAATTTGTGAACTGTTTCTTCAAGAGTACTCTTGATCACAATGTCTATATCTGACCATAACTATGGATTTTACAGAATTCTGTAAATGCACGCTATTAGACAATCCCTTACCCATGGTTGGTCTTTGGTGAGAAAGTTAAGGTCAACACAGTCTTCATACGGGATTCAACTGGTGTATCTGATTCAATACTGATTGTCTTTGGTGGTTCTCTTACCCATGGTGTCTTCGGTAATGTTTTTCTGCAAGCTGATAGAACATGTAATTTATAAACTATGATCATTTGTGTGTGTTTTATATGTGTTTGAACTGAATTATGAACTGGAAATGCTTAAATGAACTGAAAAATTTGAAGTGAAAAAACAGGTGTTAAGATTTATATCAGCTATCGGATAATATCCGATATCCGATAAGCTTATCGAAACGGAATCGGATTTGAAGTTTAAGATTTCGTCGGAACTTATCGGATATCGGATATTCTATAAGCTTATCGGATATCAAAACCGGCTGAGCCAGTATCCGTTTCAATAGCATCCGTTGACATCCCTACTTCCTAATATCCTGTAAAATCTAGATACTGGTCAAACACATGATCCTCGCAATATTTTCCATGTAACTAATTTTGGTTACTTTCTTCCTATATATCATACCAAACTGTTACAGATAGCAGTCACTCCCAAACCTTTTCAAAAAAAGGAAAGTATGGCTTCTGGTTCGAACCTAATGTTGGGGCTTATTGAATTGGGATTTATAGGGATAGTTAAAAATTCTAAAAATTCCTAGATATTCAGTTGGGATTTATACGAATCATTAAATAAATATCCGAGGTAATTAAATTGGATTTTTTTTTTAGATTCCGTTAAAAATGTTGGTTTTAAGTTAGTAATAGCTAAAATGAACAACTATGAACAACTTTTTTTTAATTAAATTTGGGTATTTCTTGATCACAAAATGCTTAAAAACCCAAAAAATAATTATTATTTTTTTATACAAATGGAAGAGTTTCTTTAATAATTTGAAGCAAAAACATTGTTCTTATCTTCCTCCACAACTTTAGATATAAATTTAGGAGGATTACATATCCACTTTTTTGTAATCTTAACTATTCTAGTATGCCTGGCTAACTTATCTGCCGGCATATTCATATTCCTTCTAATAAAACTAAAAGACCGGTTTGGAAACTCTCTAAAAATTTTTAAAACATCTGACAGAATTAGGTGGTTTTGCCGATCAATATTGTTCAAATTATCCTCAAATCCAGTAACTATCTTCTTTGCAGAAAAATCCTTAAAATTATAGTTAGCTTTTACCTAGTCCAGAGGCGCCATATAGGATAAGAAACACACCGTTTCAGCGCATCGATTGCATCTTTGGAATCAAGATATACAATATAGTTGGAAATTGTTAACTTTTCCGAGTCCGCTCGTACCGATCATATCATGATGAGTAGTACATAAACCATTTCTCTTTAGCAACATCTTCCATAGTCTTTATTTTTGTCGGATGTATCCACTCACTGGTTTGAGTCATCTGACTCCACTCTCTAATTTGCTTTTATCTTTTTGTATGCAGAATAATCATGATGACTATACTGGTGTGTTTTATATATACCGTATACCAAGTCGATAAGGGGAGTATAAACTTATGACCCACAGAAGTGTATATATTTACAGACGTTAGGCACACTCTGGTGGTCATGCCAACTTCCGCAACGCCAATGTTGTGTGCAAAGCCAAAGAAGCTGTTAATGAAGGTAATCTCTTTCTCTTACTCTTGATTTACTGACAACATTGTAGTTTAGCATTACAACATTGTAGTTTAGCATTGTAGTAATGAGCCTTAAATTCCAAAGACAATACATAGCACCCTAACTGTGATTTACACGCATCCCTGACTTTTTTATCCAATTTGAAAAGCATTCTTGAAAGGAAATAAAAAGGAATGTGCACTGTTAACTTCATTTAACAACCACGCTCAGAATGACAAATGAAATGCATGATTTATTTGCTAGTTTTGCTGAAAAAGTGTCGATATTCAAGAAGCAAATAGGAGGAGTTCTTCATCGTTTTCGAATGCAGCCATATCATCTTTTGTCATATTTACCCATGCTTCTATTCCGTCCCCTGATTTTGTGTCCATGAATACAACCACATTCTTGAAAGGAAATGTGGCTGTAGTCACCCAAATTGGCTTTCCCCAACCAAAATCCGCTTCATATATAGGGAACCTACACCAGCTACTGAAACTTAGCACTACCATTTGATGACCGGTCGCGAGATGTTTCATGGCATTTAAGAGTTCATCAGTAGTCTGCACTTTCTTCACATACTCACTGTCGATTTTCTTTATCGACTCCTTAACTTTTTCCACCAAGTTGGGCAATTCGTAGTGACCCATTTTCTCTTCCTTTTCTTGGTGATTGTTAATCATGGTAAACGCCATCGTAGTACCATACATATTACCAAAAGAAGCCGATGGTAATGGTGGAATCATCCTTGCCCTCATGTTGACGGCATGCAAAGATCCATATACTGTTGTTACTGGAGGAGTTTCATTAGACATTTGTTTCTTGGTTTGATCCAATGCAATAACACGCCTCCAAATGAATGCTGATAATGCCTCAACCCGCGTCGGATACTTGTTAACATCATCATTTCTGTCGGATTCATTGCCGACGATGCCATGTTTCTTGAGTTCAGCTATCTTAGAGGCTTCAAACACAAACTTCTTTGTTACAATTTCTTCAACCATCTCTGCTCCAGCAGAGGGGGGAATGTAGCCTTTAAGGTCTCTAAGTGGAAAGAGAGACGGCAAATCAAATTGTGGACCCTTGATCTGTTCGATCGGCACTCCACGAGCAGCGGCAGCCCAATCGTTGATGAATGTCGTCAATGAAGATCCATCGCCAATCTTATGAGAAATGCAAATACCAATCACAATGCCACCACAGTCTTCCTCAAGAACATTGATTTGTATTGACAGAATTACATTCTTATTGTAACCTTCCGCGCCATAAGGATCAAATGGCAGCAACTGTTTAAAAAGATGAATATTTGGGTCCTGAATAATTTGAGACATACCACCACTGATATTATCTACTTTAGCTTCCAAATACTCGACGCCATCATCGTTACACTTGACGAAGCTACCGTCTTTAACTCTCCCGGCTAACGGGTAGTATTTATTTAGAGTCTCAGACAAGGATTTCTTTAAGGTATAACAAATCAGTTCGGTAGTCGATTTACAACCGTTTTTTCTATCAATTGGGTAGAAAAGAATGATAGGAACATAAATGGGTGGTGAAAGTTGATCAAGAAATGATAAGTTGAAGATTCTGAGGTGATTTGGAGTTGGAGTTAAGGGTTTGATTGTCTCTCTTGACAACACTTCAACTTTCATTTTCTCACAAATGGTTTTGGTTTTTCTTTTGATTTTGATGAATAAATTCAAAAAAAAATCGTTTTTTTCTTGATATTCTTCTATTACTGAATTCATAACTATTTATAATCACCTTCTTCTTAAATCAAAGTTTTCAAACACTATAAAATAAATGGGCCTTCTTCTGAACATGGGATCATTGTTTTTGGCCATACAATTTTTTTAGTTATTCTTGAGAATAAACAAGTAATATGTGTGTGAGGTATTGCACCAAATCTACTTTTTCTTTAAAAAAATCATTGTAGAAGATAAAATAAAAAAAAAAACTAAAAAAATTAATTAAAAAAAAAATCAAAATCTATATATCACATGAGTCCAATCATCTTCCATGGCAGCATTCATGTTCATAATAGGGTCAAAATCCCTTTTGTTTATGACCAAATATGCTAGTTTTCCCCACTCATTTTTCACATTCATTTCCCCCACGAGGTGTCATTGAAGTAGTGGTATAATGATACAAATAGGCCCCCGGCTAACCTGAATGGAAGGGGATCAAAGGCCTTAAATGTGACACTTATTGAGGAGAAAAAATAAAAGAAAATAATCGGTCGACCAATATCTTTATGCAGTACTTTGTGGGTCGACCAAT
>JAJJMC010028310.1:194677-218307 GCA_023531435.1 Papaver californicum
AATCGGTCGACCAATATCTTTATGCAGTACTTTGTGGGTCGACCAATATTTCAATAGAATGCAGCTGCAGCTGCAAGTACGTTGTGCGTAGGACCTTCAGCGGGCGAGGGAACTTTTATTTACCGCGACCCACAAAGTCAAGCAACTTGTACACTGTGGAGGATTCCGAAGCAAAGAAAGGGACATTAGCGATGGAAATTGATTCATGTTCAAATTGGAAGCTTGAATAGCGAAATATTTGAAATTTTAAAATTGCAAGCTTAAAAGTTACGTGTTGGTGTAGTAGACATGTTGTTTTTGACAATCGAAAAACAAACTTACCTCTATTAACCATAGTTTGCTTCAAAAAAAGTTAGGTGGGATCTTCAAGTAATAACATCAAAATATTTATTAAGCATAAAAAAATAAATTATTTTAAAATGGTAGGGGATGTTTGGTAAAAATTATCATTATCATTTATGATTATAGATAATCACAAATTGAAAAATGATTATGATATTAATCATTATTATAATAAATTTTAACAAACAATTTTTAGGGATAATTGATTATCTTAAAAAAAAAATGCTCTCGAAGAGGAGAGAGAAATATGATGATCTAAGAAAAAAAAGTTTAGTGCACTATTATTTTTTTTCTCTCTCTTGATAGTTTAGAGAAAATAAGGAAAAAAATCTAATTCATTTTTGTTAAAAAAAAATAATTGATTATGATAATTTTTATAAATGACTTTTTTCTACTTATGAAAATAATGAGTTTTTCCAATTATAATTAAAATAATCAGTTATTATAAATTTTAACAAACATCTACATAATAAATTATGGGCTGGATAATTAATTATGAGCTCATAATCCATTATAATAATAGTTACCAAACAACCCCGTAAAATAACAAACCTCCTATCCTAACTCATACAAGTACCTTTTAAATGATAAAGAAACAAGGAATAGAAGGAGACTTAACACCAAAATTCCATTTAATCCAAGATAAATATTTATGTAAAACCATTAACAATCACGCTCAGAATGACATATGAGATACGATATTTTTTGTGGTATGCAGGCCATATGATGTAACTGATATGAGTTTGTGATTTATTATAACAATAACAATAACAATCAAGCATTTAGTCCCAAATAAGTTGTGGTAGGTTAGAAATGAAACCTATGTTAAAATTACTAAAATTAAAAGCAAGAAAAGAAAAAAATAATAAAAATAGGCTCTTCTTTTATATGCCGGTGAATTTGAGGGCGACCAAAAATTAATTAGGGGCGGCTAATAAAACAAAATAAGGTCATTTTGAAGTAATCTCAATACATCCCTTATCCATATATTTTATATAATGGTTAATCTATATTTGCTTAATTAGTGTTAATTTTGAATAATTATTAAATTAATTTGGTTATAGTTAGTGTTAGAAAATTATTTGAGTTAGCTTTGGATTAGAAATCGAGAGTGTTTTAGATTGATTTTTCAAGTTATAGTTTTGTACAATCAGTAGGCTCGTGATTTATTTTCCTACCGATTATAGGTGTCGCCCCAAATTGAATTTCTCAAAACCTTCCAAAATTTCTAACTCTTCATCTTTCACAATTGGTAGGAATTGAAAATTTATATCTACCGATTGTAAACATATAATGAATTAAACTTAAAATTTTAAACTTTGTAATCGGTAGTTTAAAGATCAATTTTATCTACCAATTATAATGGTTTTGTTGTCCAGGACTTTTCTTGCCACAATCGGTAGTTACTGGACATAAATAACTACCGATTGTGGATAATCGGTAGGACGCGAATTTAATAACTACTGATTGTATGTAATCCGTAGTTTAGAAATATTATTATTTACCGATTCTACCGATTTACTTAACATCTAACTTCGTAATACAATTTCAACATCCGAGAAAAACTTGTTCAAATAAACTTACTACATATTGTTCATTAAACTTGTTCAGAAAAAAAAAAAAACATCTGAATAAACGAAACAAAACACATTATAGAAATTCAAAGTGATCAATCTCATTGATCTTATGAAATTCTTCCACTCCTTGTTACTCTGGATTTGGTCCTAGTTTCAACCCGCTTCTTCTTCTTCTTCTTCTCGCTCCCCTTAGGATCAGCCTGACGTGGAGCTATGTACTCTCCAGCTTCATTGTAGTATGGGTTTATGCCTGACAAGTCTTTCTCCTTTAAAATGAGTTGATGATCCAAAACGATATCTGCCTCGGAATCGGTTGACGAATTGATTTCAATGGTTTTGGACTCCTCTATCACCATCTTTTCGTTTCCCTTCTTTGATTGTTTAGGTAAAGATTTTTGAGCCATTTTCAATGGAGAATAACAGTAAAGGGAGTAGAAGAATCGGTAGAGGAAAATAAATGAAAAAGGAGGTTGTTTTAGTTGGAAATAGGTTGATCCATTAATCTATACGTTTATTTCTTCAATGTTGGAGAGTTAAAATGTATTGCAGGTGCATAAATGAGAAGAGGTCACCCTACTTATATAGATTAGTGTCTTAACAGCTTTTTTTCTTTAAAAAATAACCGTTTAGGCCTGGTGAAACAAGAGTGTACAGAAAATATGTACACTAAGTTCGAACTAATATTAACAATCGGAAGTTTTGGGTACACCATTATCTACCGATTTTGTTAATCGGTAGTTTAAGAAATTCCTAAACTACCGATTCTACTTAGTAGCCAAATTGGAATTCGATTTTTTTTTAAAAAAAATTAACATTTTGTACAAGCACAATCGGTAGTTTAAGGAATATAATAAATCATTTCAATGAATCGAACAGGCATACATCGTGAAACATTAAAGGAAATGAAATATAATAATCAGTAGATTACACTTAAACACTTAAGCAAACCTATTATCAAACCTTCAACGGGTCGTATGACGCCCGGGACGATGTTCTTCACATCTTCGGAGAATAATCAACACAAAAGGATTGTATTCTTTCATCACCCTTAGGATCTCGAAATGAAGTTGGTACCTGAAATTTTTGAACGTTTCCATCTTCTCCATTCCTCCAGAGATCTGGCAACAACTTCATCATCAGTTTCATTCCTAATTCTTCTTTCATCCACATTAGCGGTTAAAGAAAAAAATTCTAGTACTTCCCTTGTGACTTCCATATATCGACAAAAAATGCCTGCTCTGTTCCGGTTATTGGGGTTACCGGTTTCATTACAAAATTTAGCATGAATACGTTCTAACCATTCCATGCTCATTGAACCATTCATCCGACGTTTATGACCCCTTGCTGGATAATATAATACTATGTTTCGACACAGGGATAAAAATCTTCCTCTACGGTAAAATTCTCTGCATTAAGCCTAAAATTTTCGTAAGCCATAATTATGAAAACGAGAGATTAGAAATTTTCTATGAAATGTAAGAGCTGGGGATTGAAATGGGAATGAGAGATATATTTTTTCATTTATGTATAGGTGTATCAGAATACAAATTATAGCCGTTAATCAACGGTAACATTTTGTACAAGCACAATCGGTAGTTTAAGAAATTCTTAAACTACCGATTATAATAAGTAGCCCCAAATTGGAAATCAAATTTTTTTAAAAATTTCATCATTTTGTCTTGGCACAACCGGTAGTTTAAGAAATTCTTAAACTACCTATTACAATAAGTAGCCCCAAATTGGAAATCGATTTTTTTAAAAAAAAATCATCATTTTGTCTTGGCACAATCGGTAGTTTAAGAAATTCTTAAACTAACGATTACAATAAGTAGCCCCAAATTGGAAGTCGATTTTTTTTTAAAAGTTTCATCATTTTGTCTTGGCACAATCGGTAATTTAAGAAATTCTTAAACTACTGATTACAATAAGTAGCCCCAAACTGGAAATCGAATTTTTTTAAAAAAAATTCATCATTTATCTTGGCACAATCGGTAGTTTAAGAAATCTTAAACTACCGATTACAATAAGTAGCTCCAAATTGGAAATCGAATTTTTTAAAAGAATTCATCATTTTGTCTTGGCACAATCGGTAGTTTATGAAATTCTTAAACTACCGATTACAATAAGTAGCCCCAAATTGGAATTCGAAATTTTTTTAAAAAATTTCATCATTCTTTCTTGGCACAATCGGTAGTTTGAGAATTTCTTAAACTACCGATTACAATAAGTAGCCCCAAATTGGAATTCAATTTTTTTTAAAAAAATTCATCATTTTGTCTTAGCACAATCGGTAGTTTAAGAAATTCTTAAACTACCGATTACAATAAGTAGCCCCAAATTGGAAATCGATTTTTTAAAAAAAAATTCATCATTTTGTCTTGGCACAATCGGTAGTTTAAGAAATTCTTAAAACTACCGATTACAATAAGTAGTCCCAAATTGGAATTCGAATTTTTTTAAAAAATTTCATCATTCTTTCTTAGCACAATCGGTAGTTTAAGAAATTCTTAAACTACCGATTATCATAAGTAGCACCAAACTGGAATTCGAATTTTTTAAAAAAATTTCATCATTTTGTCTTGGCACAATCAGTAGTTTATTCTTAAACTACCGATTATCATACAAAAAGTGATCAGGAATGACAGTTCCTTGGGTAAATGCAATAGGTAGATATTTATCTGCCGATTGTATTACTCATACACAATTAGTAGTTTGTTATTTATCGATTGTTGCTGAATATACACAATCGGTAGTTTGTTCAAACCAGTTAACTACTGATTATAATGTAAATTTTGAAAAAAATAACTTGTTAAAAATAAATCGATTGCAAATCAATTGATAACTCAAAAAAGAACATAAAATCCTTTCAAATGTTAGACATTAAAACCAGTAATGTTAAACACTATAGTGATATCCAACAAGTTAACAACCACAATCTAATTTCTAACTCTTTTGGTTTTGGTACGAGGAGCAGGAGCACCGGGGGCTAACATTCTTTCAGCTTCAGGGATATTTGCTTCAGGAGCAGCACTCGTTGATCCGCGAGATCTTTTACTGTATTTTGATGTTAACCTCTTCGACCGATTCACAGATTTCTCTCCAAACATGATAGCATAGTCTTCATTATCGATGTTTCAATGAGGTCTTTATACGCACTCGTTGGAGGCACTCCCGCATTGATGCACCCAGCTATCTTGTTTGACAAAAATGCAAACCTTTTTTTTTTTCTGTTTTTAGGCAATAACAATCAAACGATTATTATCTAAAATATTGACCCGTATTACTAAATTAAAAGAATAACATTACGTACCATCCGATCATAGCCCGACGGTTTGTCTTTGATGATGCACCTATATTCGGGCACCCTGGTGCTCTTTCCTTTATCTTCACGGATCACGTGAAGATGAGAATACTCTCGATACCATACCATATAGCCAGGAACTGCTTCATCAACTCGGTTTATAGGACTCCCCTGGTTGATCATGAATTGCATTATGTTGTTCCAATCTTCAACAGAGGGGTTACCGGTGTAAACTATTGTGATCGTGTCCTTACCATAAACACAATTCTCCATGTCCAATTTGAACCGGCCGTACATGTGTGGCCTAGGTTCTTCTTGGACACAACCTACTTGGCGCAGGACCCTATAGGCATTGCACATGACATATCCGGTTGGATGCCAGAAAGGTCCATAGTAGGACGCCAACTCAGACCTTCGCGCTATATGACCATTAGCTAGGTCTTCCATGTAGGTATCAAAGCATACATCTTTGGACGCCATGGAGTCTAGTTTCCTCCACAAAGTAATCAATTCCTGGTCCTTGATCCTTGAATGGTGGCCCGAAAAGATGTATTTAGTGCCTCGGGTTGTGCCTTTCTCCCATGCCGGGTTCTCTCTAGACAACTCGAGAGACGGGAAGTGACTATAGATCCATGTCTAATGTACATATCAAACCAAGTATCAGAAAATTGATTCTTAAAAGAAGAAATAATAAATAACAATCAAACCATCAATGGAGTTACTAAAATACTTGTAGTAATCTCACGTTCCCGGCTATTTGGCTAGTCTGCTCCCTCGATGCCTTTCTCATCTCTTCCATCAAGAACGCAAGACATGCGGTGCCCCACGATTAGTCTTGAACTTTGTGGAGGGGATGCAAAAGTTGTAGCAGGTTGGCGTCGACCCGGTTGCCACTAGCATTGGGGAAAATTACACATCCCAAAACACATAGAAAATATGCAGTGGCTGCAGCTCTGACCTCGTCATCGCTAAACTCTGGGTTGGCCTTTTCTTTATCCAAGGTGCCTATGAACCTTTTTATCAGATGAACCATGCTGAATTGCCTGGTTTTTTATTTAGCACACCGGTTAAACTCTTCATCGGAGGTTGCTCGGTCCCAACCAAAGCACCTCTCGGTGTGAACATAAAGCTGGTCCCAGCTCAACGACTTCACGTAGTCAAACTTCACCGCCGTACCATGGTTGGCGAGAGCTAGGATCTGCACCACATCATCGGGGGTGATGGTCATCTCTCCCCATGACATGTGGAAGGTATCGGTCTCAGGATAGTACCTCTTCATGAATACCGATATCAACACCCGGTCGTGAGGTAACATGGAATTTACGCCAGCTGTAGATAGCCCCGATTGCAGTATAATTTCCTTGAACCGTTGACACTCACCTTCCAACGGCCAATCGTTCATCTTTGTTGGTGCGTCTGTAGGTTTCAGTAGACGGACCGCATTAGAATGGTCATAATATACACGACAAATTAAAAAATAATTAGAATAACAGTTAACACTTCTACGAATAAAAAGATAATATGTTAAGAATAAATTTTATAATTATTACCTCAGTAAAGTAGATTTCTTTGGCCCAAGAATCCTTGTACCAAACAATAGATCCCCTACATCTCTTGGGAGGCCAGGGATTTGACCTTGTTGTAGACCCTTCATCTTCAAATAGTCGGGGACCTTGTTTCCTCCTTTCTTCATGGCTTGTTTTTTTGTACCACTTTCTTCTTCTTCTTGGGTACCACTTGGTCCACCTTCTTCGAATTATTGAGCTTGTGGAGCACTTGGTCCTCTTTCTTCGTATTGGCTAGCGCTCCTTTGTTTTCGTGCACGAGCGGTAACTTTTTTCCCCCCTTCACGACGAGGCCCCGATAGAATTGTATCGTGGGCTTGCTTTGATCGCCTTTTCCTTCTTTGATACAAGATAAAGAACAATTATTTTAGTACATAATCGGTAGACAAAGCAAATTGAACTCAACATATTATTAACAATCGGTAGTCAAAAAAATAACTTAAATACCGATTGTGTATAATCGGTAGTCAAAAAAACAACTTAACTACCGGTTGTGCACAATCGGTAGCTCGGGCTCTATATTAACTACCGATTGAGCATAAAAAAAATGGAAAATAAAAGTCTATGGACACACGTACAATCGGTAGTTATATAAAAAATATAACTACCGATTATGTGTAAATTTGGAAAAGGGAATATAATCGGTAGCTTAGGTGTACAAATAACTACCAATTGTGATCGATGTTTTTGAGTAGCACTAACTAGTACAATCGGAAGTTTAACCCTAAACCAAATTGCCGATTATCACTAAATTTGGATCCAGTAATACAATCGGTAGTTTATGTCTAAATATAACTACCGATTGTGATCGATGTTTTTGAGGTTCACTAACTAGCACAATCAGAAGTTTAACCCTATATGAAACTACCGATTATCACTAAATTTTGATCCAGTAGAACAATCCGTAGTTTATAACCTAAACATAACTACCGATTGTGCATGATGTTCATGAGCAGTGAAGAACACTACCACAATCGGTAGTTTAATACAAGCACGAAACTACTGATTGTGCCACCTAACCTAAAACGCTTGATATTCTAGTGACTAATTCATGCGATTGAATCAATATAAACATAAATAATGGTAAACCCCTTACCTAATTGGAGCCATTAAGTGCTCGAGAGGTTGATTGTCGGAATCGGTCTCCGTTTCTAGGTCATCCTCATCACATTCATCGCGTTCTTCGTATTGTTCCTGAACAATCTCTCGGTCTCTTATTCTTATGGCAAAATTCGGCCACTATGTGTTAGGAGGTTGACGATTTGTTTGCTTTTGTCGAACCATTTTTAGATTATAAGAACGACGGTTAATTGGTTTACGATTATAGGATGAATTTGTTTACAATTAATCGGTTGAAAATGAAATTGAAATGCCACAATCGGTAGCTTGAGGAAATAGAAGAAGAAGAAAAAACAGAAATTGGAAATCGGTAGTTTGAAGTGAGTGGTGTGAAATAGGTTTAGGCTTACGTTTTATTATTGATATATTTTTTGGTAATTATTTGATTAGTGAAAAGCCACACCCATGGGATTGGGTTAAACAAGTCGCCCTTAATTAGTTTTTGTCACCCTCAAATTCATCGGGTTTAATATACCAAGACCATAAAAATTATATCAAAAAGTTCATAAAACTTATATTCTTACGAAATTCCAAAGAAGAAAAAACACGGTGTAACACTTTCAAATGCCTACTAGCTAATGGTATTCAGAGATAAACATGAGAATGTTTTTTTATTATTAAACAGAAACAAACATGAGAACTCTTTATGCCAAAATTCCCATTGACATCAACAACCAATGATTTGATGAAAAAACAGTAAACAGAAAGATTTTAACTTACAATTTGATACATAGAATCCTCTTTTAAATCAATTAATGAGAAATTTTTTAATAATCCATTCTTTTACAGATCATAAATCTGATCAAATTACAGTCACAGATCCATAATCTTTTGAATCAAGAAAATGAATCATGATAGTGGAATTTCTTAATTCTATCTTACACAATGTATACATACCTAATGATCTTTTTCCTTTTTCTCTCTGATTATTCTTCCTTCACCTTTTTTCCCTTCAATTTTCCGACCCCCTCTCTGTTGAATGCTCTCTATTTATAGATTATCTAGTGGGTCCCACTTGTCCCGATACCCTCTTTCGTTCTCCTTATTATCTTTGGATCGGGATGATTGTACGATTGACAGGTCATGCCTTTTGCTTTTTGGTCCGTTACCTTGCATGATTAACACGTATTCTTCATCCTTGAGAATCAGCTTTGTCCCGATCATATGTGTCAAGCGTGTGATAAAAGTAATTATTGTCTTACTTTCCCGCTCCACGTTCATTATTATTCTTACTTTTCCGTTCCTCATTCATCATTACTCCTACTTTCCCGCTCCACGTTCATTATTATTCTTACTTTTCTCGTTCCTCATTCATCATTACTCCTACTTTCCCGTTCAATAAGCATTTAATGCTATCTGTTTCGATCAGTGTTATATTACTTTCCCGATCTTATGTGTCGATCATGCAGAGATTTACTCAGTCTCTCACATCTGTCCTATTTCGATCCTTTGATGCGGTTTTGATTGTGTGCTTCTCATTCTTCTTAGTTTCACTGTCTCCTTCGTTAATCGTCTTACACGTATCGCCCTCCTTTTATTTCCCAACAAGAACCATGAACAGTCGAATCCAAGACCAAATAATAAACCTCGAATAGCTTCCAATTTGTAGGAATGGCAGACTATAAAAGACCAACATATGTAAATACCTACCAGTTCAAATTTGCATCGAGAAAAGTTTTTTCTTCCGTTGTGTGCTTGCCTTTTTGATGGCTTCGAAAGCACCTTATGACTACACAAGTCAAAATAGAAATGTTCTATCCAAAAGAGAAACATTTACCCCAAAGCTGCTTTGGTTTGCAAAATTGTAAAAGTAACTGTGGAGATTGGTCCCATATTGTTAGAAGTTTGGCAATATATGATGAGTTTCCTAGTTTGAATGAGTTTCCTAGCTTAGGAAAGGTTTAAGTTTAGAAGTAGTATCCTTATATAATTCGTAGAGTTATAGGAAATTGACTTAAGGTTTGTGATGCCTATAAAAGGCACTGGTTATCACCTTTGTAAGACACACCAAATTATTATCAATGTAGTCTTTTATTAACTCCATGTTTATTCTCTCCTCTTTCTTGTTAGATCCTACATAGAATTTAATAGTAACCCTTGCTCATATCAATGTTAGTTATCCTTCTATTTTAGAAGCAAGGGTAATTGTATAGAAGGAGATGTGTATAGAAACTTCATGTGTATATTTTATGGCCAGGGCGGAAGGTTTGTGGTTAGAAGAGAACCGGAGATATCATGATCGGTGCTACAAGGTTCTTGTTCCTCTCTTCAAGTTTCATAATTAAGTAGCAGAACCCTTTGTAAGCTAGTCGTATAGTCGATGAACTAATCATTAAATGGTCGTAAGGCTTGGTATTTGATACAATATACGCTTACTCGGTGTGGTTCAGTTTTGGGGAAAAAGTGTGCTCTTAAGTTACAATTCTCTAAGTATCCATCTCTGGTAGCTTCAGAAAACAATCCATCGTTAACCTCCAACTAGGTATTTTAGCTTATCGTAGCATTTTCATATACTCGATTAAGATGAGTGAGTCACGTATACAAATTTCTGTGCAGATCACCACTTACTGATACATTGTTATACAAAAGACAGTCAAATGACTCTTTAAGTAAAAAGTTTAATAGCATACAGTTGATTTAACAAGGGTGTCTCTTATCTTCTTAAGCCTTTGGAGAGCTTCTCTTATTGTAATACGCATTTCAGGAGCATCGACAGCACAAGATAACCCAACTCCTATAGTTGAAATAAAAAATCCATGTTCAATTTGCATATCTTCAAAATTACAACTACTACCAGTAACGCCGCTCGTTAATATCGGTAATGATGGCACTGATGTTTGGTGCAACATTTGCAGCTGAGGGTCCAATACTTGTAAAATGTCGTTACGGTAAACTGATTCGACCCACTTGACCAAGCTGATCCCTCCATTAAATCCTTCATGTGTTGGACTTCGTCCTGTAAACATCTCTAACAACATTATACCGTAGCTGTAAACGTCCCCTCTTGTCGATGGCTTCCGTCCTTGTCCGTACTCTGCAATCCCATTAAGAAAATATGTGCTCAGAATTGTTAGGACATAAGATTTTTTCTTTGAGCATCACTTGTACTATAAGATTCTTAATACATAAGGAAAAGCCTTACCTGGAGGTATATATCCAATGGAACCCTTGAGCCCATAGGTTGCAGTATCTGCGGACCGATCATTGCCATCAGTGTTCAACAATGTTCTAGCTAACCCAAAGTCGCCAACTTTTGCTGTCATGTCTTGGTCTAAGATTATGTTACTCGGCTTAAGGTCACAATGCACCACAGGAACTTCACAATCATGGTGCAAGTAATCCAATGCACTCGCAACATCTAATGCCACATTTAATCTCTCCACCCCATTTAATACTACCGATGCATTTTCCTGATCGTCATCCCTACAGTCCATACTGTTTACAAATGCATTTTCCTCGTCGTTGCAGTTGCTGTCATCATCACTACTAACTGCTCTTCTTCTCCTCCCTCTGATCCAATCATCCAAGCTCCCGTTACCCAAAAACTCGTAAACTAGAGCTCTAAACTCGGTAGATTCTTTATTCCTAAGAACAATACTAGAGCAAGACGTAACAAGTTTAACAAGATTTCTATGTCGAACGCTTTTTAAAGCATCACATTCAGCAAAGAAACTTTTTGAAGCTCCTATTTGATCGAGATTTAGGACTTTAACTGCAACCATAATCTCTCCCCAAAGTTTTCCTTTGTAAACAGATCCAAAACTCCCACTTCCAACCAAATTTGCCTCATCAAAATTATTTGTTGCAGCACGAAGCTCTTCATAAGAAACCATTTGATGTTTTCCTCTAAACAGCTCCTCGTCATGTACCTTCTCATTTAAAACACCTCCACTGGCTGCCTTTTTTCTATATATTAATGTATAATACACAAACGAAACCACCAACAGACAAAAGCCGAACGATGATGCTATAATAACTGGGACTGTAACTCGAGTTGCCATTGAGTTTTTCCTTGGTTCACGACAAACCGGTAGAGAAGATGAAAAATGAGAGGAATTAGCACAAAGTAAGTTTCCTTGTACATAAACGTTGGTGAAGTTTTCGAAAACACCCGTAGTTGGAAGTTGTCCCTCAAGGTCATTGTAAGAGAGGTTTAAGAAATGGAGGGCTTGGAGTTTTTCGAGATTGTTGGGAATGGGACCAGAGAGTTGGTTTGAGGAGAGGTCTAGTGTTTCCAATCCTAAAACATTTGCTAATGTAGAAGGAATATGACCAGAGAAGGAATTACTCGACATGAACAGTTTCTGTAAACTCCTGCATCCTTCGATCGAATTCGGGATACTTCCGGATAGCTTGTTATGGGAAAGATCGATCGTCACAAGATTTTTCAAGTTTTGGATCTCTTGAGGCAAAGGACCACTTAAAGAATTTGTAGACAAGTTTAAGATACTTGATAGACCAGATAGCCCCGAAAGTACTTGTCCAGGTATGCTTCCATTGAGTTTATTTCTGGACAAATCCATCGAATTAAGCCGCTGCAAGCTACCCAAACTATTTGGTAATGCTCCAACCAGTTCATTCCCATGCAAGTCAAGCTCATTGAGTTTGTTTAAGTCTCCGAGCAAGGGCGGGATTCCGCCCGAAATTTTGTTTCCAGCCAAAATCAACTCTTGCAAATTCTTAAGATTTCCAACTTCTGGTGGAATTTCACCAGAAATTGAATTATAGCTTAAATTTAAAAGAGCCAAATTAGAAAGAAGACTAATTGTGGTAGGAATCTTACCACTGATCCTATTTTCACCCAAGTATAATTTTGTGAGCTTAGTTGCTGACAGGTTGAACCCAATGGATTCTGGAATTGCACCTTCGAAAAGATTACCATCCAAAGCAAGAAAATCAAGATAACGACTAGTACTGAAAGAGCTGATGAAATCCAATGATCCAACTATACGATTATACCCAATATTATACATTCGAAGGCTACGTAAATTCTCAAGCCCCGGTGGAACTGTTCCCTCTAATAAATTATGTGCCATACGGATGATCTCGATATTTGGCAGGTAATGCAGTGATCCGGGAATTCCTCCAGTGAACTTGTTAATGCAAAAATTGAATTCTATAAGGTTTGGAAGTTTATCTCCCACATCACTTGGAATTTCACCCCATAAGTTATTAGAAGGCAAAGCAAAATGAACGAGAGAAGTAATGTTGTATAAAGATGGTGGAACAGTACCGGTAAGATTGTTGATGGAAAGTTTCAGTTCTTTTAACTTTTGAAGACGACCCAACTTGCTCGGTATCAGCCCGCCGATAGTGTTCGTTCCCAAGTCTAGAATTGTGAGTGAAGAAATGTTTCCAATGGATGGTGGGATTGTACCGGAAAGTTGATTCTGGTTTAACTTGAGAACTTGTAATCTAAGAAGATATTGACCGATTTCCGGTGGAATGTTACCAGATAATTGATTCCCCATCAAGTCGATAATTCTGAGCTCTGAACACTTAACTATGCTTAGCGGAATTTGGCCGTGGATGTTGTTACTACTAATGTTTAAAGTACGAAGTTGACAAGCTTCACCAATATAATCTGGAAGAATAAGAGTACCGGAGAATTTGTTGTTCGGCAAGTGAAGCGAGCGAAGAAAGGAGAGGTTAAGGATGTCATGACTTAAGGTTCCTGATAAACCAAGTCCCTCGAGATAAATCCCCGTAACTCTCGTTTGGTTCTTATTGCTGGTACTATTATTAGCGCCATCGTCATCGTCGAGAATTACTTGGTCGCAAATGACACCGGTCCAGCCGCAGACATTATTTAAGCTCGTGTTCCATGAAGATAAAGTATTTGATGGGTCTATTACTGAAGATTTGAATGAGAGTAAAGCTTCTTTATCTACCGTAAGAGAAGATGATTCCACATAGTGAATGAATGACGAGTTGTTTTGAGAATTTGTAGAGATCAGAATAAGGATGAGAACTGAAACTGAAAACTTACAGATATGATGTAGGTGAATATCCATTCTTGATCGGTGAAATGATGTTAGAGATAAAGAATCATGAGATGCTTATTTATATATGTGAATTTGAAGAAATTTGGTAGAGTTACGTAATTGTTGAAGTCTTTGACTCGCTACTCGTATGTCATATCATATCACTCTCACGGTGTGAGCGAATCATTTATTCATTTGGCATATAGCTAGTTATGGTGGAAAATTAACAAGTCTGATGAAAACCTGGTTGGGGTAATAAAGATGAATGTGAAGAATTCAAAGACGCGTTAGGTGGATAGATATTTAGTAACCGCATTTTATACGCCATTGAAAGTCCTGGTTGGACTTCCTACACCCATGTTTGAGCTCTATGTCAAGTAAACATCAACAGTATCACAATGGTTGTAAATTTCTGATGATGTTTTAGTAATGATTTCGTTCTGAAGATTTCTAGCAATAGCTCTCGAAATCGAATCAGTGGGTGTTGAATTGAAAACAACAAAACATTTAAATTGTGTATCATTTTGGAGAATAGAACCAAAGATCCATCAACTAAACCTCCTTTGCAAAGAGTATCCTTAATCACACATTATGAAACAACAGCAGGTCTACACTCTGATAACTCAAATGTAATTCTTAAGAGTATGTAACTCTTCTATATTACTCTCTCTGAGTTATACATCAAACAGGATTAACATGCCTTTATATAGACACTAACCAGAAAAAAAATTTAAGGCCAATAAATTCTAATAAAAAAAGAAGTATCACTGTTTTTCCTTCAGTTACACATGCAAGCTCTTGACATTTTATTTTCTCCATTAACTTATGAGTTTAAGACCCATTAAGAATAGCTTTTAAGTTTATTCGACAAAATTCCCCTGTAAACTTAAATGCTTCTATCATTCATCATGTCGATCATTTTCTTGAATTTGTCGAATAATACGTTCGGTAGCGGTTTTGTAAAGATATCCGCAACTTGATCCTGACTTGCCACATGCACCAATTCCACACTTCTTTCCTTAACATGATCTCGGATAAAATGAAAACGAACATCGATGTGTTTGCTTCTTTCATGGTTCACTGGATTCTTTGCTAACTCAATTGCTGATTTATTGTCAACTTGAATCACGGTTGCACCTTGTTGCTTTAGCTCCATCTTGCTCAATAATTTTCTAAACCATATAGCATGACATACACACCAAGATGCTGCAACATATTCAGCTTCACAAGTCGAGAGTGTCACGATCGGTTGCTTCTTTGAAAGCCAAGTAAATGCAGTATCTCCCATAAAGAACACATATCCCGCGGTACTTTTTCGATCGTCTATATCTCCGCACCAATCGTTGTCATAGTAACCAACCAACTTGTAATCTTCTGCTTTTGAGTAGAACAACCCGAGTGACATTGTTCCTTGGATGTACTGTAGGATTCGCTTCAACGCCTTCCAATGTGAATAAACCGGCTCCTCTATGAACCGACTTACAATGCCGACACTTAATGAAAGATCCGGCCTTTTACATGTGAGATAGCGAAGACTTCCTATCAAAATCCGATATTTACTAGCATCGACACGTTCTCCTCCATCGAACTTCGAAAGTTTTGCACCTGGTTCCATTGGTGTTGAAACAGGATTGCAATTTGCCATCTTGTACTTCTTCAAAATCTCTTTTCCATAAGTCTCTTGTGATACAAAAATACCTGTCTCTACTTGTCTAACCTCCAAACCAAGAAAAAACTTCATATAGCCCAAATCTGTCATCTCAAATTCCCGTGTCATTGTGCCTTTAAACTCTACTATCATCTCATCATTGTTGCCCATAAAATAAGATCATCAACATAAAGAGCAACAAATAACACGTTACCTCCATTCTTCTTCACGTAAAGAGCATGCTCATGTGGACATTGCTTGAACCCATTCTCCTTGAAATATGAATCGATGCGTGTATTCCATGCCCGCGGTGCTTGCTTCAACCCGTAAAGCGCCTTCTTCAATTTTAGCACCTTCTTCTCTTCTCCGACTTTTATGTATTCGGGTGGTTGTTCGATGTAGACATCTTCTTCGAGCACACCATTCAAGAATGCCGATTTGACATCCATTTGAAATATCGACCATTTGAATTGAGCAGCTTGTGAAATGAGTAATCGGATTGTCTCCATTCTTGCAACAGGAGCAAATACCTCGTAATAGTCGATTCCTTCCTTTTGCTTGTATCCTTTTGCAACAAGTCGCGCCTTGTACCGTTCTATCTCGCCTTGAGCATTCATCTTTTTCTTGAACACCCACTTCACACCAATAGGCTGACTTCCTTTCGGCAATTCTTCTAGCTCACATGTGTTGTTGCGGTCAATTGCCTTAATTTCCTCTTTCATAGCTGTTTTCCACTTCTTGTCTCGCACCGCCTCTTCAAAGCTGATATTTTCAGCATCTTCCAAAAGACATACAAGGTGTACCTCATTTTTTGAATCATACAAATCTTGCAAACTTCGCGTTTTGGGTTGTCGTGGTTCATCTTCATCATCGGTAGTTTCAAAGTCTTGTTGTTTTCTGTTGATGCAACGACGGATGATTCTCCAACTTTGATGTTAAGTTCTGTCGAATTGTTCCAGTCCCATTCACTTGCTTCGTTTACTCGCACATCACGACTCACCATCACCTTCTTGCTTATTGGGTCGAGTAGCTTGTACCCTTTTGTCTTCTCATCTTACCCAAAAAAATATACCTTTTGCTTTTGTCTTCAAGTTTCGTTCTTCGTTGATCCGGTACGTGCGCATAAGCCACACTACCGAACACTTTGAGATGAGAAACTGTCGTCTTTTTTTCGCTCCATGCCTCTTGTGGTGTTTGATCATCTAGCTTCGCATGTGGACATCGATTCTGTATATAGACAGCACACTGCACAGCTTCTGCCCAGAATTCCTTTGGCATCTTCTTGCTTTTGAGCATTGATCGAACCATCTCGAGAATAGTCTGATTCTTCCTCTCCTCCATACCGTTTTGTTGAGGAGAGTATGGTGCGGTTAGAAATCTCTTTATGCCTTGATCCTCGCAATACTCTATGAAAGCCGTCGAAGTATATTCGTCACCTCAACCAGATAGTATGGATTTGATATGTTTACCAGTTGCCTTCTCCAGCATCACTTTGAAATTTTTGAACACCTCGAATGCCTCAGATTTTTCTTTCAAAAAATACACCCAAGTTTTCCGTGAGAAATCATCGATAAAGGAAATGAAGTACCTTTTACCGCTGAAAGATTCGGGGGTGATTAGTCCACATATGTCGGTATGAATCAATTCGAGAATATGTTTAGTTCGATAATTTGCCTTCTTTTGAAACGAGGTTCTCGCTTTTTTTCCAAGCACACATTCTTCACAAAAAAATTCCCCATAATCCATGTTCGGCAGCCTGTGCACCATGTTCTTCTTTGCTAACCTTTTTAGACCCCCATGATGTAGGTGACCAAAACGGAGATGGCATATCGACGTCTTGTCTTCTACATTGACTCGCAAACATTTTTCTCGAACGCTTCTCAAATTCAGTTTGTACATCCGATTTCTTCCCATCTCGACTCGAGCAACAAGATGCCCTTGCTTATCCTTCAAGTGTAATACCCGATCTTCTAAGAGTATCGAGTAACCTTTCTCCGTGAGTTGCCCCAAACTCAAAATGTCGGTCTTGAGATCTGGTATGTAATAAACATCTTGGATCGACCCTATCAGGCCATCCTTTTGTAAGTAACAAACTGTATCTTGGCCTTTGACCTCCACCTTTGATGCATCTCCAAACGACACATGACCATCTTCAATCTTTTGCATCTTTTTGAATAAGTACTCGTGACGGCACATATGGTTGCTATCCCCTGAGTCAAGATACCATAGAGTGTCATTGTTGATGTTGTCTTCATTTTGAGCCATCAAGAGAAAATCTTCATTATCTTCATCTTCCAGGACCAGGTTAGTTGTTTCTTCCACCTTTTTATCGGCTCGACAATATTTCGCAAAATTCCCACTTTACCACAATTGTAACATTTGTCGGAGTTGCAATTCTTCGCGTAGTGACCATAATTGTGACACTTGTAGCAATCGATGTTGGAATAGTTCGATCGGCCGCCTCTTCCTCGACCGCGTTCTCTTCTACGCCAGTTTGGTTTACTCGACTGTTCCTTCTCCTTATAGTACCATTCACGACTGCTGCGACCATTTCCACGGCCACACCTTCTACCTCGAAAATTTTGAGAATAGAGTACTTTTTCGTCTTCAATTGTCGCCTTGGTTTGAAGTGCTTGCTCTAGTGTCTCCTCCTTCTTTTTCTTCTTACGTTGTTCGTGTGCCTCGAGAGAACCGGCAAGCTCGTCGAATGTAAGCGTCGCAAGGTCCTTTGACTCTTCTATCGCGCACACAACATTCTCAAAATTGTCGGTTAAAGATCTCAAGATCTTCTCCACAACTCGTGCATCGGTTACTGCTTCACCATTACGATTAAGTTGGTTTACCACGGCTTGTACACGCGTGATATAGTCAGATACAACTTCTGACTCCTTCATCTTTATGCTCTCAAACTCGCCACAAAGAGTTTGGAGACGCACTTGCTTGACTCGGTCGGCTCCTTTGAACACTTTTTCTAAAATGTCCCACGCTTCTTTTGAAGTAATTGCGAAATCTTCTCAAAGCCTGACTCGTCAACGGCTCGGAACAACATGTGTAGTGCCGCATTATCCTTCGATCGTGTCTCTTTCAACACCTTGTTTTGAGCCGCCGTATATCATGTGGTATTTGTTGGTTCTTCGAAACCTTCTTTGACCACCTCCCACGTATCTTGAGATCCGAGAAGAGCTTTCATTTCCAATTCTCATAATTCTCCTTCGTTAGTCGTGGTAGCGACATTTGACCTGTCACATTCGCCATAAGCTCTGATACCAATTTGATAACTCAAATGGAATTCTCAAGAGTATTTAACTCTTCTATATTACTCTCTCTGAGTTATACATCAAACATGATCAACATGCCTTTATATAGGCACTAACCAGAAAAGAAAACTTAAGGCCAATAAATTCTAAAAAAAAAAAAAAGTATCACCGCTTGTCCTTCAGTTACACATGCAAGCTCTTGACATTTTATTTTCTCCATTAACTTATGAGTTTAAGACCCATTAAGAGGCTTTCAAGTATATTCAACTCACTCTACAACTCCATTTTCACCGTCTTCTTTTCTTAGCTAAACAACAAGGCTCGTATTAAAATTGATACTGTGAAAAAAATAACACTAGGTTTAGGCTTAGTTCCATACACATCTTTTTCTCTACACCAACCTTGGCTTCTGTTTCTTTCCTTAACGAATTATATTCTGTGTGAAACGTCTTGTATTGTGTGACGTATGCCTCAGTCTATGATGCTTTGCTGCGATAGATCATACATTTATCTTGTGTATGATCAATCATGTATATGATGTTGTTCTGTCTTTGCTTTATCCATATGCCAATTGAGTTAATAACTTGGTGCCTCCAATCACAACAGACGACATCTCTTCTCCACCATCAGTGTATTGGTGATAATGGATCATCCGACACCTACAAGTCGATTAAATAATAACAGGTTGAGTTGCAACAATACAATAAAAATCAATTGTGTGAAACCTAGGTTTAGCATCCATTTAGGAAAAAACATTTGTCGAAGAAAGTTAAACGATAGGCCAGAATTTTCTCTTTTGTAAAACGAACCACCTTAAGCTATTTCTATTTTATTTTTCATTTCCAAGAGGTAGTAAAATATTAAGTTATGAATATAATTGAAACGTAAGTCTCCACCATCAGTATCTCCTAAAAAGAAAAGAAAAGAAAAGAAAAAGGATACCCTAATAACTATCAATATTAACAGAATACTTAAAACAATACTAACCGAGTTAGAGCTCACTTTTATATCCTGTAATATTGTCTAATATTAAAATCTAAATTTTCGGTAACCATGTTCCCTTTATGAAGCCTAACGATAATTGCTCTATGATTTCCTCCTACGTTATCCTTTGTCCTGTTGACACCCACTTATAGATGGTGGATTTTTAATAAAGGATAAAATAGTAAAATCGTCTCTATCCAGTTGTAGAATCAAAGAAATAATATAATTTTGTCTATGTTATTGACCCGGCATCAAAAATATAAGATTTTTATTTTACAATCCGCAAGAGAATTAAAATATCAATTGCTCATTACTGGCATCTCATAATGATCATGTAGCCTCTCTGAAAACACACATACGATATTAGAGCCTCACCCTGCTGAGCTCTCAATATTCTACGACAAACACTAGTATTGTACAACTCAGTGCTTACTCCTCTACAATAATAGGGAAGCTCTTAGATGAATTAATCACTAGTATAGAACATCATTTTCCTCAGAGTATCACTGGTGTTGATTACAATTCTTTCCCAGATGATCTCTCACTATACAGAATAAGCATCCAGAACACCTCCTTGTTCCTGAGTGGATGTTAATGCTCCTAGATAGATTGCCTGCCAGTATATAGCAACTTAATTCCTTTTTATATTCCCTGGTTGAATATTTAGAGTGACTTTACATCAATATTCATACTCTAATTGAATAACATTGATTGGTCATAACGCATAACGAGTTGCGCACGGATGCACTAAGTCGAAACATCACACTTTCGTGTAGGCACTAAGTCGTCGTTGCGCCAAATGCAAAGCTAGGTCTCCAAATGATTGTTTGAGCTTAAAGAATACAAAATTTCAATGTTGGTTGCATTAAAATCCCAATATCGGTTGAAATACAACGAAACCCTAATATTGGTTTCTGACACATCGTCATGTCACCTTGTAAAAAAACGTGACCATGGGTGTGGAATGGGAAAAATGTTCTAAACAACATATGTTTCTCTATATTTTTACTACGACATACTAAAAGGGCATCCCATTCCGAATAACGTTCTAGGAGATATGATCTAAATCCTAGATGAACTACAAGCTGAAAACTGTCAGAATTTCATCTGGAAGGTTATTGTTTTCTCTGTTTGACGCCCAAAACGAGCTCAAAACCTAAATCCTTCTACGGTTGGATGTATCCAGCGATCTCAGGATTCCGAATTGGGGCTGATCATCGAAAACAGACATCGTATAAGGAATCTACAACGTTTTTACTGAAGAACGTCATGTCTAAAATTTTCACCCACAAGTCTAAATAACTATAATGCTCTTCAAAGCATCGGTCGAAGCATGGAAGAGAGAAATAAATAAATACGGGATTTGTGGGACCGACACCAACAATCGGCCGGCCTCCCTTGGGCGGTCCCACTCTCATATTATTTTTTCCAAAAAATTTATTATTTTTTATATATATATATATATATATATATATATATATATATATATATATATTACTTAGGATTTCCTCTTTCCATTAAAACTCTTATGCTTTTTCTATCAAAGTCTAAACTCTCTTGCTTCAAACACATAGCTCTGCACAACTACAGAGAGACGACATGGTACGCGAAGCATAGTCTTACTGACTACCAAATTCGTGCTTAATCAATAATTGGACCTACGCTTGACCGATACCACCACTTTGGTCGGTCCTCCCTCTCTGGGATTCTACCTCTTATCTAGTTAGTCTCTTCACTAGCCGCTGATCTACCATTGGTCGTCTGACATCGTTCATCTACCATAGGTCATCTGGCATTGTTCATTTGACATTGTTCATCTGCCATTGACTCATATGCCATATTAAGGTTTAACTCAATTGGTCCCGCTACCAATATTTAAAATAACCTCAATTTTGTCCTACTCTGACGAAACTAAATAATTTACAATTTACCAACACTCATTCGACTTAGTGCTCGCATGACCAAGCGCTCATGCGACTTGAGGCTCGAACGACAAGCATCATTCGAGTATTGTTGCTCCTCGGCTAACATGATGATACAACACAACTATCAGTGTCAACATTAATCAGACTCTCTACATTCACAATCTATTAAGCATCACTGCTTGTCTCAGCAAACAACTAGTGCTTCATTCATTGGGTCAGCATGATAGACTCATCAACACGCTAAGATTGACAGCAAATTTGGTCAAAGACTGACCAATCGTCTACAAAGTAGACTCAACCATGCTCGAGACATCGATTATGTCACATAGGGGGATATTCACTAGAGTTTTGGTCTGACAGCCTACAACACGTGTGGTGTAAAGATACACCCACGACGAGAAAGTAAAAAGTCGTGTGGTCAGTTGAAGAAGTGAAGGAATAGTGGTTGCACAACTTCCAAGTCCCACTCATACGATGGAGTCGGTTTTCACCATGATTTCCACTTCTCCACTCTTCCACTTCTCTACACCTGTCACCACTTATGAGATCAATGTGTTAACTTCTTCTGCTATATATAGGTTCTTCAACCTATCCACATGGGACAAGAGTTTTTATCTCATAAGCACTTGAATGATCACAGAGCTATCATTTTGTCTTTACAACAGTTCAAACACATACAACCATCGACATTTAATTCCATTGATCTCAATACTATCTCTGGTTCCCCCTACAGATCAAACCTTTTCCTTCCTTTTGTGACTGAAGCAAAATCGAAACGTCATTGATCTCTCGAATATTAAAAGTACTTCTACATTACAAATGTTTAATGTTAAGCGATTTGGTGCTTAATCGAGTGACTTGCTTCGACTAGTATAGCTTGATCTCTCATTGCTCTGACTAACATTACCCTTTTTTTACCATTTTACCCTCAAATCTTTTACTCAAAAACACCACCATAGTTTCCAGATGTATATGAATCATCTCCTCATCGGTTTTTGTTGGATTCCTTTTGTCATGAATCATCAGTGTCGCCCTGCATCCCCCGAGTCCAGCACACTGACTACCCTGATACAAACAACAATTAAGTTATAGCTTGCATGTTGTCTTGGTCTACTCGATCTTTTATTTACTGGTTTCCTCATGCAGCAGCCAGTCAGTTTAACAAGAGCTCAAAATTGCCTAATTTACTAAAGCTTGTTAACAAGACCACAAGTTCACCTAAATAAGTACTAATCCATGGCTCTAAATGTTTATTCCATGTTGTTGCAGAAACACACTACTTGAAAATTCTAGCTTATGTAAATGTTTTTCGTCATTTGATAATATGCAATTATGAACTTGGTAACAATATATGAAAATATTATTCTAAAGTATTCATTGTATGAATTAATATATAAATTAATTACGAAAATATATTTCGTTTGTTAAAAACACAATAAATATATACAAATCTAATAATTTTTTCGTACAAAACAAAAAAAATGATATATATATCATTGGTTTCAAGCTATCATAATGTTCTTCTTAAATCTGTTTTATATATTAATATATATTCTTAACGAAAGTAATTAATAATTGATATTTATTTATGCATCGATGTACAAGATAACACACCTCTAAAGTCAAGACTACTGGAAAGTGGTTGAACTAGAAATCAACCTATTTGTATTTTCTTGATCTTTTACCATTTAATTTTGTTTTGTGCTTTTAACAAGTTCAATCTGAAAATCCTCATCTACAATGTGTGTAACACGAGACATCGGTTTATAGAGATACAAATTATGTACCTCACTACACGAAATCAGGGATACTGTAACAGCCGTTTTGTTGACGAGATTTTTTTCCATTAACAACGTATTTACGTTATAACATTCCTAACATTGTCTTAAGGTTGGAGTAATTAGCTTTTGTTACTGAATTTCAGTAGC
>JAJJMC010028310.1:218317-287838 GCA_023531435.1 Papaver californicum
TGTCTTAAGGTTGGAGTAATTAGCTTTTGTTACTGAATTTCAGTAGCCTTGTACAAAATTAATTTCCTATCCTCAACTTAATATCCGAGTTACTTTCTTACCATATATTATTAAAATCTCTGTTTAATTTTTATTCAAGTACCAGATGAACCCCCAACATCCCAACATTTATCCTTTTTTCTTTAATATTTTTACCCATCATAACTCATATTCTTAATTACCAAAAAACAGAAATCAAAATCATTTCAAATAAATTTTTCAATTGTTGTGTCTGAAAATGAGAATGTAAATTAGTTGAGAGGTATACGAAATAAGTTAATGTGTTGATAGAAAATCAGTTAAGACATTACTACATCTTATGTTTCACCTCCATTTATTTCATACTTCATTAACTTCCATGGTTTATCCCCGCCACCAGCAATTTCAACGGAAAATTCATCGAGTTTTCTTTGAGATTCGGGAGCAGAAAACTTAGGGATTTCAAGAGGAACGCAAGATAAAATGTATTATCTTAACACTTCCAATGAATCAATCTAAAAATCAACCAAAAATCTCAAACAAAAATTTATTCTGACAATCTTAAAACCAAAAATAAACTTAAAACAAATCATTAGAGATCATGCACTAGTGTACATATATGTACACCTCTACAGAAACCTAACAAATTCTAGCATCCATACCCACAGGTGATGGGATTTCAGATTACCCTATATAAATAACCGCAATCGCACGACGTCTAACTAGTAGACAACGACAAGTACGGGTCGAACCCACAGGGGGCGGGAAAATACTGCAATCAATATTCTTAATAACTTACCACAAACAATATTTTGGGATTCTTAGGTTTATGGAAAAATAATAATAAAACAAACTAAACTAATAAAAAAATTAAATTAAATAGGAGAATCGGTAACCAGGGTTTTCAGTATCCACCACTATTTCTATTTAATTACTGAGGTGAAATATCACTGGGACGTCCTAAACATGGTGCATCAAAAGCCCTAGTCTGAAGCATACACCATAAAATTGTGTTAGCGAGAAAATTATACGAAACTTATTATAGGGTCCACAAATAATACCTGGTTATTCTAAGCATACCCCATCAGAGGATTTAACCCAAGCATGAAATATCAAATAAGTAGGCAAATATATTTGCAACAAGTAGATTTTCAAAATTACAACTGTATACCGAAGCATGGAACATCAAAAACCTAGGCCAAGCATGTACCATCAAAAGAAGTCACAATTGTTTAATGAAATTCAATAAATTAAAATCATGAAATTAATCTATTCAAATCATAATGGTCTGTATCAAATATTTTATTTAATTGATCTAAAATTGTAAGTGGTTTCAACATTAAACCCTAACTACAAATTAATTAGAACATGGAGATGGGTTTCTTAAAACCCATTAAAACAAATAGAAGAGAAGAAAGGATTAAAACCAATAAACAACAACGTTTTCCCCGTCTATCTCTCCTGTATCAACCTCTGGACGTCTGCACGTATGTCTCCTCCTCACGCCTCCGAAAACAACACCAGAAAAACTCCTTGTACCACCGTACAACCTCCCAAAACAGAGCTTCACAAAAGTATCCAGGAGAGTCCGCCTCCCAGAACTGTACAGGAAATCGTTTCTCCCCCAGAATCAGAACTCCGAAGAAACCAGTAGCCGTACTTTTAAATAGTTAGGTTTTAGCCTCCCACGTGACAGCCTACTCACTCTTTTCAATAATAAAAGTCTGACAATGCCCAGCCTTCACTGAACCAAACAGACTTTTTAAAACCTAAAAAACCGAAGCCCTCTCACTTCCTGCTACGCCTATACAAAACAGAACCCAAAAAGAGCCATCATAATCAGCCATGTGCTAGCCGTACTTCACATGAACCACATAGACCTCTTCTTTTTGGTCTGACAACATCCAACCCGCTCACTTCACGTACAAGACTACTACAGACTTTTTCTGCTCGTTTCTTAATGTGTACATGCTTTGACTATTACGCCTCCCAATCTCAGTTAACGGCCACACCTTACTTTATGCTCATGTCCATCTCGCGTACCAGCATTTTTCTTCTTTTAATTCACATGTTGTTGCTCTTTTAATCGAATTCCAGGCTCCAGCCCGCAACTAACTAAAAGTACTGTAGCGACACTAGCAGTTTATCCCGTTTAGCCGTATTTAGTCGTAATTTCGAATTTTATGTGAACCGCCTATTAAAACAATAAAATGATAAATTAACATAAATTGAAGCGCTAATAAATATAAATTAAGTGGTAAAATATATAAATTAAGTACTTATCAACAAGACATGTCATCCATTCATCACAGAGCATACTAGTGTACAAATATGTACATCTTTACAAAAACCTAACAAAATCTAGCATCCATACCCACATGACATGCCATATATTCATCACAGAGCATTTCAATGTACAAACATGTACACGTCTATAAAAATAAATAATCTAGCATCCATACTCACAAAACAGGTCATGCATTCATCACAGAGCATACTAAGGTACAAGTATGTATACATCTACAAAAAAATAACAAAATAGAACATTTAGTCAAACAAAACAATCCACGGATTCATCAAAGAGAATTTCAGTGTACGATTATGTATACATCTAGAACATCGATTCAAACCAAAGAAAAAACCTTACAAATGTTAATCAAAATAAATCTTGAGTTTAGTCTTACAAAAACCCTAAAAAAAATTTAACCAAAATTCAATTTTGAAAATGTTAACTAATAACTCTAAATCGAATAAAAGTGATAAGAGAAGATGAAACTTATCTTCAAAATCATTTTCGCTGACGAAAATCTTTAAAAATCAATTGTTAATGATGATGTTCATCAAATTTTCATCACTGATTTCCAGTAGATATCCAAGAATAAGCGTTGTTGATGCTGGTTTTTAGGTTTTTGGTACTTTTTTTTGAATTAAATCAAGATGAATCGAATGTTTTCTGAATCTCCAGTTCGAAATCGCTTCTCTTCCTCTCCCTCTCTCTTCTTTGTTTTTTTCGATCTGATTTTTCTCTTTCCAAAACTAACATATTACAGTTCAAGGAAATTTTAGGTAATATAAAAAGTCTATTTTTTCGGATCGGTGGAAAAAAGGACTGACTCGTCTGAAGCCAATATTAGACTTGGAAGGACAGGACTAAAGCGTCTAAAGCCCAACCAAAATAGGACTAAAAGTAGGGGTGAGCATATGAACCAAACCCGCCAACCCGACCCAATCCACCCGCAGTTTGGCGGGTGGACACCCAACTCGTTCATGGATGGGTTGGACATAGATGCATTTTTAAAATCCACTAAATAATGGATTGGATACGGGTGTAAGTCTAGAAATCCATTGGACACCCACACCCCATGTGTTCAATAGTAAATAAGAAATTTATAAAATACAGAGGGACATATCTGTATTTTGAAGGTAATATATAACTTTTAATGTTTCCATTCTAACCTAGTTGTGCCAATGAATCAAATTTATAAGCAAGCACTACTGAATATACTCTTTAAATTTTACTTTTGGTTATTGGGATGATATTATTATAATTTTAGCATTGTTATGTTGTAATAATACATTCTTTAAATTTCAATAATCTAATATTTAAATTAGTTTTTTTTGTTTACATGTTAACTTTTCTCATTATGAAAAATATGAAATCCGTTGATTTATCCATATCCAATCTGCCCATCCATGAGTGCTAAATCCGATGGATTAAACATGGATGTAAATCTAACACCCGCTATTTTGATGGATTAGATTTAGGCGACACCGAACCCACAGATTCCACCCGTTGCTCACCCCTACCTAGAAATTAGTTCTTATTTTCGAAAAGGCATCCTAGATCCAATGCTAAAAGGGAAGCGACACTAGCATTTTGAATTATGATGTTGGAAAGTGGGTCCTTGGTCAATCTATTCGGATCATGGGTTAGTGTTTTGGGGGTGTTTTTGAAACTTCCCACTCAATAGGGAAGGAGAATGCATAGAATCCACCCCCTCAATAATCAAAATGAATCACTAGATATGACCCTATCGAAGCCATACTCGAACACTGTTTTGAATGTTGACTAAATACCAAGTCTCTCCCTGGATCTAGAGAAGTATAAGATTGTTCCCTGTGATCCAGACACTCCTTCGCCACCACCACCACCACCTCCGCTGCCGCCGCCGTAAGGTTGGGTAGAAAAGAGAATGTGGGGGGATGTTGAAAAATTAAAGAAATAGAACTTTTCTTGTTAAACATTAAGAGTCTGATCATGCTGGGGGTAGTTCATTCTTTAGTTATTCTCCAGTCTAAGATGACTCCTTCGATTTTCTTCTCTTTTTTTTTTACATGTTTTATATTGGATTTTTTTTTTGTTTTTTTTTTTTTTTTTGTCATAACAAGTAAATCTTCTGATTATATTTTTTTTAGGGTTTTAAATTATCAATAATTGCTTTTTCCAATTCCACTTCTTCTCGTTTAAAGACCTCCGATGTCAGTAAGACAGACCCCTCCCTTCTTCACTTTTATGACTTGGTGTGTTTTCATACTTCAGTCCAGAGAATTACTGACTAGAGTACTAACATCAGGTGGACTGTTTAATTAATAATATTGTTATAGGTTGGGAAATCCTTGTTGATTAAATCTCTAATCAAGCATTTTACCAGGATGGTACATATTGTTATTAGTTACATCATCCAAATATATAATATAAAGATATATAGATGATGTTTAATTGGGCTTTTATATATGAGCATGCACTATTAGTGCGAAACTGAAAAATGCATCCTGAGCCTTTAGTACTCATACATACATATTTACCGGAACCTCCATGGACACCATCCATTGCAAAATCATTAAAATCCTCAATATTTTCAAAATCACAATCAGTATCAGATTCACCTATATCTTCCTCTATATCATTAAGATAAGTATTCATATCCCTTCCTTCAAAGGCATATTTTCAGCATCCAAAAAAGAATCAGGAAGAGGACCTGAAAAGAACACTCCTTCATAGTCATATCCCAACTGTTTCCTCCAAAGATAATTATACCGGGACAAAAACTATAAATCAAGAGGAAAGATGAGAACATCAGTAATGAGTACTGACCAAGTGGTCCTTTTTAGAGTATTCTAATACAAGCCGGTCAGTAGCATGTATTCTAATATAAGTCAGTGAGAGGCATTTGACGCTTAAATATGGAGATATTAGTGGAATTGAGTCAGATGAGTCGGATCCAGCTGACTCAGTTGTATATACAAATGCATGATTAATAAGTGCAAATTAATAGGTACATTAATTAAATACTCCTATAAATGAAGTCCTTCATAAATATCCATATACAAAATAAATATATCTCCCACCTTCTAAAAAACTTATCCGCTTAAAATTAGATTACTATAATATTCTCACTTATTTAATTTTTTCTTTGTCTATCACATATAATATCTTTTTTTATTTCGAAAAACAACAAATTCCTTTTTATATCACTTTACCACCACCATCATTCCACTACCATTCCAACTTGTCTAGTGGTGGTGGTGGTAGAATGGTTGTGGTGGCGGTGGTAGAAGGGTGGTGGTGGTGGTGGCGGTGGTGGTGGCGATGGTAGTAGAATGGCGGCGATAGTGGTGGCAGTGGTGGTGGTGGCGGCGGTGGTAGAATGCTGGTGGTGTCAACATCTAAAGTTGATACTAAAAATCTGGTGTCAACATTTTAGAGTTGACATCAAACCTGGTGTCAACATTTTAGAGTTGACATCAAACCTGGTGTCAACCACCCAAGTTGACACAAAAATTAAAAAATCAGAAAAAAAAAAAATTTAAATGTTGTTGACTTTATAATCTGGTGTCAACAATCCAAGTTGACACAAAAATTACAAATTTAGAAATAATTATGTTGTTGACACCAAATTGACATCATAATATGGTGTCAACATCTAGTATTTATTTTTTGCTTTCAAGATTTATTTTTAGACGAGGTTTCTAAACTAACTTTTAGCTTTAAGTCAAAAAATAAATTCTTATAGTGTATCCAAACACCCAATAAATGTATTCCAACTGAATGCAACAAAGTTCCATTTCTTGAAGTTGATCAAACTTACAGGTCTCATATTTCTTCATCGTTATGGTTTTTATTTTAATAAACTTATAGTTGTTTTTTACAATTTCTTTTAATCCAAGGGTTAATTTTGTTTGCTCAGAGTTTATTCACTTCATAAGCTTTAGGTTTCAACCCAAACCAAAACGGAACATTTTAAGTGTTTGTAGAAATGCCTAAGTGAGGATTATTATTAGTTTAAATGAAAGTCAAGGGAAGTTGGATTGCTCAAGGTACAAGTTTGACAGAAGCAACAGATATATTGCAAAGTTGGAATGATGAGTAAGTCATTCTGTAATTATTATTTTTTTTTTTGAGAAGATACAGTAGTTTAAGGAGAAACAAATTATTAATTTTATGTGTGTTTTATAAATGTGTCATAACATTCTAATAGAAATATTTTGTTGTAATTTTGACAGTGGGCAGGATTTCGTTCACGTCTGCACCGAAATATAAATGTAATCAAGCATACGGATGATCAGAGCAAGCTTAAACACCTCGCAAACATAAAGCATGCGTGCAACTCATGTCTGCACGACTAATTTACTCAAGTTGAGCTCAGTGTCCTCTTTCCGGCGTGTATGCTTCACCTTGAATGCTATACTGGCTGTTGAAGAGGTACAGCAAAATTTTCAGGTGGTTCCAGACCGAAATTATACGTACACCAATCTGTTATATACTTGTGTACGAGAATGCAAATGTATTAAATCTCGTCATGTGTGCGACAAATTGCCTCATCTAAAATTTCAAGCTACAAAAAAGTGCAAAGTTATCCATGCCAAGACTCTGAGTCTTGGGTTTGGATTACAAGGAAAACTTGGAAATTTAATTGTTGATCTGTATGGTAAATGTGGCGAGATTGATTTCGCAATGGAGGCCTTCAACCGGCTTGATAGAAGAGATACTGTTGCTTGGAATTCAATCATGTCTATGCATTCAAGATCAGAATTACCAGAAGAGGTTGTCAGGGTGTTTAGACTGATGCGTAATTCCAACACTGTTTCAGATCAGTTCACATTTGCTTTGGTTGTTTCTGGTTGTACGAGATTGAATAATGTGGGTTTAGGTAAGAGTGTTCATTGCGATGCGATCAAGGCAGGTATTGAGTTAAATTCCTTTTGTGGGGGTTCTTTGATCGATATGTATGCTAAATGTGACTGTTTAGCTGATGCTCAATAAATATTTGATAGAGTCGATAAACCTGATACTGTATCTTGGACATCGATGATTGCGGGTTATGTTCGAGTTGGCTTACCTGGAGAAGCTCTAGAGTTGTTTAGAGAAATGGAAAGAGTCGTTGAAAAACCAGACAAAGTTGCAGTTATTATGATAATTACCGCCTGTGTTGGTCTAGGAAGGTTGAATCAGGCAATTGATTTGTTTACCCAACTGCCAAATCCCAATGTGGTGGCTTGGAATGTAATCATCAAGGGACATTCTAAAAGTGGGTTTGAGGAAAAAGCTGTTAGTTTCTTTCGAGATATGCATCTGGTTGGTGTTAAACCAACGAGATCTACATTCAGAAGTGTTTTAAGTGCCATTGCCAATCTTACGGATCTTAATCTTGGAAAGCAGGTTCATTCTGAGGCCATCAAACTAGAGTTGGATTGTAATGTTTACGTTGGAAGTTCATTGATTAATATGTACTCCAAGTGTCACTCTATGGAATTTGCTAGAAAAGTTTTTGATGCTAGGGATGTTACAAATACTGTTGTGTGGAAAACTATGCTAGGTGGTTATGCACAGAATCGACAATCTCTTGAAGTGAAGGAAATTTTCTCCAACATGACAAATTCTGGTCTAGAACCTGATGAGTTTACTTACACTAAAGTTCGTAGCGCATTTGGTCAGTGGGAAAGCTTAGAAATGGGAAGGCAATTTCATGCATTTATAATCAAGAAGAACTTAGAGTTGAACTTGTTTGTTGTAAATGCTTTGGTTGATATGTATGCTAAGTCTGGTGATCTAAAAGATGCAAGAAGGCAATTTGAACTCATCCCAGAGAGAGATATTGTTTCTTGGAATGCCATTATTGTTGGGTATGTCCATGAAAAAGATGAGGAGGAAGGTTTTAGAATGTTCAGGAAGATGATATTTGATGGCTTTTTGCCTGATCAATTTTCAGTATCTAGTATTCTTAGTTGTAGCGCAAATCGGCAAGCATTAGAGCAAGGTATACAAGTGCACTGCTTCTCACTGATATTGGGTCTTGACTTGAATATTTATGCTGCAAGTTCTCTGGTTGACATGTATGCAAAGTGTGGAGCCATGGAAGCTGCAAATAAGGTATTTTCTGAGATCCCTGTACAGACTGTTGTCTCTAGAAATGCCCTAATTGCAGGGTACATTCAGAACAACAATGCAGATGAAGCAGTAAATGAGTTTTAGACATGCAAGCAGAAGGTTTGCAGCCATCGAAGTACACATTCGCCAGCATTTTAACTGCATGTAGTGCATCATCTAGGTTGAATATGGGAAGGCAGGTTCACTGTGATACCTTGAAATCTGGTGTTTTAAATGATGATGAGTTTTCGGGTGTCTCACTCTTGGGTATGTACTTGCGATCTTCAAGCAGTGAAGATGCAAATAAGCTCTTTTTAGAGTTCTCCAAACAAAGAAGTAAAGTTTTATGGACTTATGATTTCAGGACATGCTCAGAATGGCAATGCACGGAGGCTCTTTGTTATTTTAGAGAAATGTGTAATGATGATGTTCTACCAGATCAATCCACTTTTGCCAGTGTCCTTAGTGCTTGTTCTGGCTTAGCAGCCCTACAGGATGGGAAAGTCATTCATTGTCTTGCTTTTCATACCAGGTTCGACTTGGATGAATCCACATGCAGTGTTCTTGTGGATATGTATGCTAAATGTGGGGATATTGGGAGTTCGATCAAAGTTTTTGAGGAAATGGTAAATAAAGAAGATGCAGTTTCTTGGAATTTGATGATTGTTGGATTTGCGGAAAATGGCTATGCAGGGAGAGCACTGAAGATCTTCGATCAAATGAAACATGCAAATGTCGAACCTGATGATATCACATTCCTAGGAGTCCTCACAGCATGCAGTCACGGAGGAATGGTAATAGAAGGTCGTGAATATTTCAATCTTATGAAAAGTAATTTTGGGATCAGATGATAATTTTGCCTGCATGATTGACCTACTGGGGCGCCATGGACGTCTCAAAGAAGCAGAAGAGTTGATAGAGAAATTGCCATTTGAACCTGGAGCTGGGGTTTGGGCTACATTACTCGGAGCTTGTAAAATACATGGGGATTTAATACTGGGGCAGAAGGCAGCTGAGAAGCTTATTTTGTTGGAACCTGATAATCCTTCATCCTATGTGCTTCTTTCTAATTTCTATGCAGCTTCTAAGAACTGGGATGCAGCCAACAGAGTTCGGAATTCGATGAAAGAAAGAGGATTGAGAAAGTTTCCTGGATGTAGCTGGATTGAAGTGAATACTAAGCTAAACTTATTTGTAGCAGGAGATAAACTTCATATTAATGCTGGTGAAGTTCGCGCAGTTTTGAAAGATTTGACTGCATTGATGAGAGAACGAGGCTACGTAGCTACAACTGACTTTCTTTTGGATGAGGAGGATTGAATTATGAGTCTTATGTTCTCTAGCATGGGGAGTCTAGACAACAGGAAAAGCCATGTGTGAATTCTTAAGCGGGTAAATCCTATGACTTACGAAATTTGGAAGAATATATAGAAGTATTGGTGCAGCATTCAAGTGTAATAATGAGAGTAAAGTCAGTGCCATTATAAGCGTTAAACTATATATAATGTATCACCCTCCCTCAGTTCAGCACATATAAATTGCTGGAATGAATTATGACACGGATACATAATGTGTGCTTGCTGTTCCAATTTCGTTATGTGGGAGGGAGTATGTACCCAAAAGGGCCAAAACAATAGTGGTCTCTATGGCCCGAAAAGAGGCCCAATAGCTATAGCCCATGAGTATATGTTTTGCCATCTATGAAATAATACACAAAAATCGTATACCAGAAATCAAAGAGAGCGAGAGAGATAAAATCAAGCACCGACGAGACGATAGCAAAATCTCTTTTGTGAAATCAACTTCAACTCTTCAAGGTATTATTATTATTACATTCTTTAATTATCGTCTCTTAGGTTTCGAATCGTCTTGAAGATTTATTTTAAGGTTTTTTCTGATTTACTGTATGTTTTTTTAGGGTTTTAATGATTTAGTCTAGGTTCTTATTGGTATATGCTTTACTCTTATTGTTAGTCTTATGCTTATCGTTATTAGATACCATTAGGATTTGGATTGAGAACCACTGCATAAATAATCTGTAACTAATAATACAATTAGGGTTTGGATTGGTTTATTAATCTTTTGTTGTGCTTGATACAGCTATGGCAGAAGAAGACCACGTTATGGTTGATTTAAAGGAGAAGGACGATGTCGCAGAGCTTGCGCCATTCGATCCCTCAAAGAAGAAGAAGAAGAAGAAGCCTGTTGCCTTATCTACAGACCTTGCAGATGATTCTTCAGATAAGTTGACAGAAAAAACCGATAATCTGTCTGGTATGTTATTCATTTGGCAAATTTATATTCTTTTAGTAATTTTTTTACTTGTTTATTGTCCATTTCCGTATCTGCTACAATGCTTTTGTTAAATTATTGTTTCTCTTCTGCAGTTTCTGAAGTTGTTGAAAACGCCTTTGCGGGTCTTAAAAAGAAGAAGAAGAAGCCAGTAAGTGTGATGAATTATTTCCCCATCATGTCCATTATTGTTGCAAACTCCTTATCCCAATATCAGTGATTCTTATTATCCAGCAGCTGCCCTGGCTAACTTTGTTAGGCGATCCTTTATTTTAACTCTCTTGGTTGCTAGTTCCATGCTTTACACTGTTTCTTTTGTTACAGGTTGAGTCAGAATTTCTGAACGAGGAGAATGGTGATGCGATAGAAGATTTAGATGGTAATAAGTTTTGGAAAATCTGCATCGGCTGTCTTTAGATGCATTTAAAACAACTGAAAAATTTACATTTTTGTGAAGCCCTGTATCCTGAACATCAATACGGGAATTAAGAGTTATGTTTTGACATTTCTCAGATCAAGTAAAAGAGGATGAGGAAGGAGAAGGAATTGTTCTGCAAACACGGTATCCTTGGGAAGGAACTGATAGAGATTATGAGTATGAAGAGGTACCTTTTCCTGTTTAGTTTACCCCCTCTTGTTACCGACAGGTTCTTGTAAGTTATTGTCATCTAATAGACCTTAATATCTGTATATCCAAACGCTTTCTGCAGCTCCTTGGTCGTGTGTTCAACATTCTCCGCGAGAATAATCCAGAGCTTGCAGGAGACAGGCGTAGGACAGTTATGAGGCCACCACAAGTTCTACGTGAAGGGACCAAAAAGACTGTGTTCGTGAATTTCATGGATCTCTGCAAAACGTATGCATATATTTTTAATATCTTATATTCTACCTGGATTACTAGATTTTTCAGTAGGCTTAATTTTTCATTTTTATATCATTATCCGTCTTATTTGCTTGAAATTCAGTTGGTGTAGGATGCTTCCTGTATGTCTTTTGCATAATTGCTGTTATGAATTGAAATAAATTTATACTGAGATCTCCGTGATTGCAATTTCCAGGATGCATAGGCAGCCAGAGCATGTTATGAATTTCTTACTTGCTGAGATGGGAACAAGTGGATCGTTGGATGGACAACAGAGACTTGTTGTTAAAGGAAGGTTTGCTCCCAAGAATTTTGAAGGCATTTTACGAAGATATGTCAGTAAGTTCCTTTTGTCCTCATATTTAGCCATCTAATATGCTAACTTAACTTGTTTGCTTTAGTCTTCTTATTATTTTTATCTAGTCTTCATCTGTTCTCTTTTGTTATGGGTACAAGCTATGGTTTAGGAGAATCATGTATATGCATCATTGATGCATCAGTTATCGTGTCACTGCTATCCTTTTTACCTCTCCTCTCATCTCTGGACCTCTGGTTATAGTTATTTTCTCTTCTACCTTGACTTTTTCTCTATTTTCTTGTCGCATGTAGATGCACTGGTTGTTATGCTACAGTTGATATTCTTTTGCACTTGTCCTCTCTAAAAATCTTTCTTATGTTGTTGCAGATGAATATGTTATATGCAATGGTTGCAAGAGTCCCGACACTATCCTATCGAAAGAGAACAGACTATTTTTTCTGCGATGCGAGCAGGTAAAATGAGCTACAGTAATTTGTATTTTGATTTGATACATCCATACTTATTTTTTGGCATAGATGGTGTGCACTAGGGTTGGTTTTTTGACTAAACCCTAGAAATCACATAGGTTTAATTTTTTTCAGTGTTCTTTGGTTGGAGTTGTTGGTATTTGTCGTTTAGGGATGATTTTGGTAGACATTTGTTGTCTTTATTATTGCAACTTGTTCTTCTTCCGAGGCCTATGATCCTGCAAACTTTTGTTTACATTGGCTGATTTATTTTCCCCATGATAATGGTTCTCATTTTATCCTGAGGCCTCTTTCAAAGAATTTGTGCTTGTGGTAGGAGCTAGTGAAAATTGCAGTTGGGTTATAATTCTTCTTTTTCTTTGCATGTTGTGCAGTGTGGTTCTGGGCGGTCTGTTGCTCCTATCAAAGCTGGTTTTGTGGCTCGTGTTGGTCGTCGAAAGGCTGGGACATAATCAGGATAAGTTTCATACATCGTTTGTGACAGTTTGATCCTTGTTCAGGAAAAGCCAGTTCACTCCGTAATTTTGCTTCAGTCTTTTCTTTAAGTAAGAGAGTTTGTACAATGTTGAGTCGAGTTTTGGTACATTTTAATTTGGAGAGGGATTTACTTTAAACATTATTATTCCTATGTATACCAAGAAGTTTTGATGTCATTACCTTTCTCCATGACCCGGATACCTGTAGGCTTAATTTATATATATACACTTAGAGCAAGCATCTCTAACAACAGATGTAAAAAATCCTACGTGGAAATCTTATTAAGACCTTTATTTGGTAGAGTTTACTCATGTAGTAAATATAGGACCCCGTAGTTAATAAACTATCTCCAATAATGTATGATTTAATTTTTATAATATTTTATATGATAAATTTTTTAATCGTTTAATTTATTTTAAATAATTATCAGAAAAGAAAAATTAATGAAAAATGTGATGTGGAGGTGAACCGAAGGTGTAGTTAAGACTTTTTTTAACACCTTTACATTCAGTACTTTATCTAGGTAGTTTGTAGAACCCGACTATCGGAGATGAATTTAAGCTAAATAGGGGTTTAAAATCTTATGTGTCATAAGAAAAATAATATTTCCCCCTTCTAATGGAGATGCTCCTAAAATTTCTCCAATAAGTGTAAATGTGTGCACCCCTACTATACCGGGTGCACGTTCCGACTATCTTCATTGGTCAAAATTAGTTTAAGCAGTTTTCATTTCCTTGATCTACTCTTTATTTTTATTTTTATTTTTTGAATCTGAAAATAGATTAATAAAAGAGTTAAAGTGATTACATGACTTGCATCCTCTAGCAATTGCATATGGCTATTACTAGGGGGAGCAGATAACCAAACACCACTTATTCTTTCCACTTTTGTTAATTTTGACAAAATTTCTGCTATCTTATTTCTTTCCTTCGGTACATAACTACATTGCCAATTATTAAAAAGATTTAGTTCATGTTTAATATCTAAAATAGAGTTGTGAATTCTCCAGTCTATGTTGAGACTATCACTGTTGACAGCATCTACCACCAGCTTTGAGTCTAGCTCGAAGATTACTTTCTCCAGTCGTAATTCCTTAGCCCAGCGTACAGCTTCCCACAATCCTCTGCATTCAGCCTGCTCTGGACAGATAGCATCTGCTAGATAGATGCACTTGGATCCTTCATGTGTACCTGCAACATTATGTAATATTAGACCAATGCCACCATTTTGAGTATAATCTAGAAAAGAATCATCAGAATTTATAGTGTAAGTTCCCATTGGAGGTGGAATCCAATGCAAGTTAACTCGATTCTGCCTAGTTTCGGATCTATTAATAATCTTTGGCCTGTTCTCATAGTTAGAGATGAATTTCCTGCATTTTTGAATTATGTTTTTTGTTGAAGAGTTGTTGGCTTGGAAAACTTTTTCACATCTTATAGTCCAAATGCACCAGGGCACAATGGCAGTCTTGCATAAATAATCTTCTGAGATTTGCCTAGCATGTAAACTGTCAAACAAGCAGCAGAGCCATTCCACCAGATTTGCATTGTTATCTATCTGAATGTCTAAAGAAGGAAACCATACCACCTTGGACCAAGAGCATTCCAGGATTAAATGGTTTGGAGTTTCAGAATTTACTGAGCAAAAAGGGAAGGAAGTATCCAAATTTTGAATAACAGGATGCGAGGAATATGATCCTGCCGTCAGGTCCACAACTTGAATGCGAGGACTAGAATCGTGCATTCTGGCCTTGTGCAGTTCCAATACTATCATAGTTGATAGTTTTTTGTTTGTTTGTTTGAATGTCTATTTTTTATGTGGCTAATATGTAAATGTTAACAGAGAACAAGGATGCCTGTTGTGGCTTGACTTCATGATCTCTATCTTTTTCTTTTTTGTTTCTTTTGTGGTGGAACTCATATAATACTCGTATTTGTGAGCCTGGATCTGGTGAATAGAGTTGACTCATCTTATTTACTTCTGTTTTATTAAATGTGAAGTTTTTAGCATCATTTTTTTCCCGGAAGTCACGGTGATCTATGTCGTCGTGACAATATGTTCACAGTGATGGCAATCTGCTGGCATTAACTGTTTACTTTTAACATAACCGGTCTCTTATTTGTTGGTGTAGTTGCACTTGCATCTCAGGATCTTGGAACGGCTAAAGCTACAAAGGATGTAATTTCCCCGTCATAGATGTACGAGTTTGTTTTTTTTTCCTCTTTTAAAGGAATTATAGACAAGCTTTAGATCCAATCATCCACACGAAAGCATATCCTCGTAACCCAAAATGAAAAGCTGCAAGATACAATATATTAATGGGGCGTCATAGATTGATCTTGTCTAGCTTTGGTGAAGAAACGTCCCAACTCAGCAGGGTCGTTCCGAAGATATTCAAGACCTAGGGCGAAAAAAATTAAGGCTTATTTTTTGTTGTAATCTTTTTTATTTATGCGCATATAAGTCAGACAAGGATGAGAATTAACGACACATGAAAAACTTCTGAACTTTGAGTAGAATATGATTTAAAATGATGGGACACAACTTATACCATAGTTTTACATGTCTTCCAAGAAAACATCAGATTTATTTATTTATTGTGTGTTTAATACATGAGATACCTTTTCATAATTAAATTAATATTATTGTATATAGTAAATATATCATATATTGTGGTAATATAAATTGATTCAAATTTTTTTATTATATTCTTATATTAATAACTAGGTCTTTTATACCTGTGCATGCAATGCACGGGCTAGGTTTTCTTCTACGGGTTTAAGTAACTAAATCATGTTTTTAGATGGCCTTTTCGTTTGGAGTTAACCGGTGCATACTTCAGCCGATTGATTTTTATTCTTACGTTTGCCTATTTTATCGTACAGTTTATTTGACATTCATGCGCAGTTCTAAAACTAATTGCCACATTACACTATTTTTAGGATTCATGAGAATGGATGTCGTGGTGATATATCCTTTTAAATGATTGTCATATAGTGTAATAGTAGTGTTGATATACTGCTGAAACTTTTCTAAATGTAGTTTATGAAGTCGTATGCATTGTTAAGCTCACAGCCTCACACAAAATGATCACAATTGAAAACTTAACAAAATCAGCACAATTTTAAGCCTTGTAACCCCATCATATTAAACAAAATCACATGAAGTTAAGTATGCAACATCCATTACTATAACCTTAAAAAACTCTCTAAAGATGACAAAACGCAAATATTAGAAACGTTAGGAAGCTACCAAGTTTTTATATGCTCCTAAAGAATGCTTTTGCTTCAACACACCAACCAGATCATCTGCGTAAAGGTAAGGATAGGTTGGCATGAATACACTTTTAAGAAGAATATTAGTGTGATCGGGTTTAATCCTATATTAGGGGAACTAAATACATTTTTTTTGCTAATGCAAGTTAACATCAAGATTCAAGCCAGCATGAAGATGAAGTTAGTATGCAGATGCAACAGTGATATCATTGTACGCATATTAAAAAAGAAAAACATTTTTTATCAAGAAACTAACTTTAATTAATTACTTAGTGAATCTCGGCTATATTGGGGCCTACAAGAATTTTTTTGATCCTATTCAATTTTACTCCCAATTAGAGAGTGAGATAAGGAATGTCTAATTAGCTATTATAAAAAATACTAAACTACCTTCTATTCATTAATTACCCCTAATACTTAAATCAAAATATAAATATAAAAAATCTTTACTCATTTCACTACATTCCAAATCAAACAAATCTAAATCAAAAAAAAGATTTATTTCCATCTCACTTTCCAAATTCTAAAAACCTTAATCTTAACTTTTCCAAAAACAAAATCCGACCATCCGGAATTAACTATAAGGTAAATCTCTATAAACCATTTCTTATAATAGCATTTGTGATAGATCAATGTGTAGAAACCTTCATTTTTATAAATCAAAGTCCTAATTTTTACTAGAATCGTTTGATATGGATCCATCGTTTCCAACGATCCTGGTTGTGTTCTTTATGAACATGTAACTTAGTTTTATCCATGGATCGGATGTTCATAACATAGATCGGCTGTTTTGGTGAGTCAGCTTCTTGCCTGTTTATACCGTAGATCGGCTGTTCATAACATATATACCAGAGTAAAGATAGTAGACTCTGCAGATTGTTTTGTGAAGCGTGCATACCTCCAGCTAAATTGGTCATTTAATAAAAATTGTGACTCCACTAGTCCCTGTGACCTTTAATATCCTAGTGACTAGATGATTGAATCTCACACTTGAGATCACTAGTTCGGATCTTTGCGCTGACATTTTCAGAAAAAAAGAACAGTCCCTGGAATTTTGTTTGCTCCAAAGTTTTATGCTCAAATGCAAGCATATGCCAGCTATGAAGGCATTTGAAATGCTTGATGCTTTAACAGTCCACAAGCTAACTCTCATGCATTTGTGTCTTAACCCATCAAGATTAAATAATGAATACTCATCTTTCCAAATGTCCAAACCAATTAGTTGTTAAAATGAAAAATTAAGGTTTACCTAAAAACTGGTTTGACAGTAGCACATTAGTATGAACTATAAAGATTAAGACAGTAACTAATCCGGAAGAATGAGCCTACAATCGCTCTACAACTCAAGCTGTCCTCTTTTAAGAAGTCAATAGCTCGTGAGACTCTTCAGAGAAACTCTCTGTCAACACTTAACCCTATAGAAGTGTGTGGCTATTTTTACAGATACTCCTTCAGGCTAATCCTCTTTGCTCATTATGAATGGAAGTTGAAATGAGCTGAAAAAAGGGGGGGACAAAGAAAATGAAGACATGAGTCTAGTAAAACAGATAAGCTGGTTCAACTAGAAATGAAGCACATAAAATACTTGGTATATGTCAATGGAGGTGTATATAGGTAAGACAAACACCCGTTTATGATCCAAACACCTAACTAATAGTAGTGCGTATGCGTATTATGTGGCATAGACAAATGGAATGGTCGGTTGAACTCCCTGAGTATGTAGGTATGAGAACTACAGGAAGTTTTGACTGCTAAAGACATAGGGAGGAGGGTAAAAGAAAGTTGTAGTTTTTGAAATATAATGGGAGGGACTCCCAGAAATAAAAATATACTGAGAGGCAGGTAAACTGGCGGAATGTTTCACTTACCTGGCGAGCAACCAGCACCAACCTCCGATTATCACGGGGAGACTCAGCTAACAAGCAAGAGTTTTGTGATTCAGGAACAATATTTTCTATCTCCCCTGACCTCCCTGTTGCAGTTTCCTTTTCAAGAGTCTTGTTCTCATCTGGGCATATCAAGGATCCCTTCTTACGCTTCCTTCGAAAAGTATACTTGAGAGGCATATCCTTTCCAGCTGGAGCCGGCAACGGATTTGTCGCTTCACATGGTTCTTTTTCTTCAGTGATATCATTCATCCTTGGAATCTCCAAGTTATCGAGGTTCACCTTGCATTTTAAAACCCCTGAACATTCTGCGACCTCGCTACCATGTCTGCTGAATTCTGATTCAACTATAGACTCTTCGTCTCCATGAGGAAACGTTTGCTCACTTACTGGTTCAGTATTTGCATCCCTTTCGTTTACATCAGCCGTAGTTGTTAATAATGAAGTTGGAGTCAAATGTGAGTCTGAGGCTTTCTGGGCGTTGCCTTCAACTATCCTTGACCTATCTTCAGCAAAATTAACTGTTGGATTTTCCTCACAGGGGTCGGTTTTGCAACGAAAAAGAGATGATTCGCTAGGTTGCATGACCTGGTCAGTGTATGCGTTCAGTCTACCTGACCTGTATCTAGATCTTCTTTTTCTAGCAAAAAACTTGTGAAGAAACCTAACAGATTGACCATTTTCACAGCCAATGTCTTGCTGCAACAGTTCATCCAAACCAATAAGTTTCCTTTTCTTCGTCCGAGCATTTTCATCCTTGCAAGAAGATTTAGTGACACCAACTTCCCTGGCTTCCTCTCTGATGAAAGATCCTTTCTTTCTACGTGAAAACTGATTCTTTGTTTCTGCAGGAAGAGGTGATTTCCCATTCTCCAGGTTCCTATCAAATGCACGAATTCTCTGAGTACACCCATTTCGGTATTGCTCAGGCTCTTTGCTTCTCAGAATTAGGGAGTCTAAGTCAGGCTTATCAGGATAACATTCTGCTCGAAAGGCTTTAGGCTGTACATTTTTTGGAACTAGAGGTCTATCTTTGGTGTCAGAAGTAGATGTGGATCTAGGTCCTGAATCAGAAGTATTGTGTTTGCTGACGTCTTCGTGAGAAGGTGCACTCTCTTTATTGTTTTTTATCTTCTCCAACTCATCTTGTACTCCACTCAACTGTGACCTAAGATCTGTTACCACATTCTCTGCTTTGCATAGTTGCACTTCAAGCTCTTCTATCCTTCTTCTTTCGCTAACTGACATGGTTTCCACTTCGGCAATCTGTAAGAAAGGAACACAGATTGTTATTTTTTCAAAGTAAGAAAATAAAATCAAGGTAGTAAGAGCAAGGTATGAAAGTAAGGCCTGATAGCTATATTTAGTAAAACTAATAAAAGTGATGAGCAATTACTTTGGAAGGTGATCCTAAGCTTGTATACAGGGCATGAGTCGAAATCTAGCAACGGGCAGAAATAACCAACAATCTCCAGTAAAGGACAATAATAACAGGCAGATGGTTCCAAACTTGAACCAGATAAGGATCATTAAATGACTGAATCTCCTAGGGTGCATGGTCTAACCTATAAAATTTAACCAACGATAAAGAGATTTCAAAAGTTTACTGTAAGTCATGCAGATTTATTTACATACTTGTGTTCAGATGTCATGACAAGAAAATTAGGAAAGAACATCATACCGAATTGCCACACATTAGCAATTGGGGACGCGGGTCTTTGATTGTCAGTATACAACATAAGGCACAGAGGGTTAGACTTTAAAACCCAATATGTGTGAGAAAACACAATACTGATATTCTTGTTTGAAAAGGAGAGAGCATAATCAGCGAGGTAGAAATGAATAACCATAAATATAGTAGTTTGGAATGATAGTTCTTCCTGAAGAGTTCTGAATTACTATGAAGAGAAACAATTCAAAACCACGAAATGAAGGAAACTCTATATTGCTACAAAGCATGTTCCATTCCTTTGTTATTAGTAGTTCAAAATAAGGTTATTATAGATATTAAACAAATGTCTGGTGGGAATTCCTTCTCAAGCAATAGTTAAGTACTGCATACATTGAATGCAAAAAAGAAAAGAGTAAATAAAGCAATTGGAGATCTATAGGGGACTGGTACTTCTTTGATTACTATAGAGCCTAGACCCCAGCCTTGTTGGCTCGTACTACTTCAAGCTTGACCAGCTCTTTGTGTTATCTTTCTTGGCTTGAGCCTCCATATTCTCCAAACAACTAAGCCTGAGCACTGAACTACCTATACCATTTGATCACCCTTGGCCTAACCACTAAGCTTCTCCAAATGGCTTGGCAGCTAATAATCTGAACATGAATCCAAATGTTAAAACCAGTTTCCTTTACAGGTGTTTTTCCATCACAAAAGCCTAGATGAATTGGTTGCACTTGCCCATTTCCTTATTAAAAAAGAAAGACAACCATGTTTACCTACCCCTTCGCTATCAATGATGCGGGAAGGTTTAATCACACCCAAACCCCTGGGATTACTTCAACTTGAAAAGACTAACTTTAGAGGTAAACTTCGATAAAGGAATGGGAGGAGGGCTGGACATGTAAACTGAAGAACAACAGATAATGACGATAGCTTACAATTGATGGCTAAAATACAGTGGGAAAGAAGTAAAGGATAGTAACTAAGACTTAGGGAAATAAAAATATGCTTTAACAGCGCATATGCCTGATGCCTCCATGTATCAGGATAAGGCACTATGAACAACCGTGCAACTATGTGGTGCTACTCCAAAGTAGGAATATTGTTCACAGCAATGATGAACTTTGAGGAACCTCCTAAACTTGACGAGGTGAACCTGCTTTCCCAACATAATATAAAACTCTACATGAAAGAAAGAAAGAAAGAGGAGAGGCGAGGCAGTAAGTGCGAGGACAACAAACAATCTGGGAAATAGAATGTAAGACATCAAAGGTAATCAATGTTCAGCTCCACCGAAACTAGCTGCATTTTACTACATGCTCCAATGTCACATGACAGCACGCACAATATTTAAGAGGTAATTCGAAGGTCAAAAACAAATTATCCAAATGATCTAGACAGTAGACATTCAAACAACCCCTTCTGCTTCTCTACTTATACTAACTGTCAGACAACCGTAAGACCTGAAAGGTGGTTACTACGTAGTAGTCCCCATTATTCCAATGCCGGATATACTCATTTTCCTTAAATGGAACCTATGTACATACATTGATATGACCACAACAATTCCCCAAATTCGTTCCAAGGTGGAAGAAGTTGAGACATTACTCGTTGTAACTAAAATGACAAATACAGCATTAAAATACACAATACCCAACTATAAGAACTGATTCGTAAGCCCATCATCCATAACAAAACAGACTGATCATCAGTAAAGCAAACACCTTTACCACTTAAAAACCTAAATTTCAAAACCAAACCTACACCCAACGAAAAGCAAAAGAAAATCAACAAACAAACATTTAAAGAACCACAATGAGCAAAACAAAACCCTTGAAATAAAAATTATACCTTAAAATCAGTAATTTGTTTCAAACGAAGAAGCAGATTAAGTCCCTCCTGTTTAGCAGTACAGAATTCTTGTTGAAAACGATAAGCTTTTCTTTCTGAAGCCATAATCCTAGCTGCTGCTTCTTTTGCTGTATTCAAGATTATATCTGCATATGCCTTCTTTAATGCTCCTAACTTCTGCAAAACAACAAACAAACAAAACCCAAACATCAATCAAACAATCACAACAGAAATAACACAGGATATACAATAATCAATCAACCCCCACAAAATCAGTCTCAAAAACAAAGATTAAAAATATAATCTTTGGTGGTTTTAAAGAGTGAGAAAGAATCGAAGAATCAGAGAATGAGAGATGATGAAAATGGGGTTTTCAAGCTGCAATGGCAGTGGTGGTGGTGGTTGAGTAAGTATTAGGTTTGCTTTAATTACCTCTGGTTCTTCTTCCATGAGGAGTGTTTATTTCTGGTTTCAGACTGAAAGAAAAGAGAAAAAGAGAGAAGAAAAAAAGAGGTTGTTTTTTTTTATTTTCCTTCTGTTATGAACTGAAACTACTATAAGTGGGTTAATTACGAATATGGGCTTAGAATACAGTTATAATAGCGTGATTGCCATGTTAAAATATTAATTTTTGGATGACGTGGACCCTCTATTCGGCGCTTATCTTCTTTGATCTTCCACCTACTTTTCTATATTCATTTTCAAAATTTCTGATGCATGAAACGAACGGTCTTGATTTGTGTGATTTTCTTTTTTCTTTGCATTTTGTTTGATTTGAAAGTGTAGGCCCATCTTAACTCATTCCTTACATTGTTAGGCCAAGTCCTTTGCACGAGATAGAAATCAAATTAGCTGATTTGTCATGCCATATGAGAAATACACTACATAATTTTATTGAAATAAATACCTTTTTCTATAATTTTTACACATTTCCTTTTATAATTTTTTTTTAAAATATTTACTCTAAAAATTCTTATGCCATAAAAAATTTGTTAATAAAAGAAAACTAAACATCAAGCATCCCAAATAGTAGAGTGAACTGGAAATCAAAATAAAGACGTTGAGTTTTAAAATGCTACACAACAAGTGGACGCTGGTATATTCGAGGAGCATATATATAGCCATCAAGAGAGAAATCAGTATACCAAGTTATGATGTGGATTGACTGAGTTGGGTACAATGTATGCGTGGCTCCCTCATGCAGTTATAGATATGGTACGAAGATATCCTTGGAGGTGTTTCTATTTTTCAAGGCATAAGAACTATAAGTCTCAAATTGTTCAAGTAAGAACTTTGGTGGAAGACTACAAATACGTTATATTTCAAGGATTTCGAATGCAGTAAGTTTGTTTGTTCTCTAATTTAACTTTTGGATTTTTATTTTTTGTTTTATATGCAAACTTTAGAATTCACAGAAATTTAGATTATACAAACCAACTTTATGATATGCAAAAACACTTTAGATTATGTACACTTTAGAATTTATATAAATTTAGATTATGCAAACAAACTATAGATTACCCGAATTTTAATTTTAAAATAATGTTTATAGGAGATACACCGTTAAATATGTACATGTTGACGGGGATACTATGTGAGAGAAATATGGTTTCATTTGACCAAGGGAAGTGGACAGCACCATTGGCATGGAAAGAGCGCCTTCAATTGTATTATGTTGATGAGGAAGAAAATCATATGCATAGACATATGCTTGCCAGTGGAATAAAAGTGTCTGGATTGAACAATTTATTACAACGTTATCCTCAAAGAGCGAGAGAGAATCCAAGTTATGAGGACCCAGACCACTATGATGAGCTCAAAAGAGTGTTTTTGTTATACGTGTTAGGACAATGTATTTTTCCAAATGCTAGCTCTGTGACAAGTCTTGGTTTTCTCTAAGCGTTTGAAGATTTAGAGTTAGCTCCAACAAATGACTGAGGGTTTGCACTGTTATCGGGGTTGTACATAGGCCTCACTAAACGATCGGACTCCAAACCAAGTTTGAATTGTTTTTGTGGAATCTTGAAGGTAGTGGGGGAAGAAAAAAAAGAAATATACCAAGTTTTTATCTATCTGCTATGTTGAGTCGGGTGAGGAGTGAGGATTGATTCCTAGTAAGTTATATCATGGTTTACTCGGTTTAACCGACTTGGTTCGGTTCGGTTCGGTTTTAGGAGTCAACCAATACTGAACCGAGTTAAGTCGGTTTTTTTTAATCTAAAACCATTGATTACCGTTAGATTTTCGGTTCGACCTGGTCCGGTTTTGCCAGTTCATCGGTTTTCTGTACATCTCTAATTGTAATGTAATTTTTTCAAACAAAAATTATAATATCAAGAATCTTACGGAGTTTGAGGGCATGTTTGGTACTATTTTTAAAAACAGTTTTCAAATAGTATTTTGTGTTGTTTTTAAAACATACTCATTTTTCTTGTTTTTTTTTTCTATTAAACTTTAAAAGGGTGTTTGGTTGGAAAATAAAAAAAATTATTTAAAAACACATTTTAAAAATTAATTATAAGTTGAAATTAACAGATCAAAAATAAGTCATAAGCACATCCTATAGCAATAAGAAAGCAACTTTAACTAATATTAACATAAACTCATTACTATTTAGTATCAAAATAAACAAATTCCATAAAACCAAGCTCACATAAAGATAAATATTGATGTGTCATAGTACAACTTCAAGTTTTAAATCACAACACCCACACTCAATGAAGTTCAGAGTTCATTTACCTCATATGCCGACTTTAGAATTAAATCCTTGGTGGAACTAACATCATGTAGAATTTGTGGAATTGACGTTAGAATCATAAGAGTGGCGGGGCAGACACAATGATTTTGTTGAAGAGACAACAAAATGATCAAGATTTCCAAAGGAAAGTCACGGTGATACAACACTTTCGTGAGATGACAGGCAAGTTATTACAATCATATAAAGGTGATTTCTGGATGGACTTCTAGAAATTGTTGCTTTGATTGTACTTCTCACTCTTAACCCCAAATAGAAACATACAGTAAAAAAATTGAGAAAATTAGATAAGTTCAAGAATATTTCCAGGGAATTGCACCACAAGAGAGAAATGACACATTACCAGAGCCAAGATTGATGAGCTTCTTAACCAAAGTAGATATCACTTTCATGTATGAAAGCAGATCTGCGTAGGTACAATCTTCTCAAACTACGTAGATACTTATTCGATAATAAAACTTCTATTTTGAAAACAGACATATAAGAATTCTTCTCAAATCAAAATAATCTCAAGACTTGGTAGGGTACCTGATCATGTGCATGTCCTTCTCATCGTTTTCCACTATAAATCAAATTGTGTTGCGAATATAACTGGGAAGGCTGTCAATATCATCTTCTTTATACAACTTCAACTATGTCTCGGACGCTAAATGACAAAAATAATTTGGCAGGTAATTTGTTTTTATATAGACATGGTTTATCTTAATAGCAAGCTTATGAGCTTTAAATGGATTGGCATAAATTTTTCTACAATTCATGGTATGTCTCACTGCTTTCCTACTGTTATACCTTATCACCATCGGTCTTGGTGTATTAAAAAAATTGAAATTTTTTTCAAACGATTTTGACATAGCTTCCAATTCAAGACACATAACCCTCTCCTCGAGGTCCCCATTCCAATCTTCCACCACAATACCATGAGCCCCTCCTACTATAGATTTTCCTTAAGTTGTTCTAAGGACGAACACAATTGTTGCTTTTACCAAGTTAATGCACGATGCATCACAATTTATAACTAAATGACCACACCCGGTGGGGAGGGGGGAAGAAGAAACGGACCTATGTACACCACATTTTGTAGTCAGAACATTTCTATACATAGATTATAGAAAACACAAAAATACATATTCGAAAACAAAAAATATACAAATCAAGATAGACGACCTGAAATACATAAAATATATTTATATTTTAAAAAAAAGTGGTATTTGTCTTATGATAAGAAAAAGGTCGGATGTCATTATTTCAAGAGATTCATATTATTATAAGGCAAATGAACACTTTCTTACAACTTTCTTAACCTTAAGACGTACTAAAAACGTGAAAGGTTTAATGTTTTAAAAATTATGATAACATAATATCCAAAACAAAGGAGATATTATCTCTAACACTGATGAAAAACAGACCAATACGAGTCATGCGAATAGTATACAGATCTCAATCTTACCCCTGAAAGACCCACATATGAGAATCATGATCCCAATCTTGATAATCATGAATTTGAGAATAAAGAATTGCTCTAAATATTTAGGATCCTTTTCTTCCACTTCCTCAATATACACTTACAAACTCCACATCATTTGTTAAAGCATGGGATTCAAAACATATACCATAAGGTCATTTGGTTATATATTTCCACGACTGGGTATCTTCTGAAAAATATGGTCGCACTTTCTATGATAAAGGCAGAATCGTAATCAAACCCATAATTTTTTTTGATGTTTCTTTAAATAAACCTATCAAAAAAAACATAAATAGTCGTTCGTGTATGATTCGAGGGAATTATAATGATTTTACCTCGAAACCCACTGATCGGGTAAGTTTTCCGAACAAATATTATAATATCAAGAATCTTACGGAGTTTAAAGGCACGTTCGATACCATTTTCAAAAACAGTTTTCTATTATTTTTAAAACATACCATTTTTCATTGTTTTTATTTTCCATTAAACTTTAAATAGGTGTTTGGTAGGAAACTTAAAAAACTTTTTTTAAAAAATACACTTCAGGAATTAGTTATAAGTTGAAATTAACAGTTCAAAAATAAGTTTTAAAAAATCAAATAACAACAAAAAAAGCAACTTTTACTAATATTAACATAAACCCATTATTATTTAGTATCAAAATAAACAGATTCCATAAAACCAAGCTCATATTAGATTTTTTTTAAACCTCACATTAAGATAAATGTGCAATACTGCAACTTCAAGTTTTAAATCGTTAAAAAACAACTTATTACAAAATCTTAAGCCACATAAATCTCTCTAATTCTTTCGTTTACTTAAAGATCCTCCTACAGTCAAATTTCGTGAACTTGTCAATGACTTTGAGATGTACATCATCTTCCACTCCCTCCATGTTGTCCAATATCTCGACACAGTCTTCTATAAATGATAATCTTGGTACATAAAAGAGATATAACTTCATTATCCTTCTTACGTTCAGCCTTAGCTTTTTTAAATTTATCTTTGGATTTAAGACTTTCATTCCATGCTACAACTGTATCATCAGACCTTGATGATTTAGTCGCCTTTCACTTTAGAAGGTTAACATGAAGTTCCAAAGTACATAGTTGTACCTTTGATTGTATATGACTCGTGTCTTCAGATTTGACGGCTTCTACATATACCCATTTGCCATGAAATTCTGTCTCCAAGTCTCTTTCGGTGTCCAAGTCAGGAAACCGAGTTGATGGATTAGACATACTCTCGGATGTTGTTGTGATATTGAATATCTCCCCAAGCATATAATAATTGTCTAACCCTTAATTACCGAAGGATTTAATTTCTGCATTAGGAATGTTACACATATAATATACAGTTTAATTGACATTTGGTACTCTGGTTTTGTACAACATTAGTGTTTGGTCTAACTTTTGTTCAACTTAGGGTTTGGTACCTGGACTTGACGTTGACTAGAATAAATCTAATTTTAATTAACTGATCCAAATAATTTTATATTATGTTATCCAAACCTTTGATTTTATACGCGTGGACGGACGTAAATGTTTCATTATATGACCTAAAATCCCTTTTTTTTTCTTTTATTATTTTTATCCCACCGCCATTGATATATGCCTAGTAATGCATATTTCTGGATCATTTCATATGCGTCTATCACATCTCAAGTGCTTTATTGTCCTATTTTAAGTTAAGTTATGCATTTTACATCTCGAGATATCAATAATCTTATTTATTGTAAATATTGATATTTTGTATTTACAGGATTGATAAATATGGGGAGGTCCATAAAGTGAGTAGGTGAGTGTGACTGTGACTGAAGACTAGAGTGGCTGAGTTGGAAAAGTAAAAGTTTCCACCAAATGATGTCTAAGAAGTGGAAGGCAAATTAATGGGCCAGAGTTTGGAACTCAAATGCTATTCATGTTTGGGAAATTATAAGGAAAGGAAACCAAGCCCAACATCTACACTCATATACCAAAACAAGGTATTCATGCTTTACACCAAGATAACCATTTTTATTATTACCTTTCCCAAATCCCATCTCCTTCACGAGAAATAAAATCTCTGTGCTTTTGTCCCCTCTCTGAAACTCTCAAACCCCATCCCCCTCTACTGTGTACTCCCTTTTTCACCTGTCATTTTTCTATTTCTCTCTCAACCTATAACCATTTCACATCAACACTATTTTCCCATCACACCCGACAACTGCTCCTCTCTATTGTGCTTATTGTTAAAAGTATGGGTATAAAAGTCAAAATCAGCATGTTGAGACATGAAGGAAAATTCAGGAGGCGTAGGCACAACACACAATTAATGGCGATGGTTGTTTCGGTTTCAAATCTACATCAGTTGCTGAGTTGTAGCAACGGGTCAAATATTTAATCCCTAAGTTTATATGTATTGTTATTGTCAGTGGGATTGAACAGTTGGGAGAAAGTTTTGTATAAATAAGGGAGGAGTATGTATTTTGAAAGCTATGCCTGGAGTAGCCGTTTCAGCAAGCTGTAATAGTAATATCTAGGTCTAATTTTAGTACTTTCCATGTTTTAAGTTTCTTATTTTGGGTTAAGATGAAACCCTCTAAATAATTAGAAATTTTTGGTTTGATTTCACTTGTTTTTCATGGATTATTTATTGAAAGCATGATTTAATCTCGGAATTCATAATAATTTGCTTTCACCTTATATGTCTAGAACCCATGATAGTTAGAATAATCCCTTGTTATGTATTCAAGCCTATATGACCTGATTTAGCTCAATTTGTGATTATTTATGCCTTAAACAGATAGGTAATGCTAGGGATTGACATATTTTGCTGAGGTTAAGTCATTCAATTTTAAAAGTAATTGTATCACATCTTCAAGGTAGTTTGAGGCTAGCATCTCTATAACTCCTTGATTAAAAAGAGAACTAGTATTTCAAATTAGGGAATTTCTATGCATTTAGGCGGTGGATTCGAAGCCCTAGTTTATCTTCATATTGTTTTCAATCTTGTTTTATTAGTATAACTTTCATATCGTCGTCAATCGACACCCTCTGCTTTTAAAATTAGCAGAAGTAGAACTTAGACGTTTAGCATCATCGAAACAACTCCCTGCGGGATCGACCCGTATCTGTCGTTAGCTACGCTGTAGACACCATGCACTTGAGGTTTATTATCGTAGGTTTCTAAGCCTACCAAGTGTTTGGCGCCGCTGCCGAGGAGTTGGCAGACGTTGTAGTTAGATTTATTGGTTTTGCTTAGAAAAAATCAATAAACGGGGAGTTGGCAGACGGTTTAGTTAGATTTCTAAGCCCACCACCCTCTTCTTCTTCTTCATTTCTTCCCTTCCTCAACCACCGATACAACCAACCATCTTTATTTCATCAAAACCATTTCTAATTACGATTAGACAAAAAAACTTATTAAGCAATGATATTGAGCAGTCGACAATTAGATGAAGAAATTTCAAGATTGATTACTAATTTCAATGGGTACATCAAACTTCTAGGGTCTTCAAATCAACTAGTTAGCTAGGGATTGAAATTAGTGAAAACCCTAAATTTGGGTTAATCTGTGGTTGGCAGTAATAGAGAATCGATGATGGAGAAGGGTGATGATGAGTTGTAAATAGAAAATAAATGATAGAGAAGGGATATGATGAGTGGTCGGCAGTAAATAGAGAATCAATCGAAATGGTAAAGGTCGATGTGGCTTTTCTATGTGTGGTTACCAATGGTAGTTTACGAATCTGGGTATGGTTATTATCAGTTCCATCTTGAATAAATACCTTGAAGAATGAAAATATATGGGAATAATGGTGACGCTGTATTGATGATGGTGGTTTTGGCTTTTGAGTTCAATTGGCAGAGATGAATTAGAATAATTCTAACTAATGCTTTAATGGGTTTTTTTTTTTGGTTGAGATAGTAGTGATGATGTTGTTAATGGAGATAGTGAAATGGAAGATACTGAAGATGTGTTATCGAGAATAAATGGTAATGATAAATTGTTGTCTGAGTTTGAAGAAGATTGGTGATGATAGTGTTGTATGTGAAATAGAGACAAATGGTGGTGGTGGTGGCGGGTTTGGAGAAGATGGGCTACATAAATGCCAGGAAAATAAAAGGTTATTATAATAAATATGTATAACAATTTCTTTTTATTTATTTATTAATTTAATAATTTCTAAACAAAAATCAATATTTAACCTAGTCAACGCATATCAACATCAAGTCTAGGTACCAAACCCTAAGCTGGACAAAAGTTAGACCAAACACTAATATTGGACAAAACTCAAATACCAAATGTCTATTGACCCATAATATACTCTTAACCTATTATGTACAAAGTAAAAATGAATAGTTAAAATACAAATATTTATGTACACTATCTTCAAGTAACGATCCCAAGCACCATCACTTGTGATGACCGTTTTTGGTGCTGGATCCCAACCTATATCGTTATCACTTAATAGACTTGTATATTCCCTATGGAGTATAAATAGTCGATGAATTTGGCTTTTAACTCTGGAATTGTGTATCTCTTACCAAACCTAGTAAAATAACATTGTCTATTTCTACCTATTTTTATTCTCTAGTGTAGTAGTTTGTAACCCATGTTTGGAATCGTGAACTAATAAAACAAAGTAATCCACAATAAACTATGGCTATGTACGGACATCTTCTGTATTATCACCACTTGATATTAAGCCATTCGGGAAAACAAAGAACTAAAACTATTCCTTCGTTCTGCATAATATTTACTATCTAAAACTTAAGCTCAGAATTATTCAAAATCACTCAACTCAGAATTTTAATGCAACAAAATTAAGAATATAAGTTAAACCCAAATAAAAAAATCCTCAATAAAACTTCAAAACATCTTTACTTAAGTCAAACAAGAAAAACCCAATATCCATTACTTAGCAGATCTGCGCACCTTGATTGTTTATATGTGAGATGTAAAGCTTATATGAGTGAGGATAAAACTATTGCTTAGCAGATCCGCACGTCGTAAATACCTTTCAGTGAAAAACAACACGATGGGCTAAAAACTAGTACAAACTAATACGCGATGGGTATATGGAGCTTCCACAACCGACACACAAAATTCAATTGACCCACCAGTTGTAAACAATCGAGATATAATGTCGTTTTTCGATTATATAAATCTTTGAAAATCATATCCATATCAGAATCGACACATATTATTTATTGTATCTTCCGATTATACGCTATCGACCAAAAAAGATGTAGAACATCAAGAACAATCGTCTGTCATGTAAGTTCTATATCGCATTTTTTTTGTAGTTTTACTAGTAACCCTAATCTATCATCTATTTAATCTAATAACAAACCTAATCTATCAGTTAAGCTTTTCAAACATTAATAGATATACTTAGATAGGGTTTTTTTTCTTAACTATATCCCCCTGATATCTAGCCAGGATTAAAACCAACAACCCTCTCACTTCTCTGACTCTCCCCCAAGTCTTCCTTCCGACCAAACTTTATCCGCAGCCCCTCCTAACCACGTGTCAAAAACCCATCACTCCTCAATTATTTATCTTTAAACTCCATTAGCAAAAATCGAAGGTTCTCCCCCTCTTCCTCTCCATTAACACATCAATCTCGTTTCAGCTCCAGCTTCAACTTCAACATCTTAAACAATCTACACAGCACTGAAAGAGAGAGAAGGGAACAGATAGACAGAAAGAGAAAAAGCTTGATGCTCATCCAAATATACAAATGACCTTGACATTTTCTCCTTCTATCTCTAACCCAACCATAACATCTACATTCCTTAGACCCTCTAATGGAGAAAACCCATATTTATCTTACCTTCCAATAAAAAAAACTTCTTTTATTCGTATCACTCAAAGAAGACTAGTTTCTAATTCAATCAAACCTCCCAGAGCAAAACCCAAAGAATTAATCTTAGGAAATCCATCAGTTACACTAGAGAAAGGTAAGTATAGTTATGATGTAGAAACCTTAATCAATAAACTTAGTAGTTTACCACCAAGAGGTAGTATTGCTCGTTGTTTAGATGTTTTCAAAAACAAACTTTCTTTGAATGATTTTGTATTGGTTTTTAAAGAATTTGCTCAAAGAGGAGATTGGCAAAGATCACTTAGGTTATTCAAATATATGCAAAGACAAATTTGGTGTAAACCTAATGAACATATTTATACAATTATGATTGGTCTACTTGGTAGAGAAGGATTATTGGATAAATGTGCAGAGGTATTTGATGAAATGCCAGCTCATGGAGTTTCAAGGAGTGTGTTTTCATTCACTGCGTTGATTAACGCTTACGGTCGCAACGGTCAGTATAAGGTTTCACTTGAGCTTCTTGATAGAATGAAATCAGAAAGGATTTCGCCTAGTATTTTAACTTATAATACTATAATTCATGCATGTGTTAGAGGTGGATTAGATTGGGAAGGATTATTAGGATTGTTTGCACAAATGAGACATGATGGAATTCAACCTGATCTTGTAACTTATAATACTTTACTTGGTGCTTGTGCTAGTAGAGCATTGGGTGATGAGGCAGAAATGGTTTTTAGGGGTATGAATGAAGCTGGAATTGTTCCAGATATTACTACACATGCTTATCTTGTCGAAACATTTGGGAAATTAGAGAAACTTGAGAAAGTTTCTGAGCTTTTAAAGGAGATGGAGTCAGAAGGGAATTTGCCCGAGATCACCTCGTACAATGTGTTATTAGAGGCTTATGCTGATGCTGGGTCTATTAATGAAGCCATGGGTGTCTTTCGACAGATGCAATCGGCTGGTTGTGCACCGAATGCTGTAACTTATAGTATTTTGTTAAATTTGTATGGGAGAAACGGGCGGTATGATGATGTACGTGACCTCTTTCTGGAGATGAAAGTGAGTAATACAGAACCAGATGCCACAACTTATAACATTCTTATACAGGTTTTTGGTAAAGGGGGTTATTTTAAGGAGGTGGTTACTCTGTTTCATGATATGGTGGAAGAAAATGTTGAGCCGGATATGGAAACATACGAGGGTTTGATATTTGCTTGTGGGAAAGGTGGACTTCATGAAGATACTAAACGAATTCTCTTGCACATGACTGAGAAAGGAGTTGTGCCAAGTTCTAAAGCGTATACAGGAGTTGTTGAAGCTTATGGACAGGCTGCATTGTATGAGGAGGCTCTCGTAGCGTTCAATACGATGCACGAAGTTGGAAGCAGCGCAACTGTTGAAACATACAATTCGCTGATACATACATTTGGTAGGGGTGGCCTATATAAGGAATGTGAAGCGATACTATATAGGATGGGTGAGACGGGTGTCACTAAGAATACTTACACGTACAATGGATTGATTGAGGCTTTTAGACAAGGAGGTCAGTTTGAGGATGCGCTGAAAGCTTATGTAGAGATGGAAAGGGCAAGATGCGTTCCAAATGAATGGACCCTTGAGGCAGTTTTAAGTGTTTATTGCTCTGCTGGTCTTGTTGATGAGAGCAGGGAGCAATTTCAGGAAATTATATCTTCAGGAATTGTGCCAAGCGTCATGTGCTACTGTATGTTGCTGTCGGTATATGCAAAAGGTGACAGGTATGTATTCAATATTCTCTTGCGGTTAAAGTATCTGCTGATAACTTTGTATGTCCTTACTCGATATAAGAATAATCTATTATTTTAGAGTTTCTATGCTTCTTCCGATCTATTCACAAGCCTAGAAAAATTGAAACTCCTTGTTAAAGCATGCAATAAAATCTTTTCTGCAATCGATAGAAAATGAAAGGTGGTAATGATATAGTCATTGATTGTCTAGAGAGCAGAGAAATTACAGATTTTAAGTCTCTAACCCATAAATAGCCACCAGTAGAAATCTTTTAGAACTGTACATGTGTCTCTAGTTTTTGTCTCCTAGCTATTTTGTTAAAAATGAACTTCGACTCTTTGTACTTCAGATTAAACAATAGCAGCTGCACATGATACTGTCTTATATATTTTCACTATCTAGCAAATCAAAATTAGGCAGAGTTGATGGTGTACTCAAGTTTCTCACTTGGCTTTCGATTCTGTCCAAGGACCCACCCAAACTCGTCCTTGTAGTGATTTTCTTGGCAAATTGATGCATAGATATAGTTCAATGTACTCTTGTTTAATAATATTTTGGAACCTTTACCTATGCATCATTCTTGTGCTGAATTTGTTACAACGGTCTTTTTGAAGATTGCAAGTTTAAATGATGTCAAAGTACTAAATTATCATCACTAGTTAAAATTATGTTTTATCCTTACCCCTAATATCAAAACCTAAAACTTCCAATCTATTACCATTTCTCCTAAAACAGATAAAAAATTGGAAAAATAAAATAAAATAAAATCAAACCAGTGTTTTTTCTTCTAAATTTCTTCTTTTTAATTTTTTTTTTTTGTGTTCAAGAACAATCTTATCTATTTGTGCACAGAAATTGTAAATTTTAACTCTGCACCTATCCTTTTTATTCTCGCTTTCAGGAGTCTCTAATCCTTAACTAGCCACCAGTAGAAATCTTTCACAATTGTACATGTGTCTAGTTTTATCTCCTAGCTATTTATTACATATGAACTTCGACTCTTCGATTAAACAATAACAGCTTCACATGTATGCTTTCACTATCTTGCGAATCATATAGGCAGAGTTGATGGTTTATTCAAGTTTCTCAGTTAGCTTTTGATTCTGTCCATGGACCGCCCAAACTCGTGCCTTCTAGTGATTTTCTTTGCAAATTGATGCGTAGATATAGTTCAATGTACTCTTGTTTAATAAGCTTTTGGAACCTTTACCTGCATCATTCTTGTGCTGAATTTGTTACGATGGTGTTTTTGAAGATTTCCTTATTGTTGATTGTTCTTGTTTATAAAGACTCTGGATGGTCAAATATTGCTAAATTTCTTACAAATAGTTTCACTAATAAAGCAAGAGCTCTTTGTTATATTTAAATATATTGGTTAATAGAGCATTTTGGTAATGCACTGATATGTCTGGCTGTGCTCAATTCCTTCCCACGTGATCAGATCTTTGTCTGATTATCTTCCCTTTGTTCACTTATATTTCATCTATACCGATCACTCGTGTCTCATGTAATATCAGGTGGGATGACGTCCATGAGTTGCTGGAAGAGATGATTACTAATAGGGTGTCCAATGCTCATCAAGTGATAGGGCGGATGATAAAAGGGGAGTATGATGACGACTCTAACTGGCAGATGGTAGAGTATGTGTTTGATAAATTTACCTCTGAAGGTTGTGGTTTGGGGTTGAGGTTTTACAATTCACTTTTGGAGGCACTTTGGTGGTTGGGCCAAAAAAAGCGAGCTGCCAGAGTTCTCCATGAAGCTACAACACGAGGTCTATTCCCTGAGCTGTTTCGTAAGAGCAATCTTGTGTGGTCTGCCGATGTTCATAGGTCTGATATTTCATCGTTTGAGTAAATACTAGCCATTCCTTTCCCCCAATAAATGACATCTCAGTCTCATTCATTTTAAGTGTTTTCTTACAGTTTTGATTTTTTTTGTTGCGGTTGTCAGGATGTCAGTAGGTGGTGCTCTTACTGCCACTTCAGTCTGGCTCATTAATGTGCTTGATATGTTCAAAAATAAGGAGGATCTCCCTCATCTGGCATCTGTTGTAGTAGTGTAAGCCTCTCCCTTTCTTACTATTTTGGAATATTTAACTTCTTGGCTTCAGTATTAAATTTTAATTATGGCTTGGAATGTCAATAGGAACATCTGGAAAAGGTCATTCTTTTTGTGACCAAATCTAACTCTAAAGAATGATTCAACCTTTATATCTTAGGTAGTATCAGGTGATCCAAATGTGAGGTCAGCATAAAGGCCCAATTTTGGCCTAGGATATTTAGTGAATGAACCTTAGTCACCAGATTCGTGAAAGGGCATCACGAATTTCGCTTTTCACTAAAATTCGTGTTGGGAGCGCGCTCCTAACAAGGGAGAAACGCGCTCCTAACTTCCAAGTATAGTATTAATGTTTCTTGTTAATAATTCATTCAATTTCCAAGATTAAAATACAACTTCCAAGTTTTATTAATGTTTCTTATTAATAGAAACAGAATATGACTTTTGTTTACTCTCTAGAAAATCAAAGACCTAATTATTATTTTTTGTGTTTCTGATCTAGAAATTCTAAAGACACCTAATGTAAATTATATATATGACCTATACACTCTTCAATACCTAAATCACCAAAAGAAAATTTGTCTCCCAACTAATAGGCAGTTTATTAAGATTTTCCAAATGTTTTATGTTTTATTTATTATGAAAATTAGCAGTACAACTGATATATCTATGAATCATATTTACGCTCCCGACCAGCTCCCCGAATTTCATTTCTAAACTTTTTACGAATTTTGATTTTGATTTCGCTCCCGCTCCTGGTGACTAAGGAATGAACCTCTATTGTGCATGTTCTGGTTTGAAATAATCTGCTAGAATTGTTTAAGTGTCCAACAGTTGAGTTGGTCAGACACTTGGTGGTTGTACCAGGTTTGAATGGTCTAAGCTAATTCAATTATTTTTTTATCAGGCGAGGAGAGATGGAGAAGAGCTCTATAACGAAGGAATTCCCTAATGCAAAAGCAGTATATTCGTTTCTGAATGACAATGTCTCAACGTTATTCTGTTTTCCTGGGTGGAACAAAGGCCGTGTGATATGCCACAGGGCTCAGCTAAAACGTATTCTATCTGGGTTTGCACAGTCATCCACAGATGAGTCCACAACAGAGAACTTCATTACTTTAAATGACTCCACATTTCCAGATCCAGGAACCGGATCATCACCCGCAAACTATTTCAATGATGATCAAAACATTGAGCCAGATACGAATAGAGGAATTAGAAAGTCTAAGGTTATGACAACCAGAGTGTAGAAGATGAAGCTAAATCATGAAGCAGCAAGAACAGTTTTCCCCCTTGGTAGATGGGCCTCTCTTCTCCTTTGTGGTTAGTTTTGTGGAAGCAGAGACGGTATAACTAGCTTAGGATTAAGTTTTGATACGGGTTCATGGAGTATGTCAGTTGCCACACTGATATAGCAGTCGAGCATCTCAACAAGGTGTTTTTCGATCTACAGTTCATGAGCCATTACTAGATTAGACAGAACTGGGAAGTTTAGTTAAGAAAGTAGAAACAAGGTAAGAACCAGTAGACTTTAGTTAGGTTTTATGTTCTCAATATGAAGCAATTTTGTTGTCAAGATGTACCTTGTACAGTTAATAGTTTACCATCTGTGTTTACTGAGTGTTGTATTGAGTTTATTTTTAATTACATGATTAACATCCCAAAACTCATCATTCTAAAGCAGTTAATCTTGTCAAATTTACTTCAATCCCAATGAGGAGAAAGTGTTATAACGAGAGATCAAACGAGAACGATAAAAGAGATCGAGACACAGAGATTTACGTGGTTCACTAACTGTTATGTTAGCTACCTCCACGGCAGAGAAACCAGAGTTTTATTACTGAGCAGAATACCAAAGATACTTTCTCTAGGTACAACGTATGCCTATATATAGGGCAAAGAATATAAACCCTAATTCGACTAGAAAGCGGAAAACAATCCCAGTCATAATACATTACGTATACCGTTTAGGCGGGGGGCTCTGCCCCTCGGACTCCCCGTTGTATTCCGGCAAACAAATGATTCAAGGCATATCAACAGAAAGTAATGCAACTTTAAGACTAAAAATCAGATATCAATGATTTGTGGCCTAAGGAGTACGCATTGCCATATGAAAGAGGCAATTGGAGAAGTATTCAAAAAGAAAAGGGTCGGATTCAGATGATGTCAACAACAAACATTGCCTCTGTAGAAAATGTGAGGTTCTGGAAGGAAATATGGTGGGGAGCTGCTCCTTTCTGTTTGACTCACCAAGGGCCTTTAGGCAGCTAGTCAGAAGAATGCTAAAGTTGCTGATCTTATTTAACATGGGAAGTGGCAAATTCAACTCAAGATCCAACCTGACGAAGAGGAAATCAGAGAATTTTCTCGTTCAATGGAGCTGCTCGGTGACCCTCATTCTTTAGATGGGAGGAGAAGACTCTCTGGTCAGTGGTTCTAACTCTCCTTACTCTACTTCCGATGGGTATAAATGGCTCATAAAACATTCCCAAGATTCAAATAACTCTAGCTTTGGTTATGTGTGGGGAAAAAGGTGCCCGTAATGTTCAGCAGTTAGCTCGGTTTGTTGTACTTCCAACTGTAGATAATAATCTAGATCTCTAACCATTATAAGTAGTTTTCTAACTAGTGCTTCCAGTTTGTGCCTCCTCCCTCCCTGATCTGAGTAGAGAAGGATACAGAAAAAATCATGGCAGAAGCAAGTGGTGGTTCATCAACAAGAAGCAGCTGTTAGCATTATGATTTCTCCTCTCAAAATTTAAATCTCTGTTTGATTCAAGGATGAAATTTTGGTCAACAAGTTCTTGACTAGTATTATCCCAGCATATTTCAGACTGCATGGAATCATTGTCTTGTACTCTTTTTTTGGCCTGTTGTTTTTACTGTTCATCTTGATCATATTTGTTCTCCTACTACATTAATTTTTATGTATGTAGAACCAAATACCAAAGAAAAATGAGAGAAGTTCTGTCATTGCCATTTTTTTTCTATTAGATTTTTTTTTTTTTTTTCATTCATGAAAAATGATGTATGATGTAATCTGGATGTAAAAGGCTGAAAAGGAAATAAATGAAGAGAAAAAGAAATTGCCACAGATAAATAAATGAGTTAAGTTTTACAGGATGTGAAAACAATGAAACTGTGTATGATTCGGTTTAATTTTTTCGTTAAATGAAAAGATCTGTCTATGCCAAGCCCTTGAAACATCTAATTCCCACAGGACATCTTAGGAATATATATACACTTTTCCTCTCGACGAAGAGAAATCCCTTCTTCAAACGCAAAACCATAACCGTAATAATCCAATCAATACTGCTGCTACAGAATCTATTCCTCTTGAGTATTTCACTGAGCAAAATCAAGATCAATCTTCTCTTCTCAAGATTCAGTGCAAAGACTCTTTCCTCCTCTACATAAAACCACGAATGGTAGTTGTTTTCCTGAGAAATCAATGAAATAGAATGGTTGAAACCATGTGTTTCTGAGTTGAATAACTCAGTTTCTGGTTTTGGTAACTTCAATGATGCTGAGAATGGGAAACTCATCATCCAGAGGTTTTTGTTATCTGATATGAAATTGTCTTGTGGTGGCGCGCCGGTGGTCTTGCTGGCAATCCAATTTTGCAGGATGCAATTCCCTCTAGATCATCTATCCAAGGTATTCTGAGTTTTTGTCACGTGAATTCGAGTTCCTACAAAAAACATTCCTTTCCATTTTTGTATCCCATTTGTTAGGAACTCCTCATATTGTTTCCCATTTGGTTTTTCCTTTGTCAGTCAGGCTGTGGAGAAGATGGATGACGTACCTTGATTTGATACTTGACGTACCAAATCAAGGTATCTCACTCATCCATTTGTTTCCAGCAAGTTGCAGTGGAATTTTGAATTTAGTTCCTCCATAATAAAAAAATTCTTTACTTGTTTTTATGTTGTGCTTTCTTACAAGCAATTTTGAGGGGGTACTGACCTTACTCATTTCTCGATCAAGTCACGAAATGGTTGGATGATACAGATTGTGATAAGAAGGATTTTGTTCCCTCTGTGCTTTGGCAAATTTGGAAATATACAGGTGCAGAGTGGTCTTTGATTCTAAGAAGCCTAACCCAATGGAACTAATTGAAGTGATCAAATGTGAATGGGCTAGTAGGATATCATTAAAACAAGTTTAAATATTAAGAAGAAAATAAAACAAAAGGATAAATGCTCTATTCTTATGGTATCTTTCAAAAAAATTGTACAGGAAGAAGCATTTCAGGATTCAAAGGAGGTAGAGGAAGGTGCTGCAGTCCCCAAGAAGACCAGAGCTTGCAGAGAAGCATTCAGATGGTCAGCAGACAGAGATGACGGGGGTATCGGATGCTGAAAACGCATTTCGGGCAAACACCACTTATGAGTTATGAGACTTTATTGCAGCTATTACAAGTAATTATTTTAGGCTTTTAACACTCATAATTTTATTTTTATGCTTATGATTGATATGTACTTATCTCCTGGGAAGTTGAGTAGAAATCATGCTTTTCTGAAGGAAATACAGGAGGATGTTGGTGAGTGTGAAAGTGAACGCAAAGAGATGTTGCTTCAATTAGAACAGGAGGGCTTGGAGGTTTGCAAGAGAAAAGTTGTTCAAGCTGCAAAGTCGAGAGCACGCCTTCCCCAGGATTCTGAGAACGCATTTCGGGCAGACACCACTTGTGAGACCTTATTGCAGCAATTACAAGTAATTATTTTTGGCTTTAAACACTCATAATGTTATTCTTATGCTTATACTTGGTATGTATTTATTTCTTGGGAAGTTGAGTAATAGTTATGGAACTGGTAATAGGATAGCTATAATTGATATAGCCCTAGGCAATAATGACTGGTTTATTAATTTTCTTTGTGCTAAGCTCATTCATTTAAATTTTTTAGGGTCTAATCATTGTCAATTCTTTTGATTACTTATCATATACCTAGGAAGTTCTGAAGGCCTTTTAAGTTTTTTGGTTCCTGGATAAAGCATGAAACTTTTAGAACTACAATGGATTCTGCTTGGAATGTGAATGTTTATGGTAGTTTTGCTTTTAAACTGAAGCTTAAACAACAAAATGCTAGTAAAATCTTGTCTGGATAAAACTGGATGGAGTTCGCCGATATTAAACAAAATATTATAAATCTTCAAATTCAGTTAGAGGATACTCAAAATGAGCCTAGTTCTAGTGACCAAAATAGAAGGGTGTAGATTTTGAGTTAAGAAGTTAGAAAACTGGTATAGTATTCAAACTGAATCCTATAAGGAAAAATCTAGGGATAAGTATGTCACTGACACGGATAACAATACTAGGTATTTTCATTCTTTAGTGAACAAAAGGTTGCATATCAACAACATTAATACTATTTGTGATTCTGCAGGTGTTTGGTATAACGACATAAATGATATAAGTAATGTTCTTACTTCACATTTTAGTAATGTACTTCTAATCCAATTTTACTTGATGATGCTTTTGATATTATTCATATTATTCTTACATATATTGATAATGCTTGTGTGATTGTTATACCCACTGATAATGAAATTGAAAATATTGTCAAAAGTATGCATGCTTGGAGCTCACCAGGTCCTGATGGCTTTCAAGCAGAGTTTTATTAATCTTAATGGTCTTTGGTAAGTACAAATGTCATTGATGTGGTCAAAAGTTTTTTTTTGAATGTAGTTTTATGTCAAAAAATTTGAACAAAACTTACATTTCCTTTATTCTAAAGTTAAGGACCCCAAGATGCCACCTGACTTTAGACCAATTGGACTTTGTAACGTTTCCTATAAAATTGTGTCTAAAATTCTAGTTAATAGAATTAGGCATATTCTTAAGAAGTTAATCTCCCCTTATCAGGCTGCTTTTGTACCTGGTAGAGCTATCCATGATAATATTATTGTGGCTCATGAAATGATACATACCATGAAGCAGAAATAAGGGTTTTCTGGTACTATGGCTTTAAAACTTGATTTGTCAAAGGCACTTGACAGGCTTGAATGGAATTTTCTTATTAAAGTTCTTGAAAAATTTGGTTTTTGCAAAGATTTTTGTAATATGATTTATCAATGTGTGTCCACTACTAGCATTAGTATTCTTCTTTATGGTTCCCCATGTGACCAGTTTATTCCTATTAGAGGGATTAGACAAGGAGATCATTTATCTCCTTATCTTTTTATTCTTGCCATGGAGTATTTATGTAGAAGCTTTAAAAATATTGAGAACAATGGAATCATTTCTGGTATTAAAGTTGCTAGGAGAGCTCCTCCTATAACCCATCTTCTATTTGCAGATGATATTTTCATCTTTGGAGAGGCTAGTATGAACCACATTAACTGTATATTGGATATTTTGCATAAATTTGGTAAGCTTTCTGGACAACTGCTCAATTTTAATAAATCTTGTGTGCATTTTAGTGGTAATCTAAGTCCTGGTGCTTGTGCTGACTTAGCCAAGGCCCTTAATATGTCTATTGTTAGTGATTCTGATAAGTACTGAGCCCCTCTTTTGTTAGGTCACTCTAAACTGAAATCTTTTGATTATATTGTCCAATCTTTTGAGGCAAGACTCAAAAATTGGGTTAGTACTTCTTTAAACCAAGTTGGTCGTTCTACTATGATTAAGGCTGTGCTTAATTCCCTTCCCACTTATCAAATGAGGTGTTTTCAAATACCTTCTTCTCTGATTAATAAATTAGATACACTCCAAAGAAATATTTGGTGGGGTCATAAAGCAAACAAAGGTATCAAATTCATTGCCTGGTCTAATATGCATAAGTGTAAGTTTTCTGGTGGTCTTGGTTTTAAGAATCTGGAATTGTTTAAATCAAGCTCGTATATATAAACTTGCCTAGAAACTTAGTTATGATAGTGATGATTTATGGGTTCAAATAATGGGTGCTAAATAATTTAAGGATACTAGTTTCTTGTATCAGGATAAGATTAGTGATAATAGTTCTTGGATTTATAAAGGCATATATAAATGTAGAAACATGATTAAAAATAACAGTTTTTCGTGTGTTAGATGTGGAACTAACATCCATACCTGGTATGATTTCTAGGTGATTGGTTTGGATCATCCTCCTATACCAATTGCAGGTTTTTCTCTAACTCATATTCTTACTTTTGTTTCTGATCTCTTCATTTCTGGTACCAGGATTTGGAATGAGTAATGTCTTTCCAGTTGATACTGCCTCCACAATTCTTGTTATGCATGTTCCCCGGATTGGTACGAATACTCTTATTTGCACCCCAGATAAGAAAGGAGTCTTCTCAGTTAGAAGTGCCTATAAAGTGCTTAGTAGTAACTCTAATATTATTGCTGGTACTCAACAGTTTCCCTCAGATGTGTGGAAAGCTTTATAGAAAACTTAACTTCCACATAAAGTTAAACTGTTTGTTTGGAAATGTCTTAAAGATATAGTCCCAACTAGAAGTAAAATTTCTAACTCAAACATGATATTGATGTCCATTGTAGTTTATAAAACTCTCCTATGGAAACAACTAACCATCTTTTTATGGATTGTTACTATGCTAAATCTATTTGGTCAGGTATCAATATTAACATTGATAATGTTTTGGCTAGGCATGAAAATGTCTTAGCCTGGATTGTTAGTTGGTTTGAAAAAAGGAAGTCCATATCAGGTTGGTGATTCTGGTACTGTTGAGTTAACGCTTTATCTTTTGATGGTTACCATGTGGACTATATGGAAAGACAGATGTAACTTAGTCTTTCAAAATGTTAAGCCAAATAGAACTCTCACTATGGAAAGAATATACAGTTTATGTGAACAAGGTTTTGCTATTAGTAACAATAACACTACTTTGAGATCCTTTGTTCCTATGCAGGTTCAATTCTGGAATCCACCTGGCATACATTGCTATAAGATAAATGTAGATGCTTCTTTTGTTAGAGAAACTCTCAAAGGAGGTACTGGCCTAATCATAAGAGACTTTGCAGGTGATTGCAAATGAGCAAGGGGAAGATTCTTTGATGAAGGGATGATTAAAGATTATAAAGCATTGTCTTGCTATGAAGGAGGATGTTAGTTGGGAAAAAAATAAAGCATTGGTCTCAGTTATCTCTGAATCTGATAGTGAAGTCTTAATAAAGTCTATCACTGAAAGAATTTCATATGTTCATTGGAGGAATTATGGTTTTTTTTCTTGATATTAAATCTATTTTAGAGAGTTATATTCACTGATCTTTTAGTTTAGTAATGAGAAATAGGAATGGTGCGGCAGATTTTCTATCCAAAAAAGCTAGATCATCTTTATCTAATTTTGAGTGTGGTGAGGATATCCCTCCTGATCTCTTAAGTGTAATTCTTAAAAATAAATCATCTGTACCAGATTCTTTAATTTAAATAAATTTTCTTTAGTATATAAAAAAAAACTTGCAATATTGTTACTAGCATAAAACAATATCTATGTACTTTTGACAGAGTTATACATAACGAAGGCCATAGTCAACAATCTCTACCACAAGAGAAACTCTAATGAGAATGTGGAAAGGCTGTGCAAAAACCATAAGGAAAAATTTAGCATCACAATTAGCATATTCTCCATGAATACATGGTATATGTTCCATGGAAGGCAGTTGTAACGCCCCACCTCATCATTCTAGGTCGGCCGCTCTAAAATAGAAGTGTGGCACTACCTATGGGATAAAAATAAACACACTCAAGCCTTCAAGCCAACAAATGTCAATCCGGCTATCATGTGGTGTTTTTGAAGAATGATAAAGTTTAAGAAAATCTTATAAAAATGACGTGTAATATAAAATTAATCTGATAAAAAAAATCTCAAAAAATAAAACAATAGTTCATCTTCGACACGCAGGTCGGATATTTAATTTAAAAGATAAAAGTCTTACTTAAAGTAAAGAAGTCTAGATTTAAACGCAAGCTATAAAATGTTTAAACGTTTAAGCACCTTGAAGAAAAATAACGTAGCTTTCCGGGACAAGATCGTTCTACAAGTTAGGTCGCTCAGCGACTACCTTTCCCTGAAAAATAATAGTAAGTTGGGTCAGACCCCAACTTAAAGTAGATTCTCACACCCTTATGCTCTATACGACTAATTCAGTGAAATAAGGTTCATGAAATGATTTCGTCAGATAGAAATAGATTATAAAAGTGTCTCTTTGAAAGTAGTAAGGTCGATGACCTAAACAAAAACATAGACTTTTAAAATCATGACAAAATACAAAGGCACACAAACCATTTTATACAGAAGAAACGGAAAACAGATTTCCCACCCACGAAACTAATCGACTTCCCCTCTCCATAGTTTCATTCTCTTACTGTACGACGACACATGTCGACCCTTACGTAGTCCATTTAATTTCTTACAGTGCGTAGGAAAATAAATGTTGTCGACCTCCCTTTCAAGATAATAGATCCATATCTTCTAGGCGACCCCTCGGTCATCACCCAACAACTTCTGGGAGTCGAACCAACTACGGACGATAAAATCTAACAAATAACCACACCATTTATTCACACAAAGTGGTTATAATACGACTGCCAACATCACAGGTTGACAGTCACCAATAATCATGCACATATTCTATTAGTCATCTAAACATTATGACAATCAAACAAGAGCATATCATCCCATGTACCACCGTTAGCCGTACAAAGCAACAACTACAAACATAAGCCAAACATTGATAAACATTACTGGAACGTAGTGTACAGTACGATTCCAATGTTTGAACTACTGTATTACACAAGACACCACTTTTAACTTATTATTTTTCTAAAATGTTACCCAACAGTAGGAAACGACAACTGCTGCAGTGGTATAGGCTATAGCAGCAGTAACAATAAGATTCAAACAAAACAAGTCTCTAGCAAAAAAACTAGTTTTAGTATGTCAGAAACAGTATAAGTCAATTCCAATCATTAGTATGCATACTAATCCATCATCAAGACACCACCGTACTTACTATTAGCTTATAAAAGAAACAAAGAATTCATAATCTAATATCACCGTACTTACTAATACTGTATAGTTAATATGCAAAGATGGCTTAACTAATATCCCCTGTATAGCTAATAAGCAAAGATGGCTTAACTAATATCACCTGTATAGCTAATAAGTAAAGACATCTTAATTAATATTCGTGTATAGTTAATAAGCAAGATAGCTTAATTTAGCCAGACACATTCAACTACAGTAGTAAGAAGTATATAGCCTGAACTTTTATTATCGCATGAGAAATATTAACAAACCAATCATAATGAGAATAAGGATTAGAGAACCTACTTGTTTTAATGCTGCGAAGGTTTCCTTACGAACTTCAATTATGCTTTTTAAATCCGTCTTCTTACTTCTTTAAAATCTCTATTGCGGTATCTAAGAAAAATGGAAGAGAAATACTTTAGACGGATATTCCCTTTTGTTTTTCTAGTTTTCTACGGAATAAAACCCTAGCCTCCCAAAACTCCTAATTAGACTTCTTATAATTTCCTCGTTGTTTTTTTTTTTTCCACGAAACCCTAACCAACACCCATGTTCCTAAACGTGTGGGAATCACTAACATTCCAACTAACCTAAATCAACCACTGTATGCTAAGTTATTCTAGGTTAAGGGGTTTTACAGCAGTATTTATATAACGCCCACTACTAACTTTGCTCTAATTGTTTTGTCTTTCTCAGGCAACTGCGTTTGAGTAAGAAGTTTCACTGAACTTGAAGGCAGCATAAAAGGAGCAAGTAGAGGAGCTGATCTAGTAATCTGCTTGGAAAAAGAGTTACAGAAAGCGAATGTTGATTTCAAAGCTGGAGATTATGGAAATCTGAAGCTTATAAATGAATCTTATAAAAGGGAGGTACATGGAAGATTCAATCTAAATAATCACCAAAGCATCAATCAGATTGATCATGGAGTCACTGATAACTTTTGTGCTTGGAAATCTAGATATAGTCCAAAGACAACAAAATATGATATAGGCCGAATGTCCCTTCCAATTTCACTGAAATGAAGACTCCGAGTTACTAGACTGGTCCACGTACATGGCTTTGACAACTGACAACAGTGGTCTATAAAAATGAATTGACAGACGGATTCTATCGAGTTATAAAAAAAAGAACCTGTCAAAAATCATCAGTTTTAGCATAATGAATGTGTGTCTAATGATCTAATATCCTCTCCATAATATTCGTAACCCAAACTTGTTATTCAACCCAAAAGTTTGGAGGCCTAAACATAGTTTAATGGTAAAAAAGTTGGCGTATATATCCCATAATTTGTCGTTGGGTTTATATATTACCTCGGGACTTGGAATACTTCTAAATTTGTTTTCACCCTAAAGTCCATATCCTAATTAAAATTTATCATTTAACGCAAATTTTTGCTCGCGACTCAAAACTTTGTTACGACCAGAAATTTATCTTTCATACCAACATTTCCCCATGATCAAAGGTCTGCATCATAAACTTAAATTTACATCGTTACCACAATTTTTTTTGCTTGGCTAAAATATATTGCTGAGACCCAAAATTGTTTAGCGACTTAAAAATGGGCGACGTGAGCCCAAATCTTCCCATTTGCATCGGGTTCCTACTCTTTTTCATTTTGATTTTCTAAATAGTTAACAAAACCGACCTTAGCTCAGTTGGTAGAGCGGAGGACTGTAGTAGGTAGACACCTGATAGCCATCCTTAGGTCACTGGTTCGAATCCGGTAGGTCGGATTTTTTAATTTTTGAATCATGATGCACCCTTGGTACCTGACGTGCATGAGCTAGTGTCATAAGCAGCCATGCATGATTATGGCAACTTTGTATTATATGGTTCAGACTCTAAAATTCTATGGCAAAGTTTTGATCATCCGATCGATACCATTCTCAGCGGTCAAAAGTTAAACGACGGAGTTGATCTAGTCTCCAGTGTATCTTTGTTGATTTACAATTCCGGTAAGTACCAATTTTTCAGTTAATCAGAATGTCGGTTTAGTTGTCATATACAAAATTAGACGTCTAGGACTAGATGAAGACGCTTCAGGTGTTGTAGTCTCAAAAGCGTTTGCAGATGCAATAAGCAAACCCGTAACCTTAAATTTAGACATTGGTGGTAACTTGTATCTGGTAGGTTCTGATAAGGTGGTGCTTCGAGTTTTTTGCGAATCCAAGGAGAAACAACACGAAGACGAAACCGTTGGTAAGGTTTATATACACAGAACAACATTGGATCCAAATGGGAATTTGAATGTGTTCAAAGAAAGAATTGATGGAATTTGAGAAAGGATTATGTAATTTCTTATTGGTCTCTTGCTTTGAGTTATTTTATAAAAGAGTTTAGTGCCTAAAAATAGTGTCTTTGTGACCCATCACTTCCCCTGTGATACAAACTTTGCATTGCCAACCTAAACGTATCCTGTAATCTAAAATCTGCATCATAAGATCTATCTATAACTCAAATATATCTATAACTCAAATATGTAGCTCAGCCTCCAAAACTTCAAGACCCAATACTAGCTTAATATCCTAAAATCGGCATAATAAACCATAATTTTGTTCGTTGCGAGTCCAAATTTTATTGTTAATCCAAAATCTGCATTCTGACGGAAACTTGTAATTTCACCCAAATTTTTCTCCTGATTTGCAATTTTTGGTATGCCATGAAATTTGCCTTTTGTTCAAACATTTGACACATGATCAAAGATTTGCATCGTGAACCCCGACAGTAACTTGCCATCCAAAATCTACATAGTAAATGTAATATTTCTTTTATGACTATAATTTTCCCTAAGACCAAAACTCGCTTTTGTTCCTTTTTGGTGTGTGTGATTTAACCGTATATATTGATATATACAAAAGAAAAAAAAAAAAGAATGGGTCACATGAGCCCAAATTTTATTTTTTAAAATTCCCTCTTGGTCATTATCACGAGTAGAATTTCTTTATTTGTTTTTGTACAAAACAGACCTTAACTCAGTCGTGTATACCTGAAAGTCATCGGTCACTGGTCCGAATTCGGTAAGTCCGATTTTTAAGAATTCGGAATATACATTTTTATCTTCTGTTTTACCATATATTGTGAATCTGTTTCAAAACTTACCTAAATCTTATTTAATCACTATCAAAATCTCCTCAAAAGATATAGTCTCAAATCTCATTTAAGGTTTGTTCTTATAGTTAAACACTGCCCCAAGGTTTAATCTAGTCTTTTGTTGGATTCAAAGATTATACTTTTTCCTTTTCTTTCAACAATCATCAAAATCATGAAGCTTCTGCATATGATTCTCTCCTTATCTTTACTTCTTGTTCCATTGATAGTTATTGTTGAATCCTCTTCCAACAACATAACAAGAGGTTCATCACTTTCCACTTCATCTGATGATCATGCCAATACCAGTTATTGGCTATCTCCCTCGGGTAACATCGCCTTCGGTTTCTACCCATTACCATGTAAGCATTCTTCTTTATCCGATTGTAGATATGTTGTTGGTATATGGTTTGTTAAATCGCTAAGGAAAACTTTAGTTTGGACTGTGAATACCAAATCTCTACCGTAAATGTGTCAAAATTTCAACATAAGAGCATCGGATGCTAATAAAATAAGATGTACCAGATCAAGATCCATTTGATGATTTCATATCCCAACAAAGATCAAAGGTGGAGATAAAATTAAACAGTTGTTGATCAAGATATGACAGATAAAACAGAACTGATACACTTACTGCATGACAAACACGTCTCAATCATACAAGTTGCAAGACAAAAGATTCAAAGCATGGTAAAAAAGAGTCAAAGCATGACGCATCAGTCTCAGTAGTCATGTGTTGAACATGCAATAGCATGGAAAAGATTGTACGGTCATATACAATTCTATATGACCGCACCATATTCATGAAAAAAACTTACGTGGAATAACTTAATTGACGATTTTAAATCTTAACTAGCTGACAGGACCACGGGTAAATATTATATACTTTGAATTTAAGTTTCAATTGTTGGTATAAATTTAATCAAAACTCCTTTAATTTTATTGGAACTGTAATTGATGAAATTAGTTTATTATTAGTAGATCGGAAATATAAATCAAGATTAATTTAATTATAAAAAATATAATTAGACATTGGAATGTAATTAGGATTAGCTTAATTATAAAAATTATAATTAGACATTGGACAATAGAACTTTTTCAAAATTTTACGATGAAATCATGATGAACAATGAATATATTTGATGTGATTTCATTTCAGATTTTTTTGTTAATTTAACGTTAGCTTTAACTAATTATATTTAAAATGATTTTTTGAAAGAGATTTTATAAAAATTAGCTGTTTAGGAAAAAAAAGAATCTTTTATGTGATTGGTCCGAAAATATATTATGGGCCAAAAAATACTGCCTCGAATTCTATTGGTCAAAATCTGATAACTTTTATTTTGATGGAAGAAATATGATAACATTAATAAAATAAATATATTATTAGTGGGATCAGAATCGACCACAAATTTGGGTTAATAAGAGCAACTGAAACGGGCGAGTAGAGTAAAGAGAGAAGAGAAAATTTTCTCTTTACTCGCCAGTTTGCAGCCGCAACGGGAGAGCATATTTGTGTTTTACTCCAGATTTGTTACAGTATCGGAGTGAATTCTCTCTGAATTCTAAGTATACTCGCACGGCCATGTGAGATAGCGTATGCCGAATACGTTCAGCTAGAGAAGCGTATTTATATCAGAAGTATCCCTAGAGAAGCGTCTGGTATTACGCTCAGCTAAGTATACGCCTCATAATACGGTTAGCTGCAACAACGCGCCTTGAAGATACGAAACATTACAATAGCGCTTCACTACACGGTGTTCTGGCTCGACGCTTCACACTTCCGCGCTTCTATAGAATGCCGTCCAAAACATACGGTGTGATAGAAGAACTTCTACCCATATACGTTCTTCTTGGAAACTGTATGGGATGTATACGTTTATTTAGGGAGCCGCATGATTCATACGGCCTTGTTAGAAACCGCAATACCACCATATGGTCTCTTAGGAAGCTGCCTTAAATCAGTACTTCGACTTTAACACACTTTTACCATCAGGCAACAAAATAAGCGGTAAGCTTCAAAACGTAAACATTCAAAAACTTATGACACATTTGGTGACAAGCATTTGTACAAACCAAGTTACTGAGAGTGTGAGACAAAATCAAACAAGGTAGGGCTACCGAAACAAAGTAACAAACAACTGAACCAAGTGGTCTGCTGGGTCTCATCAGAAGCTTTTTCCTGGAATGGGTTTAATGCTAGTTAATGTTCTCAATTGGTTCGATTGTGTGCATTATATTTCCTCTCAAATTTTGCGACTTCAAACATCCATAAATTTTTGGAACTCTAAAAGTGCTTATGCATGTATGTTTCCATGTTACTTTTCAGAATTCACCATTTAGTTAGCGCTGGATTCCAATCACTATGTATCATAAGAAAAAAAATAAAACACACTTGCAGACTGCAAAACAAGCTTTGGCATAAAAGATAGCTGATTACTTCCGCAGAAGACAAAGTCGTCCCAAACATAACTATAAATAGTGAAACCCTACCAGACGGTCAATTACCAAGCCTCCCCTGTGTCGTACGGTTCCTTAGTGAGCCGCTCCATGGAGAATCGGTCTCCTAACTGGCCGTGATTCCATACGGTCACTTAGGTGCACTGCCAAGTTGTATACGCTCACTTAGAGAAACTGCCAAAACATTAAAACGGTCAACTGGGTGGCCGTTTCATAGATAAGCGTCTTTCATCGACAGCGTATCTCGTGATACGGCCACACAACTAGAAACAACAATTATTACGACCTTCTATGAAGCTGTCTCTAGTAATACGGCCACCCAACTAGACGCTCAATCATACGTATTGTTAACTGAGCGCATTATATTTGGCGCTGATTCGGATGAGCGTATAGTTCCGCGCTCTTCTAAGTGAACGACAATACAACATACGTTAGGATAGCTAACCGTCTGTGTTATATTCGGCCCACTAAGAGAACGCCCTGTATCATACGGCTACTAAGAAGAACGTGCGAGTAAAATTTTCTCCCCTACCGCTGTGGTTTTTAAGCCAAAGACCAAACAAAATTTGGTTTTTAGTCGATAAGGTAGTCGCATCGTTACAGTTACCCTAAGGGTTTTCAAAAATAGTACTAGTAGCTAGCATGCTACATGCATGTATTCACTAGGTTCCAAGTTTCAAATGTTGAAGTAGACTGATTAAGTCTAAGAACTGATTAAATAATCTATGATTAAGTATTTATGTTCACTAGGTTATGTTGTGCTATATTAATAAATAAAAAACTGTGTTTTTCTTTCCACCATCAGCATGTATTGGTATGCTTCAAAGAAAATCAGTATGTATTGGTCCAAGCCCAACTCTTCAACCGAGACCTATTGTTGGTTGTCAAAGGTTCACCACTTTCGGATAAAAAGTTAACTAGAGGACTCGTCACAGAGGAAAATGGTGTGACAACTTTTAACACTATATCTGAGATAGTGTTGGCTTATAAAAGATATGGAAAGAATACAGGGTTTGCTGTTAGGAAAAGAACCCAACAGAAGATTACATCTGGTATCGTTATAAGTGTATCTTAGTGCTGTAATAAGCATGGAAAGCCTAATGTGAGTAAAATGAAAAATAAAGCCATGTTGACGCCACCGAACACTGGGTGCATATGGGTGCACTAATGTGGGAGTCATATATCATTTTCGGGAGTTTAACCATGTTATCCCTGTCCATAGAATAGAAATGCAACATATGATTTAGTTGGATCTTAAACAGCCTGGCTAATTTTACATCAGTACATCCAATAATATAAAATAATATTTAGTTGTACCTTAAACAGCCTGGCTAATTTTACATTTATCCGAATTATTATGGCCTAGGATAAGGGATATTTAAAAAGGATAAAATTACTAAATTTTTCTCACTAGTTAAAATTAAATTTATATCCTTATTCTTAATACTTCCAATCTATTTCTATTTCCCTCAAAACCAATTAAAAATTAGAATATTTTACTTTTATAAATCATTTTTTTATTTAAAATTTTAGAATTTTTTTGGGTTCAAGAACAAAAGGCTAATAAGGCATTCACATGATGACCGATTATTCTTGATGTTCTTCGTCAATGTAGAACATCAACCAAGGATCGGTGGATGTTTATGCCCTCGTAAGCCGATTCTAGGTTGATATTCTTCATTGACGAAGGGCATGAGGAATCAGCGTATACGGATGCTCATATCAACCGATTTTAAAAAATCACACTTTAGAATCGGTCAATATTGACATTCATATCGACCGATTGTTAAAAAAGAAAAACTCAAAAACGATAGTTTTTTTTCATAATTTTTTGCGTAGAATCGGTGGATAAGGTTCTCCACGTGCGTCGATTCTAAAAAACTCAAAATCAAAAGTTTTTCTGGAATTTTTTTTATCCAAAATTGGTGGATGTTCATGCACTTATCCACTGATTCTAAACTTGACATTTTTTTACTGTTTTGCTCATAACTTCTTCGTCCGACGTCGGAATGACTTCATTATTTTTATGTTGAACTCATATTTTCATTATTTACAATATAAAGCTAAGAATTTCTTGATTTAGAAAATTTCTATTTGATGTCTTACTTCCTTGGATGTCTTGTAGTAGTACATGTAAAGATGGATGGAAGTAACTTCTACCTGGAAATTTGATGTCTTACTTCCTTGGATGTCTTGTAGAAATCAAATGTAACTTGCCAAATCAAGAAATTCTTAGCTCTAAAAAGCAACGTGCAATGAGGTTTTGCTGGAGTGCTTTCGACAGAGAGTAACCAAACCCGAAAATTACACAAAAAAAACTCTATTTAGGAAACAGTATCAATCAACATCTTAATTTTGGATAGCCAAATCTAGTTATTGCAACATCTTTGTCCAAAAAAAATATCACCATATCCATATGTTAGGAATATAATTTTTTTTGATAGAATTAACATTACTTTATTATTAAGAAAAATAATTAGTCAGATTCACGGTTGTCTATTGGTTCTCTCGTGTTCAATTGTTTAGCATAATATTTATCAAACATTTTATTTCTCTAATACATTTCCGATTTTAACATAAAATATCCCTACAAATTTACGCTAACAACCTTGCACTGATTTCAACCATTAGTACACTTGATATCTGAATTGAAACTGGTCCTCAAGCACTGATGCTGCTACATTTACTGAGTTCGTTCCCTATACCATTTTTTTCAATTCACAACAGAACTGGCGCATTACGAAACGGGGTTGTAATAACTTTTACATGTTGTGAAAAGGTGTATTATAAATTTTTTGTAACTGCAATAGGGCCGTTCTGAATTCAGGGGATTTTCAAAAAAAAAAACCTAAGTATTTTCTTAAAACCTTAAAATTCATATTTTATATATATTGTTTTCCAACAATCCCCCACATGAATGAAAAACCTAAGTAAAACATGAAAAACATAAATAGATCTTGGTAAATCATTACCCCAATTCCACAACCCGATTGAATTGACTGAACAATCATCCAAACCGTGTGTATTGAAATTATACTATCCATTCCAACGTCCTCTCCCTCACACAAAAGTGTGTTGACCCCAGGGTCATACTATTGATTGCATAAATCATAATAGTATAGAGAGCTTTCATCTTTAGTTTCCCATAGTGGGACTAAAGGTTCCGTTCACCAAAGTGAAAATGAGCCAGTGATCCCTTAGTGACCCTTAGGTCCTAAGTATTAGTAATACCAAGACAATAAAAAACAACATAAAACTCATTTTCTCAAAATGAATTAAATCTCAATAAAAAAAAATGAAAATCACATAAAACGTAGGAAATACCATTTTAGGCAGAGGTGTCCATGAGGTCTTGAATCTTTGCTTAGTGAGAGATTACCGGAACTACTTGCTAGAGACAGTGAACGAGATGTCTTGAACTTCTAGCGTTTGGTGTAATTCGTGATAACAACCACGCATGATATCTCCAAGGTGCTACTAAGATCGTGCCGTTGTGCTCATTTTGGCCTTGAGCAAATATCCCGTTTCTCAGAATGCTCTAGAGAATCAGCTCATATTCTTATAGGAATCGGCCCACTTCCTCATTCAGATAGATGAGTTCTATCAAGAGTGTTATTGCTACACCCCACTTCTATCTTAAATTGAAACTATAGAACTCATTAAGACTTCTTAAAAGTCATCCTTCACATGCAGTCACACTATCACAACAATGCACCACAGGGAGGGACAGATAATGTAATTCTCTTGATAGTGCATACCTTTAATTACCACAAATTAGTTGTCTCATTGAACCTTGATCTTGGGATCTCCAGTCACTAAGGTTGAGTGTCCTTCATGGCAATTTTATTTCTTGAGCTTAAGTCCCATCCCCCTCGATGCAATAACAAACTAACTCTCTAGATTATCCTTCCGTCAAAGGATCCACTGATTTTTCTCTTGACTTCACTAATTCTACAAAAATCACTTCATTAGAGAGTAGTTGCCTTACCGAATTAGCCTTCTCTGAGTTTGTCTAGACTTTTCCATTGATCATTTACTTTAGACTCACATAGTCAATTGAGCTTCAACAGTGGTGGCCACAAACTTCAGTCACAGAGGAATACCCAACAAAAGGTTTTTAGCAATTCATCTTCCTTTTATGCTTTAATTTAAGCAAACGAACTCTGGTTTCATCTCAGTCGAGTTCTCCATGTCTGTTGGAGGATTTCCAACTAATTATACATCTTAAGAGAGTACACACATAGGCTAAGATTCTCCAAATCCTGAAATCACAACATCTCTTAAGGTCAGTGTAATATGTATCATGCACATACACAATTTAAAATGTACCTCAGTTACTTCAAATTTCTGATCAGATCATCACATTAATTCTTCTGGGATCACAAGTATATTTGTGCACCTAATTCACTGCACATATACAACACACATTATACGCATCGAGTTTGATAAAGACCATTCTCGTCAGAATTTCTTCTGGTTCCAATGAACTTTTGGATCATGCTTGTCTACAACAACTTAGTCTTTCAATCAAATCAAAATCCTCTTTTTATTATCCCTCCTGGTACTGGCAGGTGCAATTACGATGTTATTAACCGATATAAACTTTAATACAACCTTTTTTGATCCTGCTGGAGGAGGAGACCCTATCTTATACCAGCATCTCTTTTGGTTCTTCGGGCATCCAAAGGTCTATATTCTCATTCTGCCTGGTTTGGGTATCATCAGCCATATCGTTTCTACTATTTCGGGGAAACCGGTCTTCTGGTATCTAAGCATGGTTTATACCATGATCAGTATAGGTTTTCTTGGATTTTTTGTTTGGGCTCATCATATGTTTACTGTGGGCTTAGACGTGGATATGCATGCCTACTTCACTACAGCTACCATGATCATTGATGTCCCTATTGGAATCAAAATCTTTAATTGGATCGCAACTATGTCGGAAGTTCGATACAATACAAAACCCCCATGTTATTTGAAGTAGGGTTCATCTTCTTGTTCACCGTAGGAGGACTCACTGGAATTGTCTTGGCAAATTCGGGGCTAGACATAGCTCTACATGATACTTATTATGCCGTTGCACATTTCCATTATGTACTGTCTATGGGAGCCGTTTTTGCTTTATTTGCTGGATTCTACTATTAGGTTGGAACAATTTCTGTGCGGACATATCCTGAAACTTTAGGCCAAATCCATTTTTGGATCACTTCTTTCTGAGTTAATTCGACCATCTTTCCAATGCATTTTTTAGGTATTTCAGGTATGCCACGTCGTATTCCAGATTATCCAGATGCTTATGCTGGATGGAATGCCATTAGCTGTTCTGGATCTTATATATCCGTAGTTGGGATTTGTTATTTCTTCGCGGTCGTCACAATCACTTTAAGCAGTGATAAAAGATCTGCTCCAAGTTAACTAAATTGGGATGTTAAAGAGAATTCTACCACACTGGAATGGATGGTCTAAAGTCCTCCAGCCTTTCATACTTTTGGAAAACTTCATGCAAATTTGGAGACTCAAAACTAAATGAAGTAAAAAGGAGACTAAAACATAAATGAAGTAAAGAATAAGGTAGCGCTACTAAGAACCTAGCAGAACTTTTGATTCTTCGGTGGAATATGATAGAAAATGAGACCGTGGATCAGGAAAATGCCTTTAGAATAGGTTCGGGCACTTGCGTATGAGGATCGAAACATCGTGTATATGATTATAAATTTTATATAAAGAGTTTATCCGTAAGAGTCCCGAGCTAGGTCTGCCTGGAGAGGACAGTTCGGGAGCATAACTATTTATCTGGGCTACTGGATACAAAGTTTTTATTTCTTTAGCTGTTGCAAGCGTACAACCCGAAAGTTAAGCATATGTTAGTCCCTTTCGGGAATTGACCTACTTATTTTCTTGGTTCTTAACTATGAGGTCTCGAATATACTACCAAAGGCTCTAGATTTTTATTTCGATACTCTCCCTTTTATTGAAAGTTTTGACTCTTTGCATTTACGGAGTTTTGGGCTCGGTCCCTGTATCTGAACAACTATGACTAATAGATCTGCCTAGAGGAACGAAACTATGCTCATGGATGCAATAACCAAGTGGGCTTCCAATGGCCTAACTAAGACCTTATGGCTTTGGTTACGTGGCAGAATCTCGATGGACTATATGACTTCGCACCTGTTAAATAAGAGAGACGATCTCCAAACGAAGAACTCCTGTCGAGGGACGACTTCCTTAAAACTATTTGGCTAAATAACTCCCTTGGTAGAAAGAACTTTCTTCTTAAAGATACAAGGGACCCTTTGAGCATCTGAGAATCTGACTTATCCGTGGATTCAATTAGCTCAACACGTATATAATATCTTTAACTTATACGACATGAGATTTTTCTTTGGCTGATTACGAAGTTAGGTCTTGCACTACTGTACTGGACGGTCTCGAGGAGACTATTTACTTTATCCTCATTATATGGGAGACCTTAGAGCTACTTAGTTTGCCGAACCACCCTAATGCCCGCGGCTTCCTAAAGGAGCAACTAGCTACAGCTGCAGGGGACTCTAACACATAAAGCTATAAGTCAAATAACTTACAAATTTCCCGACTGCTCCATCTCAAATGCATTTCCCTCCATAAACAGGGACTTCATGGTATAAATATAATTTAGTTCGATTACGTGCGTTTTAGCCTATACAAACTAAAAATAAAATTTATGTTTGAGTGTGTGGATTACGGGCACCCTTTCTAGAGAGACAAAAAGGATCCGCATCAAGTGATTGGACATAAAACGCCACGTTCTGTGGAGGTAACATCTCTAATCTGGTTTATAAAGTATTTTGCAAAGGGCACTATTCTAATTAGTAATGCATCACATATACCCCTTCTTGATAAAAGAGAGAAAGAAGCCTACAACTAGCAATAAGTAAACTCCTCATTTGTGAAGAGAATTGTTCCTGTGACTGAGTTTCATTAGTACTGATAGCTTGTTCGAGATTTGGGGATATAGTATCTCTTGACTCAGTAGTTTCTTGTACCTTAAGTCAGAACCTGAAGGCGTTACAACTGGAGAGATTGAAAGGATTGGATTTGGGACTATTCATACAGAAACAGCCAAAAACCAAGAAGAGCGTTCCTTAATACATTAAGATTTTTAGGTTAGTAACCCAGGAATAAGAGTCTATTCTCTTATTGAGTCCCGAAAAGCTAAAAATGTAGCCTATCGATACGCAGCTTGAGAGCCTTGAGCATGAAATGTACAAAAGAAGGATTCCAATCTGTCGGATAGTCATCCGTCGTAATCAAAACCCTAACCCTAAAACAAATAAAACAGCAACAGCAACAGCTTTCCCATCTTTCTATGTTTATCATCAACAGCAGCAGCAAAATCATCATGGCAGATGAGTATCATCATCATCAACAACTAGCACTATGATTTTTCCTCTCAAAAACTTAAATCTTTTCATACAACTGAAGCCCACCAGTCATAAAATGTACTGGAAATGCGATTCAAAGTCAAGCGAAGAAGGAGAAGTTTATGATGAACAGGTTTCAGATCTGAGGTTTATTGTCTTCTATTCATCACATCTATACTGTAATTGCAAGGCCGGCATGTGTGATTAACAGAATCAGTCTCATTTGATACATACATAAAGCCATGATAGATAGACAGCTTTCAATCCAGCAACGGGGATGCGAAGCACCATAACAGGATATGATGCAATTACTGTCTTAGATGTATGTCAAAAATGAAATTATGAAATGTAGGATATCTGTTATAACTCAGTTTCTATTGCCTTTTTGTTTTTTATTAATGAAATTTTGAAAACATCCATGTCTGATTGTTTATATTGGAGAGTTCTGTTTCCGTATCCTCAGTTTTACTTTTTTTTTTCCTTTTTCTTTTTTTCTGTTCATGAAAATACCCCATTATCTAATTTACCAGAGATGCACATATAAGAGTAAAAGCATACTTAGAGCCACAGCTTATTTCAATCTTTTGAAAGATGCACATAAATTTCAATCAAACAACAAAATCAATGCCTCAATTTTCCCTTTGACATATTATGAGAAATGGTGAGTATAGGAACCTGCAATGAATAGCATATCCACCACATGGTCTTAATGTACCTTTAGTTAATGAAGTGTCCTTAAGTTTGATGCAGAAAAGGGATGATATGATTTCCTTCTAAAATCATATAGCGCATTAAGCTGATGAAGGGCCAGATACTAGAAGCATAGAAAAAGAAAATTTGGCACAAATAAGTGAGTTATGTTTTAGTGAGTTTCATATATCAATGGCCATGTCTTCATTTGATTGACTTTTGGCTGATTTCTCTTAGAGGAATAATCTTCATAAAGTTTGTCTATTCATATTACTCCCTTGACTTTTGCGAATAGTCACAATTTGAAACCAAGCGATTGTTGGAGTTTCTAACGATACGACTGTACAAACTGTCATATTATTAACTGTTGCAGAACAGACATCTATAACGATACGACGGTTGTAACCAATCATGGATATATTTTTTTATTTTATTTTTAAAAATTAGATCTAACATTAAGAGCATTGCTAAACCAAATTTTACTAATCACCAAATCAGTGACTAAAGCATGCACGAAAACACGAGTTTTTTTTCCCTTATTCAGACAAAGGAAGTGTTAAGATTGATATGATTTTTTGGGCTAATCAGGACTCTTACAGGTATAGCATTGTTGAAGCATATTGAGATAAAACGTGGGATCAAGCTAAAAAATACGTAGGTTGATTAACGTACTACTTGTGATATATCTATCATACAAATAAAATAATATAATTCGAAAAGTAAATACCACAAGATACCAGAAAATTTTGTTAACCAGGAAACCTGCAATTTAGTAGTTAAATTTTGGGACTCCTTCCAGTTTTACACCACATTGTATTAAGCCGTTAAATACACTAGGATGCTATTTGACTTCAGGCACGAATGTAGTTTGAGGCCGAATTAACCCTCCGAGCAACTTAGCTCAGTTGTAATCCTTACGTCTCTTGGATCTCACAAGACCTTACACACTTGATTCCCTAAGTTAACGTCCTTTACATGCCTAGGAGTTTCTTCACAATCCTTCTTCAAGACTAGTGATACGCTTTCACCAACATGAGACCTATTTTGATTTCATTCATAGATGTCTCAATCAAGGAAGTGGAAATCTATTTGCTTTAAGGAATCTCCAGGTAATCAAACAAATCTCAACTATTAGGAAAACTTACTCTTTTCAAAAAGATATAGAGAAGCCTAGTTAATTATACCTCACAAGATCTAACTAAGACAAGCTTAGATGTTAATCTTGTGGAACTATAAGGTCAGAGACAAAGAAATCCTTGTAGTTTTTTATCAATCTTATTCCTTAATTAATGGTTCTTGAACGGCCGTATAAATGAGGAGAAGGACCTTTAGAAAAAAACAAGAACTACGATGATCAAGATAATATTCTGGATAACAAAGATTTATCAAGTAAAAGATAATCTAGACGGGCTTCAAAAATCCCAAGTGAAGTCTTCAGAGTCATAACCTAATTATTTTTCTCGAATAAACCTATGTCTTTGAAGGACGACTCTTGCAGCAACAAGATGTACAACGTGCAAGGATTAAAAGTCTAAGTTGCAGAGAGTCCTTTATTTATGATGATGAATAAGACTAGGTTGCTTAAAGTTCAAGCAACTATTGCTTGCATCCAAAGCAAGTTCGTGAACTAATTTCCATGTTTACGAATTACTTTGATCTCAAGTAATCTTTTACTGCTTAGAATAACTTCTTACTTTGGTCCCGAGCAAGTTGTTTCTGTAGTTATAACTTTCTAACGATTAAGTAACTTCCACACAATAGAATGGTTTTAAGTAATAAAAACCTTGTAAGCGTGCGAGAAGTTTTCCTTATAATACAACAAAGAATGATGTATACCTGTATATTTCAATAAGGACATGTACCGTTAAGTTCACGAGCTAACCACATTTCCCGTGAACCATCAAACACTATTAGTGTTCAGTAACATCCAAAATCCGGTGCAGTTCGCAAACTGAAAAACTTAGTTCGCAAACTCTAGATGTTTGGATTCAACATAAACGTACTCGAAAGTACACACTTCGTAAACTAGCAAAATTAGTTCGTGAACTCACAATGTTGGAGTAGTCTAGGAACATACCCAAAAGTCCACAGTTGCTTAATTTGGTGACTTTCTTATTATTTTGAGGTGAAAAGAAAGGATTTTCTACGATTCCACGTTGGTGGTGTGTTGGTTCAATAGTATGATCTCACTGTTTAGGACCTTCTGACTCTATTGTATGATTTGAATGATAACATCTAACCTAAAGAAAAGGAATATCTTTAGAAATGATTTTTGAAACCAGGAATTATTTTTAAACTTTCATATTAAACACCCAAGTAACAACCACTATCGGTGTATTGTTTATTTTTTGAGTTCCTTGTCTCTTTGTGGATTATTTGCATTTTGGATAATATTATTTCTAGTTGTAACATTATGTTTTGTAAATTCATATTCTTATGTTTTTCCTATTAACAAAAAGAATCACCTTTGGAAAGCAACATAATGTGTTCATCCAGGTACTCTGATTTCTGATCATGAATGAACTCTACGCTCTTGCCATTTTCTAACTTCTTAACTTGATTTGGAAAGTTGTAGGTTGAAGTTTCTGCAGGCCGAGGACAACCATTCACATTTACCGATATGGACGATATCATAGACAAGGTAAAAGCTTAAAGTTATAGGATTAAATGTAAGTTTATATTTCTGTAGCATATATATCAGCGCCTTAGCGGTCAGTCAGGTCTCACAAGTTTTGCAGTATAAGTTGCTTTTGACAATGGCATCTTTCCGTGTATATCCGTGTTATATATATTGCTTTTGCGATTGTTCTATATCATCTTTGAAATTGTTTATTCTCATTATGTCACAATTAGTTAAACTAATGTCATGCATATTTTTGTTGCAGGCATAACATTCCAAATTGTGCCACTCAGTATATTGTTCTACATAATTTTTGAAGGTTTCGGCATATCTTAGAGTGCTTGGAACATATAATGACATGTATTATAGTGAATTTAGGTTTTCCTTATAGTTTTTTTTTGGTGATTTTGATTTTTGAAGCTAATTGTCAATTGAATTCATATGTAAGTTGGATCTAGTGTAATGTACAATAATTCAAATTATATTTGAACGGTGATGGGTTTAAATTTATGAAATCAGGTTCTTTTGTAAATTTGAATGTCCATAGAATTTCATTTTAGGTTGAGTCTGCTATAATCACCCCAGTCAGAATGATGCCATTGGGATTCAGCTGAATCAATTTCCATTTTTTTTATATTATAAAATTAAAATAAAGCTCTAATTCTCATAGCCCCTATCGAAGAACGGTGAAAGTCAGATTATAAAAAAAAAAAACAATAAGCTCCGCTCATGGTAAATTACCCAAAGGAAAAAGAGCAGCATTCAAAATATAAAAGAAATCCAACATATTTTTCATAAATGAAGGGATTCTATGTAGAAGGAGTTACACCAATGCGGTCATGAAATGTCTATCGAAAGCGGAGACAATAAAAGTCATGACCAAATCGCATGACGCAAAACATCAAGGAATGCATAAGTTATTCTTACAAATATACGAGGGAGGCTTCTACTGGCCAACCATGGAGAATGATACGGAAATGTACGTGAAGAGGTGTCTAAGTTGTTAAACCCATGGCCCTCTGATCCATGCACCCCACTCCCAACTGCACATCATTGTCACGCCTTGGCCGTTCCACAGCTGGGGCCTGGACCTGATTGGGCCGATAAACCCAAACTCCTCCAAGTGACGAAAATGTATCATCACCGCAACCGAGTATAGCTCAAAATGGGTGGAGGCAATCCCTCTGAAATATTATGCAGGAGAAACCATCCCCACGTTCATGAAAAAACATATAATATGCAGATTCGGAGCTCCACTGATCTTCAGAGCCGATAATGCCACGTCGTTCGTCAACAAGGATGTTTATAACCTATTGGAATAATACAACACTCGGCTATCTACTCCATATTACCCGCAGAGAAATGGCCAGGCGGAAGCCACCAACAAAACATTTCTAAGAATCCTAAGCAGGACTGTGTATGATCACCATAGGGAATGGCACAAGCAGTTGCCACTATCATTATGGGCGTATCGAATTTCTAGACGCAGCTCGACGGGAGCGTCACCCTACTCCTTGGTCTATCGGGAAGATGCCATTCTACCGAGAGAAATCGCCATCCCTTCAGCAAAAGTTGCCATGGCAAGCCTAACCACGCCAGATGCGGTTAGTCGTTTTGCCCACCTGGACACTATAGAGGAAAAAAGATCTCGCGCCGAACGTTTTGTTGAGGCATACAGGAAGCGCGTCGCCAACCATTACAGACAGAAGGTCAGGGTGAGATTTTTTAAAGTCGATGACCTAGTAATCAAAATTGCATCACATGTATATCGGAAAGCAAGCGCCGGGAAGTTTGCAGCCAACTGGGAGGGACCCTTCATAATCCGAAAAACTGCGGAAAGCGGATATTACCATTTAAAGCGGATAGATGGATCCAAGGTTAAGACACCCATCAACGACAAGTGGATAAAAGGGTTTCATGCATGATCAATACCAAGAAAAAGGTTTTTCGATCTTTAATAAAAGAAACTTGTTTTATCTTATTTGCCTCTGAGGTTGAATGTTATGGTCACAAGAGCGGCAGAGGGCAAAGCGCCCCTGTTCGACCACTTAATTGAATACTACAACGGTCACAAGAGCGACAGAGGACAAGGCGCCCCTGTTCGACCATTTAGCTAAATACCACAATGGTCACAAGAGCGGCGAAGGCAAAACGTCCCTGTTCGACCACTTAATTGAATATTACAATGGTCACAAGAGCGGCAGAGGGAAAATCGCCCTTGTTCGACCACTTAGCTGAATAATACAATGGTCACAAGAGCTGCAAAGGGCAAAGTTCCCCTGTTCGACCACTTAACTGAATACCACAATAGTCACAAGAGCGGCAGAGGGAAAAGCGCCCCTGTTCGACCACTTAGCTAAAAACTACAATAGTCACAAGAGCGGCAGAGGGCAAACCGCCCTTATTCAACCACTCAATCAAAAGTCCATGGCATACTCCAAACATCCAAACCGGCGCATTCTATCAAAAAGGGAAGAACGAGAAAAAATAGCACAACATGTTCAAAAAAAAGAGAGGAGATAAATAGACAAGCGTTCATATAAAATTACCATGGGTACAAAAAGTAAGTAAAGAAACTCGCGCGACTCGAGCACACAGTCACGCAAACTAAATTTCACTCATCATGTTCCATTCCCTCCCGAGCATTGAAGGACTCCAACAGGGACGCACAATCGTTGTCTTTAGAACTTAGAGCATTGGCGTATATATCTATGCTATGTAACTACAATGACTGACAGCAAACACAAACCGTAAGGGTTTCCACCAAGCGAGCGTATCCGCTCACGTCGGCCATAAAGTTAACCCTTTTGAGGTTACAAAGCTCCAACTTTAGGTCGAATCTAACACTCGATCGGCCAGAGCAAAATGAGTGTCAGTCGTATCTAAAAAAAACAACAACCCAACACTGCCCGAAATAACTCGCCTTTAAAGTATGTCTACCCTCAAGGGAGAGTTTGCAACGCCGCCTGAGCCGAGTTGAGAGCTACTTCCACCACTTGCAAAGATTGAAACACATCCAGACATTGGAAGTAAGTTAAAACGCTACATTCACGATAATTACAGTGGTGTTCAAAAAATAAAGAGGAAGCAATCGACCCTCGCGATGCGCCTTTTGTAAAAGACGATCCGCGTCTATAAAGCGGGAATGGGAGATACTATTCTCACGATAAAAAAAGTCAAACATAACACTCAACACGTTAAACATCCACGTCAATCGAGTAATCTCCACTACCAAACGTGCCCGTGACATATGATAAAGAGGGAAGATAATATATACTATGTCAGAACAGATGAAAAGCAAAAAGAGAGTAAAAGATTAAGATTGAAATACCGTATTAAGGAAAGAAATATATAATAAACACGAGCGTAGGGTACGGCTACACATTCAATACCATATTTTAATAAAGAATTAAAGCACCAGTAAGCATTAATAACATTCTACGTGACATCAAGAGGATTATAGGATTAATCGTCCTGACTAGCGATCACCATGCAACAAGCCTTTATCTCTCAGTCCAAATCCCTCATCATAAGGACAGCTTCATCGTACAACCGAGTAGCTAAATAACGCCGAGTGACTGCTTCATTATGCAAACGATAAACATCCTGAAGAACCCGATCAGAGGCATTGGCACTACGAACAATCTCGAGAGTCTCATCTTGTTCCCTAAAAGCATCCCGCATGGCAGCACAATGACTCATCTTATAGCGGTGCCATGAGGGAAGACATGACAATCATGGTCAAAGTATATCCGTGAAGTTGATGAGACATGCTCAAAGGAAAGATACAAGAAAGAGTAAATGTGTGTGTAAATAAGGAAAATGAGAAGACAAAGAAAGGATTAAATAGAAGAGGCAACGAATATTTATTACCACATGGTCAACAAAAGACAGTCACAGAAATAAAGGCATCTAGGAATTACAAATCCCTAGAAAAGATACAATAAAAGACACCACCACAAACTAATCGTCCGACTCTGCCAACATTGATTGACAGATTTCTATCTCCCGAACTAAATCTTTCATCATAAGCACAACCTCCTGATACTGAGAGTTGGCAGCACACCGCCTCGCATGAGCCTTAGAAAGCAACTGATTAATGTTACCCATAATACGAGCATCAACATGATCCTTCCGAGCAAGTTCAACCGTTTCATGATAATCCCTCCAAGCGGCATCCATGGAAGACCGATGAGCTAACCTATGGGTCATTAACATCCCTACCTCGTTTTTCACTACTAGGAGTCGCTCGATTTCTTTACGCGCGTCCGAGGTCATGACAGTAGCGGCTACCGGAACTATGGTTAAGGTATACCCATGTAGCTCGTGAGCTATCTTTCAAAAAAAAAAAAAAAAAAAAGGAGGAAGAGGAAATTAAAGAAAGGATAAAACAGATACTAAGGCAAAGATAAAAGAAACACTTAAATAAAAACAAATACCACGCACAAGGCAAGGCACGTAACTCAAGGAAGAACTTTAAATAGGAATCCAGGACAGATACAATCACGTGTCCATAAAATTGACGAAGCATTTAATTACAAGATAATCACGAAAATAGTCGAAGCATTTAATTACAAGATAGTAACGAAAATTACAACTGCAACTATAACAATCATGACACAAAAAAAAACAAAAAAAAAACACGAAGCAACTGCAATCACAACTTCTACATCCCAACAACACGCAGAGCCCGGAGTAGCTTAGCAGTACGAGGGATCTCTTCATCAAGTTTCCAGCGCGTCTCATTAGCTTCCATAAGAATACGTTCAATGATATTCATCTCGTCATTGGCCAAGCCGCATACACACAGCGCCGCTTCATAAGCACTACCAGCCCAATCACGAATGGTGAACGCCTAATAGATAAGACCCGCCTTATACCACCGGTTGGCCGTTTCATTACGAGCGGCGTACGCGGTTTCCCATCGCGCTTCAGCCTCAACTCTATCTACAATAAGACGATGTAGTTTTTGTTCCAAATTGTGAATAAGAGCAGCTGCCACAGGGTAAGCCATCAGGAAAACTAAACAAAATGATATCAATACGAGTACTATTTATAAACAGACAACCCACATTACAATAAAATATCTTGAAATAAAAACAAATAAATACACAAACCAACATAAATATCAAGAGTAAAACAACCACTGAAGGTAGTCAAAATGCCAAACACTGCAAATGAATGGTTGTACTATTTACCTTCTAGTAGTGTCACAACATAAAACAATTTGAAGAAACTTTTCTTAGAAAGATAATTTTTTGCATCAAAGGCAACGCAGATTGGCAAAGAGATTTATGACATCAAACAGATGGCATGAGAAACATCATACGGGTGTTGGGAACGTTAGAAGAGATTGGTAGACAGCTGTTCGCATCACCAATTTATCGACCTTACATTGTTCTACACATCTTGACATATAAGAAAATTGCTAATATGTTTGTATTAGTCACGATTTTTTTTTTGGTAGAAACTTTATTAATCATAGTGAATTTTCAATTGGAATAAATTCCAGAGTTTTTACCAAGTAATGTTTTCTTCCTTGACCCACTGACATGAACATTAGCTTATAAGAAGCTACAATACACTAAAATATGATGTCCAAAATATTTATAAGATTTTCCTTGGCGTTTTAAAACTTTTTTTTTTACTAAGTCAAAATTTATTAAAGCAAAATATAATTACAAATAATCACACGAGGGACAAAGACCCCTACCTCTTTAGTAAACTAAAGAAGGATAAAGATAACCCAAAAAGTTCGTTAAACTAGAAATATAATAAATAAAACTATTGAAAAAAATAGACCCTCAACAACAAGACTATCACATTAAGGCTTCGTTTGAGGTGGAGTCATTTTCCCCTTATTGTTTTCCAAGCTTCACTTTTGGTTTTCCTTGTTGTTGTTTTGTCGGTTTTCTTTGGTGTTTTCAAACTAAAAGTATATATTTGGGTATCCATTTTTTTTCAATTTTTACAAAAACTAACAATGGTGTATTCAATTGGGACTCTGAGATATTCAATTATGATTTATGTATAAGAAGCTAGAGTTCCTTTGTTTTCATGCATACACCATCACCATATTTTTATCTAATCTTAATTTCTATCGCACTGCTAACTCTATACAACCAACATTGCCCCTACCATGTTTATCTAACCTATATTCTCATTTCTCACCACCACATCTAGCTATCTAAGAAATTTCCATAAAGTACCACACAACTATTGACGCCATACCATTAGCACCAACTTCATATCTACTATCATTACAAATCCTACTCAGACTAGTACACTATTATCACCATACCAACAACCACCATTTTTCTTATTGTGTTACTGCCATAACCTGGTATAAGTTTAAACTGTTACCGTTGTCACTTTTATTGTCTAATATTGCTCTTTCATAAATATTTGTCTCTTATCCACAAATATCCATATGTCACCGTAAAATAAATTGATATTTATCAAGTAAGGAATCTATTATTTTTCCATGGATTTATTCAAATTCTGTTTGATTCAAGTAAAATCGACCAGTTAAAAAATCTAAAATCTTAATCAAATCCACCCCCTAAATTGTCTATTGTAACTACTGATTGCACACCAAACCACACCCTTTAATATCTTTAAGGTTGATTCTATTTTAGAAACGGGATATGAATTTCAATTTTAAATATATTTTTGTAAATGTGAGAAGATGATTCAGCGAGAAATAAGAAGAATTAAAAGGTGAGAAGAATCAGAAGACTGAAGATGGGTTGTAGATTTTTTTTTTCCCGAGAGCATATTGTGAACATGATTAATGATTTTGGATAATTTTATCCGGCGCCAAATTAGATAAGCACTTACATTAACGTGCGAGTTTTTTTAGGGGTTGCTCTTATCCCAATGTCAATGTAGTAGAATCTCAGATCTCGGTCTCGTCTTAGCTAAGGCCGAAACACCTTGTCTCGATGAAATCTTGGACTCTTTGTTTTCAAATTTTGTACCATTTAAATTTAACAATCGATGAAGACGTTGGGGATGTTAGGCTGATTTGGACTTACCTCTCGTAATATGATTCAGAATTTCACACGATTGAAAGAAATTCAAACCTTTGAGGGCTGGTTTTGATTTATTTACAATGAAATTCTTGGACTTACCTCTCATATAGACCTTCGTCTCCGTAAAATCTTGGACATCTCGGCGAATTCGAAAAATTCATCTTAGACTTTCAGCGACACCGTGAATTTCCACAGGATGACTGAAATCGACTGCACCTAATTGAGATAATAATAATAATCTTGTCGAATTTTACACGACTGCATCTTCTAAAATAAAAATTGAGCAGCCAGCCCCTAAAATAGAACATTTGGATTCTTGACGAGGCTTTAAGTTCTCAAACTGGGTTCCACTTTCTATCAAAAGAAAAACTTGCAAAAACAATAAAAAAACTGAGTTACTTTAAAAGCTTTCCTCTTTTTGATTCATCCATTGAATATCTCGTCACAATCCATGTGCTCACAAATCAGACGCCAAACTGTTCTCAGTCATTCTTCCCTGAATCCAATCGTTCATTCACCTCTCCATTCGATTATTATAATAACCATGTAATCTTCTGTTCTCATTGCCTGCCCAGAAGATATTCTTGGCCGGTTTCTGTAAAAAAGAAAATCTTCCTTTATAACTAAATTTCATCAGAAGCTGTTTCAATAGGCTAATATCTGGGTATATCTGGTTTTTTTAAAAGATGGTTTCAACAATTCAAAAGAAACCCCTTCATTCAATATTAGCAACTAAGTTAAACAAACTAAGTATACCACCATCTTCAACATCATCAAATTCTGGTGGTGGTGGTGAAGATTTTGATTTCTCTGAAGTATTTGGTCCATTAACATCTTCATCTGCACCTTATCTTATAGACCCAGAAATCATTCATAGTAGATCTCATTCTTTTATTGGTCCTTCTCCT